>JACBWW010000011.1:8063375-8230831 GCA_020086605.1 Lanius collurio | reverse complement strand
TTTTCTTGGCGGAATTGCTACTTTAAATTGAACTTTAGTTTAAGATAAAGAATAACAGTCTCTCATGCTTTAAAAACAAATAAATGTTGAGAAGTAAAAATATTTGTGTTTTATTTCTGACTAGGAATCTTCACGGGAGATAAACTGTAAGTCTTAAAGCACCTGCACCAAAAGCCCCTAAAGCATTTTAGGAACTCTTAATTGCATGAGCCAGCTAGCTATTAACATTACTGACATCCACTCTCTGAAACATGAAAGTCATTATGAGCACACTGTAGCTGCTCCAGACATCATGGCAGGTAATAAAGAGGAATATTTATCTATTTAAAAATAAAATGTTGTATAGACACAGTCTTTCAAAAATAGCTCTTTACACTGAACAGAAGGAAGGCTAACTGTTCTGCTTTGTGTTGCCTGTTGTAAAAGATCACAATATCTCTAAAATCTCTAAAATGCTTTAATTTTTTTAACTAAATCTTAAATTGCAAAAAAAACACAAATAGGAAAGACAGCAACAAATTTCCAGAAACAAACTCTGAACCAAAATTTTCATATGGCTAGGATTTATGTTTTGTCCTGTCATAATCTTAACCCTATATATCTGATTAGGAACTTCACTCTATAAATGCATGTATTTCTGTATATCTCTACAAACTCTGACACTAGAATTCAGCCTGAATAGGTCCTTCACAAGCAAGTGTGACTTCCGAAAAGACTGTAGAAGCTAAAGGTTGCAATCTATCATAAAGAAGATATTGTCATGCAGAGAAATATGCTACCTTCTTACTGTGTTAAAGTTGTATGACATCGTTTCTGTATTCTGGACAGGAACACTAGCGCAAGTGAGCTTTTCACCCACAGCACTGGGTGCATTCAGCCTTACCTGCTTACAAGCCACAAGTCAAACTTTTCTGAAGTGAAAAAAAGAATTACAGACTCAGTAGAAGTAATTTTTTTTGTTGTTTTTAATTAAACAGTGGTATATGTACAGCAATTTTGAAAAAACCAGTCTTCTCCTAGGAGGGTTGTAGTATAATGGCTCTTGAAGCAGTGTTGCAGTTCCTCCCCACAAGCAGTTCGAATCTGGGGGGCAGAAAACAGGTTCCACATACTCAGGCTCTCTGGCCACAACCTGTTGTTGCCACTATAGAGACAGACATATCACAGCAACCCTGAGACCTTTGTTATTGGGTACTGCACGTTCTCTAACTAGGAAAAGTTCCTTATCTGTACTGGTTGGTAATAGTATTTTTATGGCAACAAAGCTCTGTTTTCTAAAGGAAAATAAGTGGAAGAGAGATACTTGTGGTAGATGTCATATCAGTTTTAAGCATTATATTAATGTAATATTCTCTAACCCACAGCTTGATGCAAAGAGCACCTTACATCTTTGGGACAGCTTGAGCTGCTTATTTCTCAAGGACATAGGGAACTGCTCTGAAGCTCAGGCAAGCAGTAAGTTCTGCTTTAGATGTGTGTTCAAGAATTAACAGAATTGAGCTGCTGCAATACAGTTCCCTGAATCTGATATTTGAAAATGTGAATTCTCTAGCATTTTCCTCTTCCTTCTTTATTTAAGATTAAATTTCCAAAGATCCCCGAAACTAACATGCCATGAGTAAACAAAATGCACTTGTACACTAGAAGACGTAAACAAGATCTTCCAAAATAATCTTTCTTGTCACCAGGGTTTTCAGTCTTTCCCTTTCCTCTACAGACAAACACTGCTTTGAATGCACTTAGTACTCTCTTATTGCAAGCCAATTAACCATTTTTACCAAGATGTTAAACAATATTGATTGTCTACAATTTCTCACAAAATATTCCCAGATCCGCTGCCATTTTAATTTGTAATAACATGCAATTAGTTTTTCAGTTGACTAAAGGTTCTGAAGAATTTTTATTCTCTTCACACAAAATGTCCATTTTTAATTTGCTTATCAAACCCATAGATTTTCCACTGAGTTAGTTTGTGCAATGTGGTTGCTAGGCAACCAAAATAATTTTTCCTATCTTAGTTCAGCAAAGGAAGATATAACTTTACCAACCTGAACCTTGCTGAAGCTTTTGTAGTTTAATTAAATCTCTAATGCTTATAATCCCTTGTCACTCATATCTCTCCACGCTCATTTTTTTTCATTGGGGTTTTATGGGAAGTTGTCAGTGTGTCATTTGTTACAAGCCAGTAACAAATTGCCTGGATTCGTAACTTAGGAGGGAGCACCGTAAACATATAGAACTCTTAAATATTTCTATTTGATGAAACAATACATTATAAATCAGTAAAGTCAGCTTCAAAAGTCAAACATGGAACAGCTATTGGTTTTAATGTTCTCAGTGTTCAGGTACTTCTAGATTGATAGAATACTAAAAAAAACCCATAATGGCTAATATTTTCTGTGAATATTATTTTACCTTCTTCCCACAGCTTATTATTTCATAATAAAATTGGACACATTCCATATTTAGAAGTTTCTGATCGAGTAATCTCAAAAAATTTTACTCATGAGATTGTGCTGTTTCTATCAGAATTGAAATGTTTACATCCAGACACGTGCCCAATGCAGTAATCATGAATATAGTTTTAAAAACACAAGATTTAACATAATCAGTGAGTCATAAATTATATATAGTTTTTTCAAACTGGAAGAGGAAGATGGGTGGGACAAGCATATGACTGTATTCCATTTAAGATAAGGGCAGTTAAGAAGCAAGATAAGAACTTGCAAGTCATAATGATTGTTCCCGAAATGATGAGAAGAAATCACTATGGGAAAGGTAAGACAGTACCAGCAAAAAAAATTTATTTTGGTGAATAATAGCGCTGTTTCAAAGGGTTCTTCAGCTCTTATATTGTTTTTCAGCAGAATGATAGATTTGCTTGCTGATTCAGTGTTTTCTAGACACACAAGTTCTACAGTACCTGCTAAAACAGAGTGAGCTTCAAGAGTCCCCAGAAAACAAGTCTTGGTTAAAATAACAGATTCCCTAACTGATGAACATATGTAATTCATTAAATGTTGGGTACAAAAAAATGTGGAGATTTTATTATCTCCACAGCATTATTCAATTTCAACAACTAAAGGTGGAAACAGCTCAACTTTCAGAATGACTGACAAAAAAAAAAAATAATTCCAATTAGAGTCCAAATAAAATTTTCTTTCCCATTCCACATTTCTTTTTAAAATCCAAGACTATTGTATTAAAAACCTCAAAAACACTGATAGCTACAGTGATAACAAGAGCTCAGTAGGATTTAAACAAGATTTCACCAGGATTAGGTAAGGGAAGAACTGAATCATAAATATGTCACTTCTAAAGAAAGATTTTTAGTGTGAAACAGAATATACAGCTCTGCTATAAAAAGATATGCCACTAGTTATTTCAACTTCTTTGAAGAACTAATTTGGTGTGTGATAAAGACAGGGTTAAAGCAAAGCAGTACCTGCCAAAGGACTTAATATACCAGCTTTGGTGGCTATGATATCCTAAAAGTATATGCCAGAGGTAAGAAGAATCTAGGGTTATTACAGACAAAGATAATGGACAGTGGCAGGCAGTAGTTTAGGATGCCAAATGATCCATTAACTTTACTCTGCTTGTGCTCTCTATGAAGAATAAAATAATTAGGGCTCTCTGCTGGGAGACAGAACAGCACTACTTCTTCCATACATGACATACAAATTCAGGGACACTGAAATAAGACCTCCAAGATTGTTCTGAACCATTGTCTGAAAGTAAGCCAGAATGGACTATTGTGGAAAAGGATACTGCTGAAATACAGGACTTTACTGTCCTGTCTGCTATGCCAAAATGAGTAGAGGAACATCTGCCATCTTTACACTAGCAAGGCATTTTATGCCATGTTGGAAAACAACCCCAAAATCCACCAAAACAACCCCCCAAAAAACCCAAACACAGGCAGCTTTGCACTGCTGTGAGCTGCAAGAACATTATAGATGAGTTTGCTGTTTTCTGCAGCAATGATGTGAACATTACTTTGATGCTAAGATAGGTGTTTTTTAGTAACTTCAAGACACCATAGTGAAAACCATCTTAAATGTTAAGCTATATTTTTTTTCTGACCTACATCTATCATGGCAAACTGCAACTAACACTGCAACCATAGAAGCTACCTCTGATTCTTCATTTTCATTACACAGCCATGCACAGCATTACCCTGTCGTGTTGGTGTAGCATGTGTACTCCATTTCTGCTCATTCAGTTGAGTCAACCTTTTCAAAACACTGAGGTGCATCTTCCTTCTTTAAGCCAGCCCAAATACAGTGAAAGCTAAAGCACAATGCAAAGAAAAGAAAGGGGTTTTTTTTGAGGTCACATTCAGGCCTTCATGTTTATTCAGCCAATTACCCTGATTTCCAGCTATACATAAGAACATGTGTGTATTTTAGAATGGGTCAGACTCACGGCATAAATAGAGACAAGTATTTAATATTTGTACATCTGAAAATTGTCAATAATTATGCAATGGGCAAGATCCTTCTCTAAATTATTAAAAACTGAAAGTCTGAATTATAAAAGGGAAGGAAAACTAGATTTCCATTTAGATTTGCTTCAAATATCTTGGAACTATTATAAGGTGCCAGGTGAAAAACTAGCAGAATTTCCAGTCTGTGCTGCTGTGAAGCCTTCAGAAAACAAAATTGTCCCTGCACCTCTTTAGCTAAAAATGGTGTAGGGAGGGATATGCACAGTGCTGGCAAAGGTACTTAGAGAGAAAAGTAGTGGAGCAGCAGAAGCGGAACCCTCTTCAGAGTAGCAGCAGCCTAGCAGAGTCCTTGACCAGAAGGGCAAAGGCAAGACAGAAGTACCCACTTCCTGCTAAAGCCGTCAGTGTCATTCCTTGTTCCTTTGATGTCTGCAGGCAACCAAAATGCCACAAGTAGTTTGGCAAAAGGAGAGCTTCTAAGGCTGCATTCCCACTCAGTTCACCTGCGCTAGAGAGACTGTAATACAGCAACAAACAACGAGAACACAAGACTTAGTACAAGCAGAAGCTTTAAAAAAGTGTAGCAGGAAAATAGTGCCCAGGACAGTACAAGGAGTTCATAATACAGATGTATAGAAGAAGATTGCCTTTATTTTTTTTTTTTTTCCCTTGGAGACATGTCAGATCTTTTACAGTAATATCTCACTTAGAAGAATAAAAGAAAATAATAGCATTTAAGACAAATGAAAGTGTCCAGTTACTGATCTGCCATTTTTTGGAAAGACAACTATCAGAAACACCTTCTTTTTTTCCCTACTATTTGCAGAAAAAAGAGAAAACAAATGTGAACAAAGACTTAATCTTACAGTGTGCTGCACAAAAATAAATAAACTGGTTTTGGCAGTTCTTGGAACACATTGGGCCATTTAAAACTGCAGGAAAACATTAAACAATAAAAGGAAAGGACAAAACTCCAGAGGTACATAATTGCCTATTTTAAGGCAGGGTATAAGTAATGATTAAAATTTTTAATTAAAATGAGTGCAAGTTATTTGCCATAAATAATATCACCAACAAATTAACTTTTATATCTAATAATTTGGCCAACAAAATTAGCCACATTTTTAAATTAAATCATCTGCAACCACATCAGTGGCTTTATTTCATAGGTTTTTTTGTAAGCAGGATTTTTGCATTCATTTAGTCTCTCTGGTTTCTGGGGAAAAAAAAACCACAACAACCCAACAACAACAAAAAACCAATCACATCAACAAAACCAACCAAACACGCACACATAAAATTTCTATGCGGATGTATAATCAGCCATATAGAAATCTCTGTCTGTAATTTGAACCATGACAAAAATCACATAATTCTTAATTTTAGATTTCCTCTTGAGGATATTGACTTAAGCAGAGTCATAAATATACCAACCTATGTTTTATTAAACAGAATGGAAAATTTAAGAATTAAATGCCTTGATAACAGAAAGAAACCAAACAACTTGTATTCCTGAAATAACTAGTACAGGACAGATTTTGGTAGCAAGGGCATTGCTTCCATTTTAAAACTTATCTGAAGCTGTTTTAAAAATAACTGGTCTGTCAACTTGAGTCAATCATTTTATTTTTTAAATCCTCTAATACTCTGTAGCATTTCTCTCCAAGGAATATTTCCGGTGTGCTGTCATGTCATATTAGGGAGTTGATAAAGAGATTGTATCTATTGGTGAAATCATTAAATTCAATCTTTGTCCCAGCAGATAGTGCAGCAAATCTGAGGTTGGACTCAAACTCTTATGTAAATTTTAAAATACTTCAATGAATTGTTAGGTGATATTTTGTTGGTTTCAACACAAAATCTTGATGATGATGGCTTTTCAGAGAGCAAAATTACCTTTTTTTGCCAATCTGAAATTACCACTGTTGTAAAATACTTAAACACCTTACTGAATATCTTCAAACATTATCTTTACTGATATTTTTATTGTTCATTTTATCTCTTTTTAAAAGCCATACTAGAAGTATGGCTTTCTCAGAGGGTCCTATATCCACTCCTTAGCTTGCCTAGCACAAACTGAACAGAGATTTTGAGTAACTCATCATCATGTTTTTATTTCTTTGCATTGTGCTTCATTCCTCTGGAATTTGGGAGTTTAGGATTATTTCCTGTTCACACGTTCTTCTCCTATCTTCCACAGTATTTTGGAAAGGAGAAATATGACCTTTTCTGTCATAAACCTAGTTGTCTCCTTTTGACTAGTTCAGATCTAAGTTAGGATTTTCTCCTGGAGAAAATTGCCTTTCTACTTCTTTCCACTACCCAATATACTAATTTTGTGACATTCATTTTTCCATGTCCAAAATGGGGGCTAAAGAATATAATTAGTATCAGCTAGCTATTCTACTGCAGTGAAAATGAATTGTTCTAACTATTTTCTGTGTGTTGATCTCTGTGTCTTCAGTCATTTTATTGCTGTTCATCTGGAAATATATGATGCAGTCATGATAGGCTGTGGTTCATATCCCATACGTAAGAAATTTCTTCAGGAAGAACATTAAAAACATTTAATCTATCTATTACAGATACTTCCCTAAAGCAGAGCATTGCATTTCAGTAAAGTGTATATTATGATACTAATATTCCTCTACACTCTTTGTTTCTTATTCCACAAAATACAAGTATTTCAGATCAGGAAAGAAATCAAATCATTATGTCCTTAAAAATTTGTTATTCATAAGTCACAACTTATCTTAATAGTTCATTGATGACATGGATTGAATTGTATCCTCTATTAAACATCGATTTAAACAACTGTGGAAGAACTGATTAATGTCTGTTTTGATGCCTTTTAAATGCATCCCCTATCTCTCTAGTAAGTGTACATAAGAATCGTTAAAATGTGAATGACATATGATTTTAATGTTCTCAATATATATTGAGGTATCACACTTTCTAAACACATTAATATAAAACATCTTCAAAAACTATAAGATTTATCAACTAAATCTGATATCTCTTAGATTATGATTTTTCCAAATAAGAACAGGATGCACACAGGTTTAAAATAAACATCATAGCTCTGAGAGATGCATTCAAAAAAACTGACAGAATAGCTTTAAAATAAGAGAAAAAAATTAGCAATATCAACATTTGAGTTCAGTAGGCCATATTATAAAGAACTTCTACTCCACTTTTTTTCCCATCCTGTAACTACAAATGCTAAAATTTCCTTACTTTTTTAGCAAAGCCATATGTTACAAAAAGGTGAAAGAACAACATTATAAAAATACTAATTACTTAAAAGAAAAAGCGATTCATTTTTGTCAATATAGTATATGATACGTGCATGTATCAAAAACCAGGAGGTTATTGCCACAGACAGGGAAGAAGTAGTGTGCAATGTAAATATATGTAGTGCCCAGTAGCAAGTTGTAGCAAGAGCCAGAACATTGCTTTTAGTTGAGATTCCAGAATTTCTGGAACAGTACCATCATTCTTGCAATAACCTACAGCGCATAGTGTGACAGCTGAAAGAGATTTTTCCAGCTTTCTCCCTCCTTTTGAAAGATCTTGGGTCTGAAGGAATGATTTTGTCTTCTGCTGAGAGGCACTAAGCATGTTTAACACATATTGACACATCGTTCTCACTCAGGGAGGAGGGAAGGTGGTGTCTTTTTTCTTTACTCTTCATTGCAACCACTTTGTGTTTAGAAAAGAAGGGGAGGGTAAGGAATGATGAAGGTGGAACAGGAGATGTATAATTACAGGCTGCAAAATATCTGCAATATTTTCCACTGTGACTAAATTAATACTAGAAGTTCAAGAGGTAGAAAGGCATTCTAAATCTTCTGAAACAAAGTTTATGCAAACTAATGCTCAATATTAGTTAATGAACATTTTATCGAAACAGCTTTACACATACACACACAGAAGACCTAAGAAGGAATACTGATTTAAAAGAGAGAACATTTCTCTTTTTAAACAATTCATTGAGGATCAATATGTAGTTGTTCTTTATTCCAGTCAGTAACATTTCATAGCAAATACTATGAAGTATAACCCCTCCTGCTAGTGCAGTAGTTTCACGTGTAAAATGTTAATCAGAAACATATGCCTGAGGGCTAGCAGAAATAGACTGGACTGTGAACTATATAAGCATTCTCTAATAAGCTAAGTGATCCCAAATTAAACAATTCAGCTTGTTATCACTCTCAGTTTCAAAGTTCTATTTGAAATCTTTACAGTTTACTCATTCATTAAGAGGAAGAAATTAAGCCCCACAAGGTTCAAGAAATAAAACTTTCAAGTGTGAAGTTTAAAGCAACAGGAAAGATTAATTGTCTTGTTTAGCCTAAGTTACATATGGTGTCAAATTTTTCAACTTTTAAAAATTATTTTCAAATAAGAAGACACAGTTGTGTTCAGAATTACTCTTCTCACTTTATATATATATACATATATATGTATATATATATATATATCTCAGATGTAACTGTTTCTAAAAGGTTAATGTGAGTACTTGTACATATTCTTGCATTTATTTTCATCTCTAAGCAAATTAAATGAGGCATAAGTCACCAATTCTTCACAGGCATTCAAAGATATATATAATATTATGTCTGTGAAAAAACAACCATGATTTATAACAGCTCTTTTCCTGCTAACTTATTATACAGTATTAACAAAACCATGCATGTAGAAAAAACAAAGCAGAATAAACCTGCCCTTACAGCAGAACAGTGCTGCTGCTATCTACAATTTCATACTTCAGCAATTATTTACCCCAGTTGAGCCACCAGACCAACACAAGGGTGGCTAACAAAAGCTTTGTTTGAAGTTGAAAATAGTGAGATACTAGATGAAAACTCTGTTCTTTTACCTGCTATCCAGCAAGCCAAACTAATTTCTGTGCCAGTTTGCATTCAGCCCTCTATATCTTCATATGTCTATATCTTCGGCTCTTTTGCAAGACAAAGCAACTCTGTCAATGCATATATCAACCTCACCAGTAAATAAGTGCTCTACTTTGACCTCTGTGATTACTTATTTAAAATTGTGACTGGTTAAAATTATTCAGATTCAAGTGTGCCTGCTTCAACAGACCATTATTTCACATTTTCTTTTCACAACGTTTTGCTTCCTATTAAGCATCAGGAACATAGCTGCTGTATGCCCTTTCAATCAGGTCAGAGCTACCTTTGACTTTTTACTGAAAGGTTATCATGCAGAATAAGACAAGAAAGTTCAATTCCATAGGCAAAAGAAAAGCCCTCTAAGTTGCAGTATTTACATAACTACATAAAAATTTACACACCAATTTTTGCAGTTGTAATTGATTTATATAACCCTGTAGCTCAACAAAAATAGAAATCCCATATTCATATTCAGTGTTTCCTACATATATAGAAAGTCTCTCCAGCACATTACCAGCTAACAGAGGACTAAGTGCAAAACGACTTCTAAACCAGAAAACCCTTGTATAGATTGTGGTAGAGCCTCAAAAGGAGATTTCCTCTGTTTTAAGGAGGTCACAAAGAAAAAGAAATACTTAGACCCTAAAAACCTTAAATTCTCATTTGATTCAATAATTGAGATTGGATTCAATTTTCCTTAAAAATTATTGTTATACAAAGATGTTCTTACTGTCATAGTGAACATACAAAAAATATTTTAGGAACTTGACAAACAGGTCTTATTATGCAATCTTCAATACTTTCCTGATGTGTCTGAACTTTTTAACTGAATTCCATGGTCATTTCATAAGATCTATAAAATTAAATACCCAGACTGAGGAACACACAAAACTTCTATCTCTTCTAGGCTCTCCCATATGTCCGAGTAAGAATTTTAATTCTGAAATGTAAACAAAGTCCACCTCAAAGCAAGTTTTCATAAACAGAAAGAAGGATTTAATTACATTAGAATCAGAATCTAGATCTGAGTAACCCATATTCTCAAAGCTAGGTAAGTTTTCAACACCATGTCATCAGACAGAAACGTGTTGAAAAATATGGTTTAGATAAAAATAAATTTTCAGGAATTAAATCTCAAGTGCTGAAGCTAATTGCTTGGTTTAGACTGAAAGAATTCTTTAACTATTGGCAAACCGTTATTGAACACTTAAGATTTACAAAGCACTTTTGCCTTTCAAAGTCATCTTGGCATTTTGAATTGCCTAAATTCATAAAAAAGGTGTCGTATGCTTCCAAACCCAAATACAAACCATATACAAGTAATAGATAATCTTGATTAAAAGAAAACAAAACAAAACAAGAAATTCAGTTTATTTGCCCTTTCTGCCAGACACTGTTGGCTTTGCACTGCTAGCAGCAGTAGCTATCTACTAGTAATATCTACATACAGAGTGGGGAATGACCCTGGAAAGCAGTGCCGCAGAAAGGGACCTGGGAGTCCTGGTCAGTGGAAAGTTGACCATGAGTCAGCCGTGCCGTGGCAGCCAGGAGGGCCAACCCTGTCCTGGGGGCATCCGGGACAGCTTCGCCAGCCGGGCAAGGGAGGGGATTGTCCAGCTCTGCTCTGCACTGGGGCAGCCTCACCTCCAGTGCTGGGGGCAGTTCTGGGTGCTGCAACGTAAGTAAGACTTAAAACTATAAAAAATATATAAAGCTACTGAAGAGCATACAAAGCAGGGCTACAAAGATGGTGAAGGGCCTTGACATGAAGATGTAGGAGGAGCAACTGAGGTCACTGGGTCTGTTCAGCATGGAGGAGACTGAGGGGTGACCCCATCGCAGTCTACAACTTCCTCGTGAGGGGAAAAAGAGGGGCAGACACTGATCTCTTCTCTGTGGTGACCAGTGACAGGACCAGAGGGAATGGCCTGAAACTGTATCAAGGGAGGTTTAGGTTGGATATTAGAAAAATGTTTTTCACACAGAGGATGATTGGGCACTGGAAAAGGCTCCCCAGAGAAGTGGTCACAGCACCAAGCTTCACAGAGTTCAAGAAGCATTTAAACAATCCCCTCAGCCACAGAGTGGGATTCCTGGGCCTGTGCTGTGAAGGGCCAGGAGCTGGACTTTAATAATTCAGTGGGTCCCTTCCAACTCAGAACATCTTATGATTCTATTATTTTTTCCACTCTTAAATACCTCAAAAAGAAGGATTAAAGGTGTACACACAGTTTGGGAGGAGGCAAGGGATGGGAACTAGATACTGATAGTTCATATTCTAAACAATATCGAAAGCAGGTTTCAAACTACAGAGTATTGTAGATACTCTCATTGAAATACATCAAGAGTTTTAATCGGTGTTTGAATCACATAACTTTATGTGATAATACATGTTATTTTTACTAATAAAAAAGGCTCTCTCTTTTGTCTCTCACTCTCTCTTTTCTGTCTCCATGCTACGTTTAAGGACTGCAGAAGTAGTATTTTATCAACTGTTTATTTAAATCATCAAAACTATATTTTGAATAATGAAAAAATCATGAGACATCTGGACTCTTTTGAAGTAGTCTTACAGAAGGTGATCTAAGCAAATAAGTCTGCAATTTACAATCAAAGTAGGCCTGCTGGGCTTGGCAGACTTCTCCTTCCTTACTGTTTCCATGTTGTAAGTGATCATTGGTTTTGGTAAAGAACTCAACCCTGATCTTTCATTTTGGTCAATTGTTCAGCTTATTGACCCTTAAACTGAAATAACAACAGAAACTTGTCTAGTACACCCTACACCAAAAAAAAATGTATCCTGAAATCATTCCAAGAAACAATATTAAATATGCAAATATAATGAAAGAATGTAATAGCTTTGAAAATGTTTAGGGAAAAGTATTTCAGGTAGTTTCTATTGATGATAGATAACCAAAATTCTTTTAGCACAACAATTTATAAATTCTAACAGGAATGTATGCATGGAATTCCTGTTCCAAATAATACAGAAATACTATTCTGAGAGGTAAAACATGACCACAAATTTGAAGATTTGGAACACACTTAATGAAAATAAGGGTAAACAAACTTATGCTACTTTTAAATGTTTTTTTTCTTTTCTTTTTCTGCCTTGAACCCCAGCTGCTATACATTCAGTTGTAGGCAGGAATCACCAAGTCAAGTTCAGGGTTTCAATGTACTTTCATATATCTCAATGGAATATGCTGCTGTCTGTCCTGCTGTTTGAAGCATGAAGTGACTTCATGTTAACTAATGTGAGACTCAACAGGAGTTTTTGTGTGTGATCTGTCTTTGACTTAAAAATTACAACCCTTCCTCACGTTTCCTCTCCATGGATCATGCCAAAGTCAGTTTCATCTATTTAAGAAAGATCTTGTGGCTATAAATAGAAGTAGTATTGCATATTTTGGTCTTACGAGTGTTACAAAAATTAAAAATGTAGACAATTATCTTACTTCTGTGGTTTGAATGGCCCCCTGGAAAGCTGGTGTAAAACTTCATATAAACATCAAACCCAAATTTCTTTAAAGCATTTTAGTCTTATACTTTCCTCATTAAGACAATAGATAGTACAGACATAAAGGGAGGAATAGGGTACAAATAAGATCAGTGAGAGACAAATTTTCCCCACATGTATTCCAAAAGAAATATAATTTCAGGGGGAAAAAGGAATGAAAAGGAAGACAGGGAAACTGAAACCTGAGTAATACATACAGTCGACTTCACTGACAAACAGAAAATACAAAATAAACCTGAAGGAATATGTTTTTTAAAAAAGTTTCTGAAGCCCTCTCTTCTCTAGGCAGAAGAGGTGTGCAACTGAAGAAACAAGTTTGAACGCTTGGGAAGTGTAATTCATCTGTGATTGCTTCTCCAAGAACTTCCTTTCACAGGTCGAGGTAGGCAAAGGAGGTTCTCCTTTTACTTATTTTCACCTCTAGTGAGAACTGAGAGTGCCAAGCACATGCAAGTTAAAAATTCAAATAAAGACCAGTGCAGGTCAGTTGAAAACATATTAAATCTGAAACATCTTATATTCCAAAATTAATCTGTACTTTGCTTTCCATAATGACTTCTGAAATTCCGTTTCATTTGCTTGGACATTCTTAACACCAGAAGTTTAGACAGTATTTGAAAAATATTTCAATCAGTTGTGATTTTTGTTCCAATTTAGTATGAAAAGATTCATTTTGGTGCTTAACATATTCAGAGAAGCGTTCATCATTCAATAATTTAGCTCTTTAGTAAGTCAGTGATTATCTAGGAAGGTAAATACTATCCATTGCTTAATACACAAACAGAATTACATAGTAGGTATTAAAAGTGGCCTACAAACCTGAGGTTGAACTAAAAACTGGTCAAAATTGTTAAGTTCAAGGAAAATAGGAGCAATAAGCAGAAACAGAGGGAAGACACAGTCCCATTACTAAACAAGGCAGAGTAACTAGTTATTAGTAATGTGACAAGGCAGAGGTTTCTGACATTTTCTTTTCCATTTTTTTATTGGCACAGCTAGAGTCCACAAGATCAAGTAGATAAGACAGCACATATCAACTCACCAGCAGTGGAAGAAGGGCTGGTCCGCATCTTCTTGCAAGGTCTTAGCCCACATAAATTTATGGCCCCAGAGGGAATTCTCCCCAGTGGGTTAGGAGAAGTGGTTGACCCTGTTGCAGACCCACTGATTGTAATATTTGAACAGTGTTGAAGCCCAGGGGATGTCTCTGAGGACTGGAAGAGTGTGACTGTCAAGTTCTGCAGCAGGGTCAGAAAAACCAAAGAGCCCAGTGCAGGCTGGTGTGTGTGTCTGGGGAGAAGCATTGCTGTAAGGCACCTGGGGGTGTTGGTAGACAAAAATTGAACATAAATCAGCACAGTTCTGCTGCAGCAACAAAGGCAAATTGGATCCTGGGTTGCATCCTCAGGGGCATTGCTAGCACAGGTAGATATGTAATCATCCCAATCTATTCAGTGCTTTTCTGGCTGCACCTGGAGTACCATGTCCAGTTCTGGTCCCCACATTTAAAGAATGATGTGGACAGACAAGAGACGGTCCCAAAGGAGGGCCACCAAGATGGGGCTAGAGAACATTCCTGTGAGGAAAGACTGAAGGAGTTAGGTCTTATCTCCTTGAAAAAGAAAAGGCTTGGGGTTGTTTTTCAAGGTATTCAGGTATTTAAAGGGCAACTACAAAGAGCATAGAGACCCTCTCATTGCAAGGAGCCATGTGGAGAAGACAAGGGATTACAGGTACAATTTGCACCAGGAGAGTTTTCATCTCAACATAAGAAAGAAATTTTTACAGTTAGAATAATCATCCACAGAAGCAACCTCCCCAGGGGCATGGTAGAGCCCCCATAGCTGGAGGTTTTCAAGATACAATTAGACAGAATGATAGATAATCTCATTTTCTATGAAATCTGGAATTATTTTCAATGAGAAAATTACAAGTCCCGCTGTTATTGCATGTTTCTTGCATTAACAAGTGCCTGAGCTACTGCAGATCTTTAAGAGGATTTAAAGGATTTACCTTATTAAAAGGTGAATGTGCAGGAGTTTTTACACATTTTTTCAGATGTTTTGCAATTTGGTTTGATGTTATACTTTCTATAAATATTTATAAGACTAATAGAACAAAAGAAGTTTGAAAACAGAACTGTAAATTTTATATGCATCTATTTCCATAGTAAAATGCATGTAGCACTCTACATTCCACTGATTTTTATAAGTAAATAGTAACTTTAGCACATTTAGGCAATATTAACTCCATTTTAGTCTATTGCCTTATCATCACAACAGGACACAAAGAAATGTACCTGCTGCCACAATGTTCCAGCTGATTTAAAAGAAGTCAGTAACATACAATATTTTGCAGTGGAGTCATCATGACAGAGGGACACTTTGCAAAAAGTCCTTCACATTTCAAACCTATTTTGCTATTCTTAGTCTTTGAACCCATTTGCCATTAAGGTGAGGCTGTCACAGCTCCTCAGCTCGAGCCACACCATCCATACATAAATAGACATGAGTTGCTGTGATTTCACCCTCGAGTGCACATTTTAGTTCTATACTGAAAACAGTGTATTACAATTGCTTTGATACTGGTACAGTAGTGGACCTCACCACGTCATGCCAGATGGTTTAATCCTCTACCAGATCCTGATAGACTTTTGATGCCCTTCNAAATGAATTAAATAAAAGTTCAGTTTAAGCATAAAGTGAAGATGAAAAAGCAGGTAAGATGCTGTCAAGTACAGAATAGTTATAGTAACCAAGTGGTCTACATATATTAAGCATTTAAAGGATACTTTTTGACAAATGATAGTCAGATCTTTCCCCTGGATGATGAAGAAGAGAGCTTAGAATTTTTATCTTCATAATGCTCGGTAAGGAACTTGCACTCCAAATAAATCTAAAATTTAACACAGCAGGCAATCTGCCTTCAGTTATGTGATTTCTTTTGAAACTTCTATAGCAAGTTCTGAGCAGCTCCAGTGTGCTATAACTCAAGGAAAGGAAAAATACTCATCAAGACTGATGCCTCCCAGAACACTAAATGTCTTGGTCTCATTGTACAACTTACATGTAAATATCATCAGATTTTTCTTTTAGAGAATATTGTCTTTTAATAAATTATTTGTTAAGAAGTTCATAGCAGAAGCTACCTGATAACCACAAACCTCTCTGTTGATTACCAAGAGCTGGGAGTAATATTTTAGGAATTATTCTTCTGCAAGAAAAAAAACCAAACGGGAAACACAGTAATTGTAGACAGTACAATTTCTGGACAATTTCTGGCAAGACAATTTCTGTCTTTTACTACCTTCTGAATTCTATTGAATGACTTAAAAGGATGGATTAGATGACCTCAGAGGTCTTTTCCAGCCCTAATTGATTTTGTATTATTCTGTAAAACACGATAGTTCAGAATTTAACATTAGCGTGAGCTGAGATTTCTGGATCTTAAAGACATTTCTTCTTCCAAGGTTTCAGAAACTGCAATTTTCTTAATATCTATATGGCAGGTGTTTCTGAAGGAATAAAGCAATCTTGCCATTTTCTTTGTCCATTCCCTTCATCTGGTAATCAGTGCACACCAGAAATTGGGCTGCATGTTCTATAGGGAGTTTCTCCACCTCCTTTGGTGAGGTTTGCTCTAGCCTAACTGAAAGATGCTTGATCTAGGTCAAAGCTTTGAGAATCTATTTGAATCTAATTTAAATGTCCTAGGAATACACCATGGATGGCAAAGTTCATCAAAATCAAGTCCTGTCATCCTTTCTTCTAAATAAAAACAAAATAATTCCAACAACTTCCCCAAAACAAAAAATAAACAAGAAAAACCCAAAACCAAACCAACAAAAACACTCACAAAAAACAAAAAACAAAAAAAAAACAGAAACAAAGAAAAAACAAAACCAAAGCAATTAACCCCCCAAAAAAACAAAAATGAAAAAAGCCTTAAACAAACATTTGGAAACCAACAGATAGAACCTCCCTAAAAAGTGTACCCAGATGTGTATGCAACTTGTTGCGATGGTTTAAGAATGGCATTGCCCCGTTTAGTGTTCCCACTGAAACACTGCAAATCCTGCACTGTTCACACACTCACTTCTCCCTCCCCCTTTCCTTTTTCCCTGTGGCGGGCGGGAGAGGAAAATTGGAGGCGCAGAAGGCAAAGATCAGAGGTTGAGATGAGAACAAACTACTGCAATGAGTAGGAAAACAAACAATAGCAGCAACAATATCAGTAACAGAGTGTACAAGGGGGGAATGATGCACTCGGTAATATTCACCCCAGGGAAACCCCTGACCACACCCAACCGTGCTGCCATGCTCTGTGACCAGGAAGGGACTCCTTTCCCCATTCCTGAAAAATGATATGAAGTGTAATAGAAAAATCTCTGGGTTCTAGCCATGCCTGTCCTGAACACTGCAAATATTAACTCCGTACTCTCTGGAACCAGGACACTTGTATTATACTTCTTAGTCCTGTATGGACAAAACCAACCCATGATGTTCTATTATTTTAAAATTAATAGATTTTCAGATTAGTTCTTTCTTTGTTTTGTAGTAAATTGGTTCAAAGTTTCTCAAAGTATGACAGGCACTGAAGACAATGCCACTGTCTCATTTTCTGCTGTGCTAGCATAGCCATGGGAAGTACTGACAGTATAACAAGCCTTCAGTGGATGTATTAGTTTAGACAGTCTCCCATACAGAATTTTTATTTCAACAACAAATAAACCAGCAAGTTCGTCACTGTGTGAATTTGGAGCACTTTTCAGAGGAATGAGTACATTTTTTATATTCTCTTATATTAAAACAACACTAGTTACAAGACATCAATCTTGATGAGTCGTAAAAATCCATATTTTAATAATAACTACAATTTGTGGTTTAATAGGCAAAAATGCTTATTCCCCTCAATATGGAGATGCACCAAATAACATGCTACTATAGGTTTTATTTTTACTGCAGAGGTATTTAAAAACCCCATTAAAGTTGGTTTTCATACTATAATGAATTCTGACCTTCCAAGCAAATTGTAGCATCATACTTTAGAGACTGGAACTGAAACACACAAACCAGTCAAAGTTTAGACTAATTTTCCAGCATTTAAAGAATGGAACAATAATTCCAGATTAAATAGCAAAGTATTTTCATAGTCAAATGAGACTAGAATAGAAAAGAACAATTATATTGAAGTTGTTAGTCTTGAAGTAATATAATTTTATAAGAGAGTATTAGGTCAGTTGAGCAGTTTCAAAGTCTCCTTCAACTTTGTTAGTTTGCTGGCAAGTAATGAGCTCTTTGGGTATCACGATGAACCCACTTAATAAAGCTTTAAATGAATCTTGCTTTATAATTAACATTTACTTTTTGAAATGGAAATTATCTTCTATGAAGATTAATTATTTTATCTGAGGTTCAATTTCTCATATTAAGGCAAATTTTCAAAACAAGCATGTTCAATCCAAACCTGAGAAGAGTAAAATATTATATCCATTCACAATAGAGAAGAAATACACTTGTCTTTTACCTCCATGCTACTGCTAAAATAGCTCTTTATTCCATTTAAATTTTATACCTGAGAACATAGTAGCAAAACCACTCATGGTCATTTTCTATTTAGCTGGATGGGATAGATTTTTTTCCTTATATTTTTATTATTTTGAGAGTGAAAACTTTTCCACAAAAAAGCTGCTTGAAAAACCTTTAGTTAAACTCAGGCTTATTATCAGAAAAGTTAATTACTAGATGAATTGTGAAATATAACCAATGTGAAAATGAAATTCACAATTTTATCTGTTTGGGGCTTTTGGGGGGTTATTTGTTTTGGGTTTGGGTTTTTTGGGGTTTTTTTTTGGTTTGGGTTTTTCTTTAATTTGTTTGTTTGTTCGGGGTTTTTTGGTTTTTTTTTGAAGTGGGGTTTGGTTACATAGTTGGTTGGGGTTATTCTGAGGAGCATTATAGAAAAGGAAAATACACTTGATTATCTTTTTTTACTGTATTGTTTCTTTCTCATTCTTTCCTGCCTTCTTTTCCCGAAATCAGGGAAGTCCATTCTTCCAAGATATGGTTACTTTTCATTACAAAGAACAAGTTAAAGCATATTCCAGGAACAGCTACATTATCCATTATGGATAATTCACCATAGTATGCAGTTAGAACTCAGATGTTACTCCCCCAAATGACTCTGAGACACTGACCATACAAACTTGAGCATGAGCTTTGGAAATGACAAGATTAAAAGTCATCTTTTTCAGACAGTTTACCAGTATGCAGTCGCTGCAAATTTCAGAAAATACCACAGTTTCTACAAACAGTACACCCAGCACTCAAAGCCTTCATTAATATTAGAATTAATAGGAACAAAAAAAGAAAACAAGTATCCCACATCACATATAGATTAGATATTTCTTAACACCTAAACAAGTCACATATTGACAATTTTAATTCAAGAATAAGATTCTAAGCTATATTTATAGCCAATTAATTTATTAACTGTTCTGCAATATTTATCTGGGAAATTAGTAAGATTTTCAGCTGTAACTGTGTTAAAAGACCAGAAAAATAACTCATGGCTTCAATGCCATGATTTTACATTTTGTTCTAAGAAGTTTTTAAAGCATCCTTGACTACTTCTCAAAGATTACTAGAATCTAATTTGTGGCTGGGCTTGTGGGACACATCAATAACTTTCTTTCCTCGTTTCATGTCTTGATTAAGTAAATAAAATAACTATATTAAAAAGAAAAAAACATTTTAGAGATCTGATAGTTTTCTGTATAATTCATATATGTAGGTATTCTTTTACCTAAGCTACTAAATTTTTTAGCTACATATCTATCTTTATAGATAAGGGGAAACATTTTCCTTTCAAATGCCAAATGGTTTAAATATTTGTAATATATGTTTTATAGTCAAACAATGGATTACTGGAATATCAAGAAATATTTCAAAGCTGTCCTTTGCCACTAGATTCCTTTAATTCCCCAGATATATATGATAAACTATAAACTGCTTTTTTAATTCTTGACACTCTAACAAAAGTCCCACATATCTTCAGAAATCGTAATATGCTGTTTTCACAAAGTGTTATATTGATCACTAATAACTCTACCAGCCCCTCTCTCCTTCCCTCCCAGTTATTCCAATTTTCTGAGGATTCCTTTTCTACAGAAGATTTATTGCCCCATAAAGACAATAAAGCACTGACTTGAGCTGACCATGCCACATTGTTTTTTGTTATGAGCTCCTTCAATCTCCCAGTTCCTGCTCACAGCCATCACTGCACTTAGAACAGCTCAGATGGTCACACTACAGACAAGAAAGCTTCATGACTCTGATGGAATATTGGCAGCAGCACCTCTACTCTCTCTGATACTTTGATTTCTTTAGGGTCTGCATCACATTTTTATTTTGAGTTCATCTATAACACTCAGGTCTGTCTTCTTTAACTTTAAGGTATAAATTCCAAACAGCAGAAATTCTAGTATTACTTTTTGCATTCATGTCTGTGTCTTTTGTATCACTGAGGACCACTGAACTTCTGTTACAGTCCTGGAGTTCACCTGAGACAAATTATACACTGACAAATCTCATAACATGCAAAGTAAATAACAAAGTGAATACCAGGAGGGACCACATAAAATCTGCCAGCAACATCACAGCAAAAAACTTCTTCTTTCAAAAAAATTTGGTGACCCTTTCCATAATTTATTTTCCATTTTTATGGCATCTCATGAAGTATTCCTCACATCAGTTTTTTAGAGTACTTGCTTTATTTCCTGCTCCCCCTACCATTTATGTCGGAGTGACCTACACTCAACAAACCTATACTAAAGTTCAATCTTATTTTCCATTTACCTTCAAAACTTTCCTAAATTTAAGTCACTGCATCCTCTATAACAATAATAGCATCCCAGTATTACAATAAAACCTGTCAGTTTTAAGTTTCATTGTAAATATAAAAATTAAATAAATCACCAGATAATTCTAGACAATCTGGAAAACCACAATGTGGATCCTATTTCTACAGCTTTAAAAAAGCAACTGATATTTCACATGTTAAATAACAATTCTGAGTTTATTTTACCTGGAAACATTGCTGGTTCAGGCTCATAAATATACAGTCTCTTGAGATGACCTCCATTGCTCTTTTGAAAACATTCTGAATTCCAGTGTCACTTTCTCAAAATTCAATAAGCAAAAAACATTTTTAGTACTAATAAGGTATTAAGAAAAACACCCTATGTCATGTGTGAAGTGTATCACTCATTTATGATTGATAACCAAAATGAACAAAAACTACTTCTAAAGCAGATGGTTATTTATGCAGCTAAATAGTTTTGCAGAGTTAGCTATTGCTTACTTGCAAAGAGTTCTGATTTTCTTATTATTTTTGCTTTATAACAACCATTTTCTTGTTGTTTTTATATAGACCTCAAGTAACACCATGAGATCTGGCTTTCTGCAGTGCTTATGAGATAAGGAAACTAAAAGCTGGCATGGTCCGGTTTTGTTCCCTGCTGACAACCAGCTCCTGCAGTTGTGCATGGACTGTAGGAACTGATGAAGCTATTTCTAAACCATTCTTTTGCAAGAGGCAAAAATATCCCCCACTATTCAACTGTGGAATTTCTGAGAGTTTGGAAAGGTTGAACAAATTCTCCGCTGCACATACCGTAGTTTAGCAAAAGAGAGAAGTAATGAAAATTCAGAGGCAAGTTAAGAGCATGTGAGTTATTAAATATTTCTGCATATGCAAAAAAAAAAAAAAGTGGAGAGAGGGAAGAACTCAAGATTTAGGGCTTTAGTGCTTTATTTGAAAAGTTAGAGAGTATATGTCATTCAGAAAGAAGTCACTTTCAGGTAAGCTTCTGATGTAATTCTGAAAATATTCATCAGATAAATCCTTCTTGCCGTCACTTCTTTTTGGTTGTTTCTCAGTACAGAAATGAAAGTGCCAGGCAAGGCAGAGAAGGAATATTTTTAAGGTATCATCTGCTGCTCACAAGTTGTTTAGTGGCAGATATTTCTTTAGCACTCCTTCTTCACAATATTTCTAATTCCTTTTAATGGGTTCCAGATGGTTCTCTACCAGTATCGCTGAGGTACCGGGACAGTGCATGCTGCCTCAGTAGGAAGTTAATTCAAATTAATTGTTACAGGATTTTCATCCATGAAATTGCAACATCTCTTTAATTCAAATTATCCTCCTGAATCATTCTGGGATAGCTTTATTTTATTTTTAATAACTGTCCATAAAAGAGAAATCAACAACAGGATATTGTTTTGTCATTTTCTTTGTAAAAGATGAAAGGATAAAGCATTTAATGGAAAACTTAATTTTCCACAAATCAATCAACCCTAGCATGTTTGAGACCCTGTCTAACACTCAAGAAACCTGTCCAGAAAAATCAGTAAGCTAGATTAAAGTAAATTCAATTTTATTCTTGTGAGAAACTGAACTGTATCTCCCCAAGAAAAAGAGTGTTCAGCCTTTTGTTCTGTTGCTGAGGAAGCTTGTCATATTTTTTCAAGTATTTTATTGAGGAACTGATGATAAGAAAACGGCCTTAATATCACTTATCTTCCAAGATAGCCTTAAGAAAGACCCTTAGCATTCCAAATTTACCAACCTTAGCAAAAGAAAGTTAGACCCTTCAACAGCCTGTTAATCCTGCAATTTTCAGACCACTCACAGGCCTGTGCTGTCATAAGCCTTTGTGAAATCTACTGAAGAACCTACTTCACATCTGTTCAATTCTTAAACCAACAAAGAGTCCAAGATCTATGCTATTTAAAAAGAAGCCAAGGAGACAGAAGTTACTTTTTCACCTTTTGGACCTTAAAAGAACAGCTCTGAAGTTTCGTGAGTCCTGTTAAGCACTATCTGCTAGGAAATGTTTTGCAGGTCAGAATTCACATACTCAGAAATTCAAGTATGTTGTTCTTCTCCATTCATGTGGCTATGGTAATTAAAGCGTGACTAAAGAAGAAGAGAGTCGTTTCCCCCATTCCTCACCCCCCACCTCAAGAATTTAACACAAAGTCAAGGACTAGTTGTTACTGAAATCATGCTGTGCTAGCCATAATAAATCCCTTAATGTTCTATTTTTCCACTGACTTTACCAATATTTTTTTCGAGAGGATAATTTTTTAAAAAGTCAGTATTTGTTCACTTGTTTGTAGGAGTCCATTCATAATGGCTATTCTAGACCTGAGGGAGTGTCTGTTGTTAAGTTTCCATAAGATCTAAATGCAGCATAAAAAGATGTAAGTGATGTTTCCTGACACACCAATATATGTTGTCTTTTCAATTACATGCAGCTTGAGAGCCTTGCAGCTCAGCCATCAGGCACCCAGAAAACCATAGTTCATATAAAGTTCATGCTTTCTAACTCCCCAAAAGCCTCAAACTACTAAAGTTAAATAAAACCAACTCAGATATGACCATAATTTACTAAATAACCACACAATATTTTCAACATGCTCCTGTCTTCTTGTGTCCATTTATTACCCCTTGCTTGCCTTGGCTTTTTGAACTTTGAAGTGCCAGTTCTTTAGGGGAGAAAAAACATTCTTTAGCTTGCCTGCTTCAATTCTCAGCTTCCCTGGTAAACATCCAAATTAATTTAATTAAAAGTAGAATAAAAAACAAATAAACTCCCTATTTTTATGACCTGAAATTAATGATTAATGATATATGATTTTTTTCAAATTAGGCATGTGGAAGATTTTAAGCTCTTTTTACAAAAAGAAAAGGTGTTGGTTTATGAATGTGATTTAGTGAAGGACAATATTCCAGTGAAAGCAGATTGTCTACAGCTTTCTTTCTAAGCATTTTCATCATGTGTAATATTTACTACAAGCTGCATGTGTAAAATATCATGTTACCCTTCTATTACAAGAATTTTACCTCCTGCAACACATTAGCTAACTGAGATGCAGGCATGTTTTTTTCTTGGAAAAAAATGCCATAATCATTGATATAAGCAACCTAGTTCATTGTAGAAATGAGTACTACATCCCTACTACATTTTATTTAAGACGTTTAATTTTTAGAAAGCAACTGAAATTAGAGCAGGACAAACAGCGAATAGGGTTTTCATGTTTCAAAATATTTAATTACAAATAAACCAAAATATTTACCATGTGGCATATTCTGGTTCTCAGGAAGATTTTTACTTGGCAAAGACCCTAGAAGCCAGAAGCAGTCTGGTAGACTGTCTGCAAAGAAGAAAGATGGTCAAATTGCCAGGAAACATTCCTGGACTGTGGCTTCCAGGGTCTTCTGGGTCAGCTGTGTCCAACAGTGAAAAGCAAGTTTGTCAGCTTGTGCCCATTCCACAGTCCCCTCAAATAATATGAACCTCCATAAAGGACAGACAATTCTCATGAAGGATCTTTTTAACATATAAAACATATTCTTTATGGTTTTTTGTGAATTGGTAGATTTGTGTATGTGAAATTTTCTGCATTCCTGCATAGTGAGTGAATGAGGAAGTTCATATCATTCTTCCTGCTAAATAGATGACTTCTACTTTCAAAAGTCAGTAAAAACCATGCATGGCTCACAAATTCAAATTTTAAGGAAATGATACATAGTGCTTAATGGTAGCTTTAAGTTTTCACAGGTATTAACAACATAATTTGAAATGAAATTCAACACATAAATGTAGTCTAATTCACAGAGCAATAACATTTATTTCTGAAGGCTGGTTTAAGGAAAACGGTGATGAATAAAAATCAATTGTTAATTTCTGCCAGATTTCACACACTCACCAAAGAAATAACTATTTTGTTAAACATATCAGCAGGACTGTATTTATCTCAATAAATTTAATTAATTTACTTAATCAACCATGATATCTCAGTGATCTCCCTGTATGAAATTCATCTTTTACCAATAATTGCAGACTTCCATTTTCTACTCCAGATAGCATTTAGTCACATCATTACAGCAAGTCCATCTTAACAAATCATTTACTATGTTAAAAAAAAGTACAGATATTTTGAAGTGAGTAATGCTCTTCTGCTCAAAAGAGGAATTATAAATTCTGACAATAAACTGTTTTTGCCTCATCTTCATGTACTGTATTTTTCATCTCTGGTCAATATTTTCCACATCTTTGGACAGACAAAATTGTTGTTCTATACAACATCGACTTTTTAAGTCAGTCACCAATTCACAGCAAAGCCTGTTCCAAACCTCAGGCAAGGACTCATGGTTTTTTGCTAACAAAAATTCTTGCAGCAAGCACAAGAAAAATCTGCCAGGGAAAGGGATTTTGCAAGTGGTGTCACATATCATAAATCTAGGTGTTCAGTATTCCATCTTTCAACAGGCTTGGAACAGAATTTCATATAAATCAGGTGTCCTGTCAAACTTCAATTAGTGCAGTAGAAATATCAATCGCAAACAGTTTCTATCTCAAAAGCAAGTATTCCCAAATCACATCTTCTTTCAGGAAAAGTTTACATTTCTAGGGAATCGTATGTAGGATATGTAAGGGTGAATGAATGGTGACTGTAATAGACTGCTTGATTAACCACATTGGATGCTTTTCTGTCTAGTCAGGTTTGGAGAGTTTAGGGGTCACTGTCTGGGCTGCTCAGATATGTCATATCTCAATGTCTGATTTCTACTGACCTAACTTATCTTTTAAATTGAAAGCGTTTATTACTAAATGTCTTGATTTTTTTAAACAGTGTGAACATTCTAATTTTATTTGACTGTGTAGCTTGCTTCCAGAGATTCATTAAATCATAAATATAATGATTTTTATTTAGGTTTTATTTTCAAAAAAACAGCTGGATACATCTCAGCTGGTATTTCACAGAGTGCCAAGGTGTGCGTGGGAGGGGAGAACACATGCTAAAACCAAAGCAGATTCTTTGCTGCAAAAATGTTTACAATTTCCTCCTTGAGGGCACCTAAAACCAGGAGGTTGAAGTCATCAACATGCAACTTCAAAGCTATGTATAACCATTGCTGTAACACACCCTACTTATGTTGCTTAGAGGCTGGAAGGAAAACAAACAAACAAACTGGTTCTATCTAGCTCTTACAAGATTTTACCATCACATGTTTTTTCATGCCATAACGAAATCTCCTTTTTTTGGTTGCTACCAACAAGTAACCTCCTATGCAAATGAGGAGTTGGAAGTTTATTAATGTCAGAGATTGAAAGAAATTTAACAGGTATTGCAAGAAGAAACAGGGTTCAAACATGACAAAATAATTGTTTCTTTGCATAAAGATTAATGAACAATAATGTACATCAGAGCCAGGCCATACACAGAGTAAAGAAAATTCATTTCTGGATGATGAAAAAATATGCATGACTTTCCCAAGAGTTCACATAGTTAGTTGATAATTGCCTGGATTGCCAATCTCAGGCTATAATTACCTCTAGCTAAATTCTTTCCAACATAATTGCCTTGACAGTCATTTTCATAATTTCTTATTTCAAAATTGAAATGGAACATTTCAATTTGTTGACTGACCAACAGTCTTTATCAAAAATTACATCATTGTTTAAAATGTTGAGTGAACCAGAAGCTGTGAATTAGCAAAAGGCTTTTACTCTTCTAAAAATTATAAATTTCAGTACTAGGCAAATGTAAAATTCATCATGTGAAAAACAATGTTAGAAAGATGATTGATATAGTTTCAAGTTTACTAAGGAAAGTTCCTAAATTAGATGTATCAAAAGGACTGATCACAACTCTAAAATTACAAAATTTATCTTTAGTTCACTTATCCAAAACAATAAATTAGGACTGAAGAAAAAAACTATTCTGTCAACAATTAGAGACAGAAAATTGCTTATTGAGGTTTTGCTTTACCAAGTTATGAAACTGAGCATGTTAGGAAGAATTTAGGTCATCACCTTCATGGACAAGATCTAAGAGATTTGAACTGTAAGTTGTTTAGGGCACCATTAAAGTCTACTCAGTCAGAGCATCTGTTCCCTGACCCACTTCTGCTATTATAACTGCAAAATGCAAAAGGGTCCTCCAACATGCAAAAATGAAAATCAAGCATTTTTAATCAGCAAGAGAAATGTACGAAGGCTAAAATCTGGCAAAATAACAGGACTTTTCAGGGAAAAATTCGTACAGATTTTTTAATAAGGTTTTTTTTCTTTTTTTGGTTAATTGTTTTTTTTCTAAGAATTCTTCAGAAAAACAAGATGTTTATAGCAGTTGTCCTCTTCAGTATTATATCTTATGCAAGACTGTGAACTGCTAATATCTCACTACAACAAAGCATATGTAGTGATCTCTTTTTGGTAGTGGAGAAAGATCAGCATTAACTGCTCTATTTCTGAAAGAAGCAGTTTTTCTCTCTTTCCTTGGGAACATGCCTGTACTCAGGTTAAAAGTGTTAAGAATGCTACTGGTAGCAAGTTGTTCCAGTTGAGCATCTTGTTCATCCCGCATCAGAATACTCAAATTGCAGCTAGAAACAGCTGCTCACCTCCTCCAGAGGGGTGTTGCTACCATGGACGTGTCTCTTCTTCTGGTCCTCTGGCTAAGAGATATTTACAAGATTGATCTGAAGAAAAACATAATAAATCAGAAGTCCATGTATCTGTAAATGGACGAACACGTCTTCAGCAAATAAAAGTTTTGATTCAGGCCTTCCCACATATTTTTTTCCTGAAAAATTTTTCTCTCAACAATGATCAGTGCAATTCTCTGACAAAAGGAAACAAGGAAGAAACATGTTCAGTCAGCTTTTTGATTGGTAGGAAATGGTAACTTAGGTAGTAGAAATCTAGTCCAGATGTATGATCTTGTGGATAGTGACTGGGTTCATTTCTATAAACCAATAAACATCTGTTTTGGCACAGACAAGGAGGGATAAGGTAGTGTTAAGTATTGACCCTAACTGTTATAGTTTTCTGCTGCATGAAACTGAAATTCCAAAAAAAAACCTGATTAAGTATTTATTCAAGAAAAATGAACTTTATTCCTAGGCATGCTAAATATATTGCATATCCCTACATCTGATTTTTTAAAAATCTTTATTTGATAGTTCATTCATTTTTTTTCATCACATACATGCAACTCACATATGCATTTACACATAGTGCAAGCATTCTATCACGTTTCTCATATTATAATGAATTAGTGTGCAGAGAAACTTGGGAGTAAAGATGTTCATTAATTTCTTTAGACAACAAAAGATGTAGAGCTAAAAATTAATAATGTTGCATATATTCTATACCCTGACCTACTGAAAATGAGAAGCAGTTAGGAAATTGTTTTCATTTATATGTTTACTTCTCTCTCTTCACAGTCATCGTAACCTACCAGAATGAGGTCAGAATTTGAACTTACTGTGCTCTTTGCCATTTAGTTTATATATGTGATTTGAATTCTAGCGGATTCATTAAGAACAAAACCAGCAGGTCAAGACTTGTCTCATGTTATAAAGTAAACATTGCTGAAATGAGTATTTACCAATTACTACAGAATGGAGCAATAAGTATTATTTGAACTCAGAGCAGTATCTGAATCATCTACCAAATAACAACTGAGTAAAGGTAAGGAAAAAGGCTCTCTCAAAAAACAATTAGTTTCCTTCAGACTGATTATTCAGTACAAAAACACCCATGTACAATTGCAGCTCTTTTCCAAGCCACCCAAACATCAATACATAACACAGGTAAAGAAAATATAAAGTTGCATATAAGTTGGTCAAAAAACTGCGCCTGCTAGCAAAGTTCTCTTCATAATTGCTGGACAAACAAAAGCCCACATCTAAACTCAGCACTGGACACTGCCTCCCTTCCATTAGTAAGTAAAATTAGTGAAGTAAGAATCATAGAATGGCTTGGATTGGAAGGGACCTTAAAGGTCACCTATTTCCAATCCCTTACCATGGACAGGGACACCTTTCACTAGACCAGGCTGCTCAAAGCTCTGTCCAACCTGGCCTTGAATGCTCCCAGGGATGGAACATCCACAACTTTTCTGGGCAACGTGTTCCAGTGCCTCACCATCTCCACAGTAAAGATATAAACCTACTGCCTTAGAGTTTGAAACTATTCTCCTTTGTCCTTTCAGTACATGCCCTTGTGAAAAGTCTCTCTCCATCTTTTTTGTAGGCTCCCTTCAGGTACTAGAAAGCTATAATCAAGTCACTCCCAAGCCTTGTCTTTTCCAGGCTGAACAATCCAAATTTTCTCAGTTTTTCTTGCAGGAGAGATTTTCCATCCCTCTGATCGTCTTGGTGACCTTCTCTGGACTTGCTGCAACAGCTCCATGTCCTTCCTGTGCTGGGACCCCAGAGCAGCTGCAGCACTGCAGGTGGGGTCTCACCAGAGCAGAGCAGAGGGGCAGAATCCCCTCCCTGGCCCTGCTGCCCACGCTGCTTTGGATGCAGCCCAGGACACGTTTGGCTTTCTGGGCTGGGAGTGCACAGTGCTGGGTCATGTCCAGGCCCCCCAGCACCCCCAGGTCCCTCTCAGCAGGGCTGCTCTGATCTGTTCATCCCCAGCCTGTGTTGGTAGTGGTATTTGCCCTGAGCTGGGTAGAGCACCTTGCTCTTGGTCTGGTTATACCTCATTAAATTCCCATGGGCCCACTTCTTAGGCTTGTCCACCTCCTTCTGAATGCCTCAGGTGCGTCAACTGCACCACTCAGCTTGATGTCATCTGCAAACTCGCTGAGGCTGCACTTGATCCCTTTGTCATTGATGAAGTTATTAAATAACACTGATTCCAATACAGAGGCCTGAGGGACTCCACTGATGTCCATTGAGATTTTGAGCCATTGACCACTATCCTCTGGATGCAACCATCCAACCAATTCCATATCCACCAAGCAGTCCACCCATCAAATCAACCTCCAGTTTAGACAAAAATTTATTCTGGGGGTTCATGTCAAAGGCTTTCCAGATAAATGTCTTCAATAGTCCTTCCCATGTCTACTGATGTAGTCATCCTGTCATAGATGACCACTGGGTTGTTCAGGCAGAACCTGCCCTTGGTGAAGTTGTGCCAGCTGTCCCAAATCAGCTCCCTGCTCTCCATGCGCCTTACCATGGTTTCTGGGAGGAATTGTTCCATTGTATTCCCCAGCACAGAGGTGAGGCTGACAGGCTGGGGGTTCACAGGGTCCTCCTCTCTACTCTTTTTAGAGATAGGTTTACGGTGTTTACCTTTTTCAAGTCACCTGGGACTTCACCTGTCTGACATCATTTTTCAAATATCATGGAATGGCTTGGCAACTACATGAGCCAGTTTCCTCAGGGCTCTGGGATGCATCTCATCAAGTCACATTGACTGATCCTTACTTAGGGAGGGACTTTGTTCCTCCTGCCCCCATCCTGCTGTCCATCCACACAAGAGATGTGAGAAGAGAGGTTGCCATTGAACACTGACACAAAGAAGTTGAGTACCTCAGCCTTCTCCTCATCCATTTTTATCAGTTTGCCAGCATTATTTATTGGGGGGACACTCCTCTTTGACTTTCCTTTTCTGGTTGATCTACCTGTACCTTTGTGTTATTCTTTGTATCCCTTGTTAGGTTCAGTTCTAGCTTCACCTTGCCCTTCCTCACTCCATCCTTATACATCCAAACTTCATCTCTATACTCTTCCCAGGTTACCTGTCCTTGTTTCCACTGTCTGTGCATTTGCTTTTTTGTTTAGTTTGACCAGCAGTTTTCTACTCAACCATACCAGGTCTTACCTTCCCTGCCCAATTTCTTGTTCCTGGGAATTGATAGGTCTTGCACTCCATGGAAGACTTCATTAAAGATCTGCCACCTCTCTTCTGCTCTCTTGTTCCTGAGGATAGCCTCCCAGGGGATCCTACTGACTATCTCCTTGAAGAGCTGGAAGCTGGCTTTCCTAAAGTTCAGGGATCTAATGTTACTCCATATGGGATCCATATCCTTTAGGACTGCAAATTCCATCAATGCATGATCATTGTCACTGAGAATGCCTCTAGTCTTGAAATCTCTGATTAGCTTGGGAAATATTTTCTTAAAATTAAACAATTTCAGGTAATGAAAGTGGCTGTGATGGCACAAGTATCAACATCCAAGTTTAAATATAACAAAAGTATTCTAAAATCCATGCCCTTGTCAAATGTGCTTCCTCCCCAGCCCTCTCATAATTATCTGTTGAAATAAGGTTAACAGACAACTTGTGCACAGCTCTGATCTCTATAAAATATTCAGCTAATACAATACACAGTTAGTGTTGAACCTCTTTATGGTAAGCTGGATAATTTTTTTCTTCTTGTAATCATCTCTGGAAGCGGATAATGAGGTGAACTATGTGGCCCATGTTATTATTGCCAGGATATTTAAGTCCCAGACAAGGTACTTGCATTTCTCAACACCTTAAAGAAATAACCTGCAGCCCCCAGAATAGTGAAAAGAATTAATTTGTTTTGCTAGGATGATTTTGTTCAGAATATCTCTACAGCAACAAACATCAAGTTAGACATTTTAAACTAGTCCTCCCATTTGTGAAATCAGACCACTCTGTGGTGGGAGCTACTTTATGATGGGAATGAAGAATATTCCTCCATTGCAGAAGTACCACTAGTGCTGCACAAATGGAAAGAAGCAGCTGAGACCTTGATTTTTCTGCCCTACACTGTACCCAATACAAAGTTCAAAGTCATTCTCCTAACGAGGCATCACAGCTCCATGCTGCCCTTTTTGCAAGGGGTTTGTAAAATGAAGCAGTCTCACAGACTGAGACATTCCTCTTGAGGAACTTAGTTTCATGGAACGGGTGCATGAAGAACCTACCGGGGGTGGCAACTCAACAGTCTGGTTGCATGGTCTCGTCCATCTCACAAATGTAGGATTTTCCCCACTAGCTCATATTTATTGGGGTCAGGCTATAGTATGAACCAAGCTTAAGCCCAGAGATAACTCTCCCAAAGTAGCTATGATAAAAGGTCATCCTTAAACTTATTCTAACTTAGGCTGGCACTGACCATCCATGTCTCATTAGTGTCAGGCATATTTAGTCAGAAGTGCCAAACTGTCACAAGAATTTCTCAGTAAACTCTTACTGCCCCTGCTAAGTAGCTGTAAATTCAGGCTCATACAGCAGCACCTACTGCATACGTATTTCTATTAGTGAAAACACTGCATACCAGTCACTGGAAATTATTATTGCAGAAAGCTTTGCTACAGATAATTTTTTTTGTCCCCTAGCACAGCTGGTAATGGTGCTGTATTGCCTTTTCTTTCCTTCTTGTTGCATATAATTTTAAAACATACAAAACTGCAGATGACCTAACAAAACCTGTTATGTTCACCTGCAGACATTGCTTTGCTTAGAAAGCAAATCTACCAAAGAACCATAGAGGTCCAAGTCCCTGTGGAGTATCTTTTGTTCTTTTTCTGAGTCAAAACCATGTTGAATTACCTCAGAAATTAATAACTATGAATTGCATAATACAAACATTCCTAGAAAGACTTGGTTCCCCTTTACAGGTACTGGAAACATGAATAAGACAAAGGAAAAAGATAACACTCCAAAAGAGCTCATGGGCAAATTGCTTTTAGCTCTGCCCTTAGAGGTCTGGTGACAAGGTTTTGGTTATGAGTACAAACCAAACTTTTCACAAGTGGTCAGCAAAGGCCCTGCTTGTAATTCCCTGCCACTGATACTCCAAGTTTCAGTTTGCTGGAACTATAAATATTTACCCCTATATATGAGGTTAGTGGGAGAGAGACTAAAATCAAGGAGGGAGACAGAAAGCCTTTAGAAATGGATATATTCATGGTATGGAAGCAACATGAAGACATAGGAAGAGGCAAGCCAATAGCTTGCAGCATGTCAATGTGTATCTAAAATTTTGATGAGCCCATCTTTTTCTGTGCAGTAGGCATAGGCAGCTTGTTTTCTGCCAAAAGAAAAATAAATTTGCTTAACCTCTGCCTGGTAAGTGCATTTGGATGGTTACTATGCAAGGAAAAAAGTTAGTAAGAAATCACACCCAAGCTAAATCTAGTATAATTAGTTCACTGGCTACGCCATATAACAGTGATTAGCACAGAAAAGTAGATGCAAAATTAAGTATCACATATCTCCACGTTCAAACACTGTGACTGCAATAAGGTCTGAGCTACACAGCAAACAACAAAATGTGCCTGCTGATTTGCTGAATACACTTTACAGTGCCCTGAGCAAAATACAGTAATTATAGCAACAGACATAGACAGAAATCCTACTAGGGTTTGGCAAATGTGGATTCCATAAACAACTTAATTTTAGTTTTTCTTTAAGCTTAACTTGGACTTTAACCTTTTTTTTAAAGTCATTTTAGGTCAGCCTTGGGGGTAACCAAACTAGAGGAAAGCTTCACCATATTTTTGTACCAAGTACAAGACCAACAAGGACAGGATTACTGGAAGAGACAGGGTGACCCAGGTGCCAAGGGCAACACTTGCAGGTGGGGCTCTCACCAGTGCCACACAATCCCACATCAGGTCACTGTAACGAGGTCTATCTGCATCCCTAGACATGACAAAGTAACTCTCCAGCCAGCCCCAGGGGCTGTGCAACAGAGTCCAGACAGGAATAGCAGTAGACATGGACAAAGGCAGGACCAGAGAAAATGACCTACCATGGACATCCAAGGTTCACTAAGAAGTCTGAGCTGCAGACAAGGCTGTAGGACAGATCTAAGTGCATGTAAGTGACAGGACTACCCTTAAACCAAGTTCAAGGCCCAGAGAGGAGACAAAACTTCCACACTAGCTAGATTTGGAGTCTGAGAAGCCCAGTCAGTGAGGCATTCCAAAGAAAGCTCATATAAGGTCCAGCTACCTTGGTGTGAGTTCAAAGGGATCCATGGACAGGGCAGGGGGCACATAAGGCATCAGGGCAATTAAGGCATCACATCTGACAGGGATTACGAGCAGGGTCAGAATCTTCTAAATTAGCCCTTTTTTTGCCACCAAAGAGTTAATGGATGTATAAATTGGTAATGTTTTCATCCTGGTTCAATGTGCAGCTCTAATTATGGCCAGAGCAGCTTTTACATGTGCACATGGAAACTGTGCTAGTGTGAGAATGATAATATGGCCAAATTGGGGTGGATTTTTTATCCAAGTGCCAAGAGGCACATGCTTTATCCCAGGCACCTGCTGGGTCCTCTGCCTGCCTCTTTAGCATGCTGACTGGTGAAAGCACAGCAAGTGCTGTGGCTGCTGTATAGCTGTATGCAAGCTGGCTGGTAGCTAACAGAGTTAAAAGTCTGTTCAGTTCCTCTGCTACCCCTTAGCTGAGACAGCAGCTTAATTTTTCTCCCTTACATAGTTGATGTTTTTTACAAATTCTGTGATATTTTGATGACCTTGAAACCTTTGAAACTGGCACTTTGAGACAAAACAAGTGAGAGACTAATATGAATGTTATTGAACAGGTCTTGTTTCCTTGCAAGCCAAGTGAAAACACATCAGCCATGAAGCAGGCAGTGAACATAAAAAATTTCAGCCTAAAAACTTCAGCCTGTCAATGCCTTAAGGAAGAAGAATTTACACTATTAAGGAAAATACTACACAAAACTCTCCTATCTTATCAACTCCAGTATTTCCTTAAAATCATTGAAATTGAATAAATATATAAGAAGTATGGATAAACTATTAGATCAGTATGCTAGAATTAGATTAATATAGTGTAATTAGATGAATTGCATTATATACTGTAACCCAGTAATGCTGTATCAAAAAATATTAACCACTATTAGCATAAAAGTATGCAATGAAAAGCAGCCTTTACACTCAGATTCCATTTTACATTAAGTGGATAAGAGGTGTGGTAGCAAATAAAACTAAGAGGGTAAGAGATGTAGTGGCTAACAAAATTATTAGGGACTCCAAATGAAGAAGTATAAGACAGAAAATATTCTGTGTCCTAGATTTTGCTTCCATTTTGAAGTTGATTCTCCTTGATCTTTAATGACTGCTGTACTTTTTTGATTTTTTTTTCATATTTTCATTTACAATCACTTTCTTTATCCACCTACAGGAAAGAAATGGTGCCAACCTGTTTAACTTAGGCTGATGAGGAAGTAAATGTACAAGTTTCATATTGTATTAGAATATTATTACATAATTGTGGTCAAAATTTAGTCCTGTAAAGATCTTACAGTATTTTCTGCATGTTGAATATTGTATTGTTTGTTCAAAAATAGCTAATACTATGTAATATATGAAAAATAACAAAGATTGTTAAAGTAGTTTTGGAAATGTGATTTACACTGCAACAAACTGTAGAAATATATTTCTTGTTTTTCTGCATCCTCAGTTATCCAACTGATTTCACTCTAATAGTTATTTTACATGTACTTACTCTTACTATTTTAATCTTTGAAAAACCTCCTGGGAACTTGCTGTGAAAAGACCATATTGTCAGAAACCACAGTGAGGAATTCTTGCAGAATTCACTAAAATACACTAAAATATTCTCACAAAATAACTGCCAAAAGAGCATGGCTTTCCAAATGGTAGATGAGACAATTCATTAAACCAAAGAAAAATGTGAGTTATTTATTGAGTGCCAATGTAACCAGTCAGTTAAGAGCATATTATGCAATTAATGGGATGGCCAATGTAGCCTACATAAGATGCTGTAGGAGCAGCTATTGATTGCCTTTTTTACCCAAATGGCCCTCTGAAGCCCTATTCTTGATAAGAATAAGGCACCCACCTTGCTTCAAAAAGATTCTGTGAGTGCAGATCACTGTTGCACAACACTGCACCCATGCACGCAAGCATACACACGAAAAGAGAATTTGGCTGTCTTTTAATGGGAATATCAAACAATTAAAACTCATGCTATATAATAGCATGGAAGATATTTTAGGAAGCAATTCTACTTTTTTCACAGAAAATAAAATTTTACATTGTCTGTAGAACTCTGCTGACCACGACTGCTATATTTTATCTCTATTTTAGAGGGTCAAACATTACTGACATTTATTTTTGCATTTACACTGAAAATATCTATCTGGCAAGACATTAATTTCTTGGGGAGCTGAGAACCAGAGCAACCAGGTTTCTCTTCACTGCTGTTATTTTAAGAAAGCTTAATGTTAGACTTGAGGTTTCATTCGTTATTCCTCTGTATTATGTTGCTAAAATTTTCCTACTCTAAAAATAAATTATGCCATTTAGTAGAACACATTATAATTTTTACCTCTGCTTTTCATCTCTATTTCCCCAATAACTAAACTCTCACTTCAGTTATAACTTATGCAAATACTTGAATGGTTTAGGTGATTTACCTTTCAAGTGCCCTTAGTGTAAATTTTTTGAACTCTGCCCTCTGATGTGATCAGGTGAGCTAGTAAAATACATGTTCACCTCCTGGATTATAGTAACATAATCTCAAGCTTTTGAAAACTCTAGCTCTGTGTAGTCACACAAGCAGTTCACATATTCAGAGATTTTCTGCTTAAAACTGATTTAAGCTGAGCCACTGAGAGATAAATATTCAGAGTATTAACTGAACAGATCCAGGCTGCAGCAGGGAGGAATCATAAGGGACTGTTTGTCTCAGATGACATTTAGTTATAATGAGCAGAATCCTAGTTATTAGCAGAATATATCTGCATGAGTGTTTTAGAATGAAATCCATTGAAGAGGAAAAAGGATAAAATTAACATTCAAAATTTATATAATACCACAGAAAAAATCTTGAATTAATGCTTTAATTTCTCCTCTTAAATCTAGTTATTAATTTAAAATATCAAGACAGCAAATTAGCATACAATTCATAAAATCAGTTCCTCTTCCCTCACTGTTAAAAGTTTTGGGTCTTTTAAAGAAATTGATCTTGATTGTGAACAACCGAGTCAGAAATTCTGAAGTGAAGCATTGACTCCAAAGCATTTAGATCTTTTGCCTCTTCATGTTCATCCATTAGGTGTAATACAAAGTGACAGTGTGAGCCAGAAAAAAAATTTCTTTCACCTTCTGCCCCACCACGATTATATCCCCAGGAGCCCTGCTGAGTCACTGTGCTTCCAGACCTACGTAGGCAGAGCCCCAGACAGTGCCCCAGGGCAGGCAGCATCCTCTCCTTTGATTCCAGTCTTTTTTTCTTCCCTCTCCTTTGCATTTATGTTTCTTTCTCTATTCCCTTCCTATAGCTCAGGCCCAATACATTGAAATTATAATTTTTAAATCTTTTGAGAGCCTTTCCTCAATCCTTATCAGAAATATATTAGATGGCTCACACTTGCCAAGTGCCAGCCAGAATCATGCTTTCTGTTTCAATAGCAGCTGTAAAACTAGAAGGCACATTCCTAGTCGGATAATTCACACCACATGTAGCATAACTGTCAGTGGCTCTTGAAAAAAAATGCAAAAAAGTAATCAAGTTCCTATGTTCAAATAAAGAATAAGAAATTTTTATCGTGGTATGACAAAACAAATATAAGCTGATCCTTGAAGAGAGGGACCCACCAATTCTGAAGTAAAAGCAGACTGTATTACATGAATTTTGCCGAATAAATGTCAAAGATTAGTAGTATTAATTAAAGGTAATTGCACTGAACTGTATTACTAAATACAGTTGTTGATTTCTTTTTAATAATTGATGTCTGAAAACACACTTGCAGCTTAGAGCTATGATTTTGTCACATTGCCTAGCAACCTGTGCAAATATAGAACTGCAGATGCAAAACTACTGACCTTTCTTTCATGCCTGCTTTCCAGTACTTATTTTTTCTATCCTGCACAGCAAAAAAGTAAAACCAGAAAAGAGATTTCAAACACTGAACTCTTCAGTATATGCTAAACATTTCAGATAAAAAAATCATGAAAATACCTCCACTTAACAGAAGAGCAAACTATTTTATTTAAATAAACTTAAAATATTGCATACTGGATAGAGTCTCACCGATCTGTCAGTGCAGAGAGAATGGTTACTCACCCTACAATATCTGTGGTTCTTAGGAAGAGTCATCTGTGCAGATTTCTTTCCTAGTGCACAAGCACAGCGTGGGGGGATGTTTTTTTTTAGACCAACAATACCCACTGAATCTATTCTTGAATTGAAATATACCTGCATTCAGCCTAAAGGGAGGCTTGAACTACTCATTTCTTTTCTTAGTAAAGATGGAGCTGGATTATTCAGCAAATGGGAAGAAGAGTGCATTCAAAACATAACAGCATGCTGAAGAAAATTAGGCTAATAGCTTACACAGCTTCTTCCCATAGTGCCAAAATACAACTTCCTTGATTACTTGAGAATATGTACTGGGGAATGTACAGAGTTGAGAGAGAGTGAACCTTTTACCACTCTAGTTGAGACTGAAAGGCTGAAAAATACACCTGTCTAAACAAGCAACAGCATGCATGCAGGAGCTCAGCAGCAGTCCATCTAGGAGGTGGAAATACCTCCTTAAAATAAAAAGAACCTGGATTCCCTTCTTCTTATCACAGATGGAAGTAGATAACCAGAAAAAACTAGATCACAAAATATTTTTAAAAAAATGAAAAATCAGTGCATTTGTAAGTAGTAAAAATGTAAAGGTACAAACAAAGTTTATGTCAACACTTTCTCTCTGAAATTGTTCCAAAGCACTTTGCTTAGGATGTTCCTCCAAAAAGCCATCTACAACTCCATACTGAAACCACCTAGTGGCCTGGGTTAGGAGTGAATACCATGCAAATTCTCAAAAATCTTATAATAATTTGTTTCAAGCATTAGACAGTCTTTTAACCCACAACAGATTTACAACCTGGTAAATTGTTAAATTTTTTAACAATATGTTAAGGATTGTACATTTGACTAGTATTTGATGCAAACTTAGACTCATGTTTCTTATGACTCCTTCAGTTGTGCTTCCAAGTGATCCCTATTTTTGTGATATTGGTTTCATGCCAATTTTCAGTGTGTAGAGTTTTAGAAGCAAAGGTTTTGCACATAGAGATTAAATCCATCATTCCACTACTCTACTGATTAGGTAAACTATTATTTTGCTTTATTTTTCTCTTAGAATACATTAGAATATACTGCAGAAGTACAGTGCAAATTAAGGGAAGCTAAGAAAATGTTTCATACTTATAATTAGGTCACAAAGAATACAATTATATTCATAAATGTCAAAGGTCATTATAAATTTCTGCTGTCCTTGTCATAAACTAGGAAAGATCTTCAAAGAGATGAGAGAAAAACTGACATTTCTATCATACTTCACATTATTTATCTAAAAATGTCTTAGAAGTCCCAAACTGTTGGATCCTCTTTTTTAGCCCCATGATAAGTTGACAAGTATTTTCAAGCCACATATTTTTATAAAGAATAGTAAAAGAGGTAAACTGCCGTAGGGATAGTCAGAATTTAGGTAAACAAAGTGTTGTAGTTTTCCTCTATGAAGTATAGCTGTTCTGTTACCTTCTCCTATCCAGTTCACTTTGTTCTTGAAAGATTTAGGCAAAAATCTTCCAAGGCTTCAGAGTTATCAAGAGTGAAATAATTAGGAACCTAGAGTGTGCCTTCACATAATCTCAATAGGATAAAAGAACAAGCTAAAAAAGCAATAATTTATGTTGAGTTATTTTATGATCTTATGTTTTCAAAATCATAAAAATCCAGAGGATAAAATACAAAATGTATTTCTTACAAAAGAGAATGTATCAGTATTTTAATGCACAGCTACACTATCTAGAAAAGAGTAAGATTTTCTTCAGGAAGCGTGAAGACAGAAAACACAGGAAAAAGCCAAAACTTATTGTATTATAAAAGTACAATTCATCAATATACAGAAATTAAAAAAAAAAAAAAAATAGTTTGCTCTCTGTTGTAGTGCAGAGAATATTTTGGAAAATTTAAATATCCATTCTTTAAAGTTCCATGTTATAAAGGTTTTTTTTTGTTGTTTTCTTACACAATGCATGATTAAAACCACGTAGAGATATTTACATAATTTCAGGCATTCTGTGAGCCACTGATACCTTAAGACAAATTGTGACCTATGAAATATTGCCTATCTCAGGTCATTACTTCCTCTTAGCTTCATATTTTAGATGCTATTTCAAGCCACACTAAACACTGTCATCATCACTACAATATGAAACAGTGGAGTTTAGTCCTCTCTATTTTTCTTCTTTTTAGTTAACTGGAAATTTTCAACACCTCAGAAAGTCAAGGCATTTGTATCTAAAGACACTACTAAAAGAAGTAATAAAAGAATGAAAATGAGTAGGTGGAGAGAGAAAAAGAATTCTAATTTTGACGATGCTTATTTCTTTTAAATTAATCACTTTAAAACATTTTGACAACAATGTATGAGTAGATCTATTCTTTTGCAGAAAAAACATTATGAAAATTCTTAATTTTTCTTTTGTGTGTATAATTTCAAACTTGTTAGTTATGTGCAGTTCATTATAATTAGCTAAATTCAGTTAATAATTTAATTACTAACTTAAAGATGTTTGAGTTTTTGAAGACTGGATTTTGGTTTTGACAACAACTTTTTAAAAGCATAAATACATTCAGAGTTTTTCAGCAAGCTAGCTTCAGCCTTCACATTCTCATTCACACACAAAGAGTACAATAAAGTGGCATATGATACAACCATTACCATGCAATTTAAAAGAATGTATGTCAATTATTTTTTGCTCAGAAATTAAATTACCACACTATTTTGTGAAAAAGGCAGTTTCCTGCTGCTCAAATGACTCTAAAATTTCTAAAATCGGCAATAAGAAGATTGTTTAAGCAGATACATGGAAAGTAAAGCAAAGTTGTCTGATATAGATCAACAACCATCCCACCAAATTTTAAAATACATTTTTCCTATGTTATTTCATAAACAAATTTTAAATTATACTGGATAACTGTCACAATTTATCTGGCTTTTAAACATGTTTATTGGAAATAAGCAACTGAAGATTCCACAAAGTTTTATACATAATGAATGCAACCATCAAGTTTTGCATGTCCTTATATGATTTTTCTGAAGAGAGATCAGCAGTTTAGAAAACTTCCTATTTCTGGACTATGTGTTGGCTTTTTTTCCCAGCATAAATTCTTCAGACATTTCTCCTTGAAAAATACATATCCAGCTGAAATCCAAATAGAAAGGATACAGAGGATGGCAAACTTACATGCTGAAATTTAAAGAGCAAGGTGTACAGTCTAATACTGCATTGAAAAACATATGTTCTGACTGGTAATTCTAAATCATGCTTTATGGGTCTTCCAAAGAACAGAACACACAGATCCATCACAATGTGCTAATGAACAACTGACTGATAGTACTTCCTAGGGAAGCAAACACTTCTCTTGTAATCTCTGCATTGCTGATGAACGTTTGGCAGATTCAAAAGGCTGGGAAAGAGGGGACATAATGGGTAATGGTAGCGTGTCTTTTAAATGTTGTTTCTTCCTTGCCTCTGCTGACATGATGGGATTTCAAAACAGTGGAGAAAGTGAATATTAATTATCTCTAAGAAAGTTTCATATATTTCCTTTATCCTATTAACATTTCATGAAAGCTACCGGGAAGATTAAAAAACCTCAAGTCATTGCATTCAGGAAAAATCCTTTATTAACAGAAGATGTTTATTAGCTGGCCACAAAAACTCTGGAAAAAGAGATGAAAACCTCTTATGTTTTATCTGTCACTAGAGCTCTTGGTGATACATTATATTATGGAAGTCTTTACCAACATATGTCAAAACACCTTATTGCACTGTTTATTTTTAGTCACAGATATAATAGAGTACCACGTCTGTTACATGTTTCTCAAGAATCCTTGGGTTTGTACAAACAGAATAGTAACACTGCCAGTCACCTGTTTTCAAGCAATCATATGTTTGCTTTTCATGGTTAGTGACAGAGTAATATCCAAGAAAAGAAAAGCTTCTTTTTTTTTAATCAAGAGCAAAATTCAATATCCTCCATGTCAAGACAACTAGCTTTCACCTCTCCAACTGGTTGCTGCTTCTCTGTGATGTTGCATACTCAAGTTACATCACTTCATGCACAGCAAGAAATTGAATAAAAAAAAATATAAAACATTGGACTAATTTTAAATTCATTAAATAGCAACCCCAGTTTTAATGTAATTTGCAATTTAAGTTCCTTTTACTTTGGAAAAATACATACGCACTACAAACTTTTAAAGAAATTCTGTTCTTCCTGGATAGCCTTTTAATACAGGTCATTAAATTTTTTCAGAAACACTTGTTAGGATGTCATAAATAATTTTGAAGATCTTCTAGTTGAAAAGAACTGAAGCACTGGTTTTACAAAAGTTAGATTTCTTTAAGAATTTCACCTTTATGAAATGCTAAGTGATTTCATTACAGTTTATCAAATCCAAGCAGTTAGCTCAGTTTGTATCATATCACACTAGTTTATCTAAGTAATTAAACATATTTCTTATTTCTTGTTTAAATCATACTTGAAGGATTATTCTTTTCTCTAAAAATACTTTTTAAAATTAAAATCTATAAAATAATATTTTATTATCACATATCTCATAATAAGATAATAAACTACAATAGTCAAAAATCTGGAAAGCTTCAGTGCCTTTTTTATTTTTTTGTCATATTCTTCACTGTAGCCATACAATAGACAAATAGTTACATGATATCTCATCTAGAATTTTTCAGCAGAATAAGGCTATTTAAAAAGGAATCACATTTTCATAATAGCTTGCCTGAAAATTTTATCTCTCCTGTCAATATATGCACTCTGGGTATACCCATCTGGCTTTTGGAAAAAAAATCAGTTAGTTCTACTATTAAAATAAAAATAGTACTGCACACATACTGCTTCATTTCCTCTCCTGGGAAACATATACATTAAAGATATTAGTCTCATTTTTAATGCATTATTGGAAATTCTCAATTATTTTACCAATAAAGACAATGAAATTTATGAGGCACCACACACCAATGCTCTGTCTGCCTGTTGAAGCATGTCAGAGTCCAAACTCAATATGTAAATCTCAATTATTAAAAATTGTTTCAGATCTGCGTCTCCAGACATGTCCATATCAAATCTATAATAGCATATTATATACAAACTTCTCTCAGTCATTCCAAGTTTCCTGGGCACACTATCTCTGGTGTTCATGAACATATTTCTTACCATACCTCCAATGAACCGTGTCCAAAGCTCTGCTGCAGACCCAACTGAGATGCTTTGTGCAGCACCTGTTTAGAACTGCTTCCTGGTAAGCCAAATTAATAAATAACCAAACAGAACATTGATCTGTTTCTAATCTTCCCACAACTGTGCAGTGATGCATGCTCACTTTCCCCATTATCTGAGATGGAAATAAGAAAATCTTCACAAGTCAACACCTGAAACATTAAAAAAAGTCATCTACTCCCTTTACAATAATCTTTTACTTTCTTACTCCTACTTCGTCTTCACCCACAATTACCCACAAATACTAAAGCCAACACTAAATAACAGCATTTCACTTTGCTTCACAGCATAAGGAGGAGATTTGTTTACTGTATTAACTTTCATTTTAGGGACGCCTACAAATAACTTTTTGAAAATTTAGTATTTCTTAAGTATGGGAAACTTGAAGATACCTGAACTCTAAATCTATGTGTCAAGATTTATAGTCAAAATCTAAAACATGGGCTAAATATAAGAGAAATACAGAGCTACACCAATATGCTGAATAGTGAAATACACTACCTGCTTTTTTTCTAGATCTATTTAAGTAAGAGAGGTCAAGATGTTCTGTTTAACTTTTAATCAGTACTTCTATGGAAACCTTGAGACTACTTCTTTGAGACAGGAAACCTTAGGCATGAGTCCAGAAATACATGTTTTGCAATGTGAAGGACAGAAGAAATGTATAAAAAGTCACAATTTTTTTTGGTTAAAAAATTAAAACATTTAATTAATACTGGAGCAAACTGAAATCAAAACAAAAACATATTCAGGTCTGGGAATATTTTACCCCTTTCCATGCCAAGTTCAAATCTTGTCTATGCTACCCCAGAAGGAACATGCAACAATACATAAGGTGTTAGGGATATGAATAGACACAAGGCATGATTAAATGCTTAATGTAGCTGAAGAGCAAGGCAGAATTTGAGTCATTTGTCAAATACATCTAAAGTTAATAGTGCAAAGAATTTGATCTAAAATAAAAGAAACTGCAATGCAATTTATGTATTTTGGATTTTCTGCGCTTACATATTTCAGTATAAAGGAAAACAATTATGATCTAACTGCATTATCAGGTTTCACATAACAAACAATGCCTTCATAGATATTTAGATTTTAAGGGTTATTCTTAATGTTTCACTCCAGATACCTTAGGTCAGAAGACACACTTGTAATGTACATCCCAATAACCACCTAAAGACATGAAAAGGAAGTCAAAAGCTTGCAAGAACAACAAGAAATGTGGAATTATAAGAGCAGGGAAATAAACAATTATATCAATAAACAAGGACTTTGAATATTTGGGGAATTATATAGAAAAAATTTTGAATGAAAAAATTAATTCAAACAGACACAAAACATTTAACACCAACTGAAATTCTACTCCCAAAGGTAATGCAAAAAAACCATTCATGTCAAACTGCAGAGAAGATGGATTCAGTAAGAAATATCTCAGGACTTCTCTATTTCTTAAAAGAAACTCAAATGAGATCTTAAAAATTACTGATGGAGCACTGGAAAACAATAGCTGCATTAGCAAAACATGAAAATACACAGGTAGGAGCTCTCTTATGTAAAGTCCTGCCCGGTGCTTTTGGCTTGTTCCACCCAAGAAGCCTACTTCTGTCAAATGCACAAATATGTCTTTTAGAACAAGGAAAGTGGTAGGAAAAAAAAGGGCTTGTATGCATAATCTGTCATGGTTTTATGCATTTTTTTTCCTCCTTTTTTGAGCAATTGATATCTTCAACAAAAACTTAGATTTGTTTCTGATGGAAGTATCTTTCCATAATTGTCCTAGACTTCATTAAAGATTAAGTATTGAGATAATTGAGAGTATTAAGACAAAAAATTAGAATAAACAATGTATTAAAAAATTATATAGCAATAATTTCTAATCAGCTGTGCACATATTCTTCATTTACTTACTACTTATCCTCATCTCTTTTCAATCACAAAAACAGTTTCTGATACCATATTTTGTATTCTTATGCTGATTCTTATGATCTTTTTTATTGTCCTATCCTCGTTTCTCAAGGTACAAAGCCTGTAAAAGGGAAAGATCAAAAATGTCCAGATAATCCAGTGTTCTTTTATCAACACACTGAAAAAGTCAAAATGGTAACAGAAGGATAAATTTCATTTCATTTCATAACAATTTGAAGTTACTGATAATTGTACTTTGTGAGTTTAAATCAATGTAATCCTGTCATCAGAAGAAAACTGACTTATGTTTCTTTAAGTGACTGTAATTTAATTCCTGGTATTATACTGGTATTAAGCAATGTATTTTTCGAACATAATTTATCTGGTTTTGAGATCACAGTAATTAAATTTCTTTTTCACTTGTTTGTGATTTATCATGTTGCAGTATATACTTTCTATCCAGTTGCTGCACATGTATTGTCACAAATATTAAATACCGTATTTTTCCAAAAGTAACCTCAGCTCTGACAATTGTTTTCAACATATTCATTGGAAACTTTCAAACTGTAATCTTGAAGGATATTTCATACGTTCACCTTCAGGATGAAAGGCTGGGGTCTTTTTTGTGGTGGGAGAGTGGTATAAGGGGGGGGGGGGCTTGTGGTTTAAATTTTCTTTCTAACTCTATGACTTCCATATAGTCATAATGGTTTCACAAACCATTAAATCTTTTATAACTTTGATGTTTATTTTCAAATCTAGCCAGACATGGGGTGCAAAGCTTAAGCATACACAAAACTAGCAGCACAATGATGACTGTACATCAAAATCAGAAAAATTACTTCCCATCCTATCATGTAACTAATGTCAATATCTTAATTTAATACTAGTTTACTTATAAAACTAAGTGAATTTCCTTTTTCCTGTTTCAAAGTTTAATCTTGTTTTTAAAAAGAAAATCCAAGGGGTTTTTGGTTGGGTTTTTTTTGTCCGGAAAATACCTAAGACAGATTTGTAATCATTCCTACCAGCTAAAAATACCATAAATACCATTTAACTTGTTCTTAAGTAATTTCTGTCCTTAGTTCAAAAGTTGATGTGAATTACAAGCCATCTGCATTATGTTTACACTTTAGAAACACATACATACCATGCTTTTGCTTTCTGTACACAAACTTTCTGTGGGCTTTCCTTGACAAATATCTCACACAGGGCTTCCATTTCAGAACTCAATTCAAAATCTTCAAGACTCTTCAATAAAGAGTTTATGGCTAAGAACAAATATAAAGCCAGACATCTGTATATTTGTGTCAAATAAGCACTAATCAAGTATATTAAAAATCATTAAAATATATGTAGTTTAATAAATGAATCTGCTGTTAGAATACTTACAAATTGGATAATGCATGATTTTTCATATTATCACTTTCCACTTGAGCTGTGCATTAGCTTTTTTTAAGTTACAGGTTGTCTAGGTATTACATGAGAGAGGTGTGACTTTCTGATACAAGATTATGTCTTTCACTACAATGTGATCAGAAATTCAAATTACAAAATATGAAACATAGTTTCTTAATCAAGCTCCATAAATCCTGCTAAGTTATATCAAACCCACCTTACTTGTTTTGTTTCTTTTCCTGTTGGAGAACCTCCAAAGAACAGGAGCTGAGTTATAATGCCTCCTATTAAAATGGAAACTTTTGATTTCTCCTGAATTCTCAAGGTATCAATGAAAGTTTCAGAAAATGAACAAATTTGGGATGGTAGATTGATTGGCAGCATTTCCACAAATATGAATTTGCACTTAAAAAGTATTCAGCTGTCTGTGTAGACTCCTTTGAAACCTCAGCTAGCCATGACAAAGCTCCATATTCCACAAACCATGATTCCTCTTCCCGCTATCTGTACCTTCCATCAGCCCACAGAATTCTTACGTACCTTGACACCACCAGATCTGTTCTCCCCATGATGATGCATAAGGAAAACGAATAAAACAAGGGCCAAATTTCTCTCTATATATGAGTTTTTATAAAAGCAGATGACCTGAAAGGTATACTTTGCTTATACACCATGAAGATCGTGGAAAATGAACAGAAAAGGAGAGAGCCAGAAAGAGAACTGGAACCATCTATTGATTTCTATAGATTTACTTCTCATCTATTTATTTCTATAGATTCACTTGTGATTAAAATCAGAGCAAACACTTTCTAAAATACAGGAAGGATTCCACTAGTTTCATTCCTCTTCATTCTTCTTTCATTTATGAGATGAGGTGTCTTTCAGTTCATCCAGAGCTATAAAACATCCCAGAATAAACAAAAAATGCTTGCTCTGGAATTAGGAATTTAGGTCTCTTTCCTACACTTCCTACAGTGAAACAAATCAAACTGTGGCAAGATATGTAGTTTAGCAGGAGTATTAGCTCCCTAAAGCTGAAAACAGTAAGCTCCTTGAGAGGGTGACGTGAAGGACAGTGAGCCAGTTACAGCAGGAAAAATATGCATTCAAAAGACCTGAGGCCACAGGCATTTTGGAATGGGGTTACAACCTTCACACCAAACTACACGCTGAATTACTTTGCTTGCAGTTTAACTGGATGCAACTCTGTTAGCTGCACATCAATGACAAAATGACTCAGCTGAAGGAAGGGTAAGAATTTAACACCTTTCTCCACCCCAGAAGGATTACATACTCAGTGCCTAGGGATCTTTCTGACTCAGAAAATATAAAGCCTTTTGTTGTGTTTTGCATGCACTATCTGTAAATATTAAAGGTAGAGCTGACACATAGTCATAACTGAATCAAACTTCAGAGTGCAAAGCCCTTCAAGAAACGTGTAAAGAAGCTCACTGTTTTACAGTACTTTAATTAAGCTATTATCTTACACTAAATTTTAAAGGTGAAGTTCAGGGAAAAACATACAGACTTAAAATTCAATGCAAATGAGTAAAGAGAACCATTTAGGGCCTTTAAAGTTTTGGACTGTACAGTGGAATTTTATCTGGCATTCTAGAAGTCTTTTTGCTCTGGCCTGCATTGGCCCTGATGTTCACAGAACAGAAAGAATATTAGAAGAAATAAGAGCAAACTGTGTTCCTTATTACGCTGGCACCACACAAGCTAAAAAGACTAAGCAGAATAATATTAATAACATGAAGAAAATAAATCTCACTAAGCATTTCTTTTTACTTTAGAATCATAGTTACAGCTTTGTGTGAAACACAGATATTAAGGTTTCATGAAAGCTGAAAAGGAGATTGATTGCAACCTAGGTATTTTGTTTTAACACAGCAAGCTTTTTGTCAACATTTGCCAGTTATAATACATTTAGATTTGTATTGCATAATTGCATATTCTGCTTTGTTCCAATTGTTGAAACAGAATGAAATCGCTAAGTCAATATTATTTCACCTTCAACAGTGTTTTAGAATGGAATTAATAAGTTTATATTCTAACTCGTCAAAAATGGGAAATGGAGGGAGAGTGGAGGAAGGGAGCAGAGACAAGGAAAACAAAACTGTTCTGTGCTTTGAGCCTGAAGGCTTACATGCCTCGTCACTCAAGGGAGTTATCTTGAGTGAGCAGCCAAAAAATTGCTTCCCTCGACATTATGCAGTTCTGACGCAGGGATCTGAAGACACCACGCCTGAGCAGCACAGATATCAGCCTTTTCTGCCATCTGCCCCACAGTGGGAATACCAGATGAAATCAGACCAGTTTGCTAAGTGAGCATTGTGAAAGGCAGCTCCCTACAGCTGATTAACTGTGGAAGGATCTTTGAAGTTGTGTATTAGCCATTAAGCAGAAAGGCAAATACACTGCACGTCTAAAGCCAGAAATTTTAGAAATACAGTGAAATTAATGCCACAAAGAAATAAACTTCTTCCCTCTCATAATTTGATGAAAATTAGTTAAAAATAAGACTGAGTACAGGTGACTTAGAAATAATCTTTGGAGTCATTTGTTGTTAATGAAAAATTATGTACAATTCATGATGATACTGCTTTTCTTTGATGGAAAATAATTGATCCCTACCAGATTTAGAGACTCGAGTGCTCCTAAGCCTCAGGCCACATGCTGATTCAAGATTTAGCTGATTAAAATCAGTAGTGTTAATCTAGTTTTAATCCACAGGATAGCACAGTAAACTCCTTGAAACACAGGTGAGGCAGCCAGAAGATTAATATCACTCATAATTCTAGAGATTCTTCCAAACACTGGTTGGCATTAACCAGTGTAGTTCACAACCAATTTCTACCAAATATGAAAAGAGTCAGCATATACAATTTAGCAGCTGAGATCCTGGTGTCTCTGGCCTTTAGCACATTATGTAGGACCAATTCAGATAGTGAAAACAAATATTTAGGATCGTGTATGTCTTAAAAGTCATGAAGTCATAGATTTATGAGATGTAATAAGGAATGTTTTTAATGGGATGTAGGAGTACAGTTAAGATTTTCAATTTCTAGTATGAAATATCTGTTTCAATCTAAAGCTGAAAGCCTGAACACTAAAAATAACATTTCCAGCAGCAACTTCTGAGAGGGAGAGAAAAGGTGAAATGAGCTCTTCATAGCAGTCCAAAACTGACCCTTTTAGCTAATAAAGTCCTGAAGCAAGACTTCATCAGAACTGTAAGAAAGACCCAAAATCTTCACCTTACCACTTGCAAAGCTGCAAGTTATATTCACAGAAATTAACATGACGGAATATTGTACTGAACTTCGTTTGTATACATTCATATTTCTTACAGAAGTTACTTGCAATTCATGTTAACTTTTCCAGCAGATGCTGGAAATTTCTTAACTATAAACTATGAGAGAGCACAGAGACAAAACCCCTTAGCTTCTCAAAAAATGAGTAAAATCTCATTATGAGACTCAACTGACATAGCACAAAAGCATGTTGTTGATATCTTTCAATTTCTGCCTCATCTTTAAAACTACCCAAAGAAACTTTCATTAGAGATCAATATTTTTATTTAATAATCCCAAGATTCAGCATCTAGGCCTAACAATAAAAAAAAAAATTCTGCTGTTTTCACAAAGGTCAGATCAAGTTTTTCTAAAGCTTTGAACAATAAAGCTTTTAGTTAGCCCTAAGATTGATTTCAACTATGGGAAAATAAATGACAGAAACTTCCCAAAAAACAAAATAACCCTCATGAATTCTAAACCTATCTTTGAGAAGAACTCTGATTTAATAGAAACTAAAATAAAATCTAGAATTCATTCTTCCTCCCAAAGAATACACTTGCCCCGAGTGGGGCAGCTTGGGCCAGCTTGCATACCTCCACAGTTTCCATTGACTTATATGATAGACTCTTAGAAACAGATCATTCAGCCTAGCTCCCCATCCATGGATGGATAGATCAGGTTCCACTAGATCAGGTTGCTCAAAGCCTCGTCCATCCTGGCCTTGAACACTTCCAGGGAAGGAGAACCCAAATGTCTCTGGGCAGCCTGTTCCAGTGTCTCACCACTTTCATAATAGTCTCTTACCTACCTCTAACCCAAATCCACCCTCTGTCAGTGTAAAAGGGTAGTTGCTCCTTGTCTCAACATTACTGGTCCTGGTAAAAATACTTTCCATCTTTTTACAAGTCCATTATAAATACTGATAGGTCATATAATAAGGTCTCCCTGGAGCCTTCGTTTCTCCACACTGAATAATCACAGCTCTCAGACTTTCCACATACAGAAGGTGTTCCAGCCTTCAAACAAACAAAAAATAAAAAATTGTGGCGCTCCTCTGGACACAGTTCAATGGGTCCATATCTTTCCTGTGCTGGAAGCCCCATAACTTAATACTCCAGGTGAAGTCTCACATGGGCAAAGTAGAGGGGCAGAATCACCTTCCTTGACTTGCTGGCCACTCCTCTTTTCTCACAGCCGAGGATGTGATTGGCTTTCTGGGTGATAAGCCCACATTGCTGGGTCATATTTGGGGTTCCACCCACCAGCAACTGTGAGTCCTCTGTAAAGCTGCTCCAAACCCAGTCTGTAATGATACTGGTAGTGTGGGTGATTGCCTCAAATCAAGTGCAGGACTTTGCACTTGGCTTTTTTGAACTTCATGAGGCCCACATGGACCCACTCTTCAAGCCTGTCAAGGTCCTTCTAGATGGCATCCCATCCCTCAGATGTGTTAACTGCACAACTCAGCTGTTTGTAAATCTGAGGAGGTTGCACTCAGTCCCACTATGTCACTAATAAAGATATTGAAGAGTACTGCCCCCAGTACAGAAATCTGAGGGACACCACTTGTTATTGGATAGGGGAATTTAGAAGAATATACTGAGCGTATTACGTTTTACTGGTATGTGCTTCTCCTGACAGTGCTTATATACTCAGGGATACATCTCCTACCTCACAACAACTCTGCACTCATCTAGTTTCAAGTATAACCCAGGTATTTCAGCTCAGAAAACCAGAATGGGTTAAAGTTTTACATCTGCTGTAAATGCTTGCAGTCATAACATTGTTTTTTATTGTTGTTCTCAGACAGGAAAAATCCACAGACACTCTTGCCTTCCTTGTAACTTTTGCAAGACTTCCAATGGAGCTTGTAATATTCACTGAGACATTCCAAGAGCTCCCTGAAGTTCAAGCTTTCACATCTAATAACTCCAAAAGTTATAAAACCATTTGTAGGAAAGTTGTTTCATTCTCCTGCTTTAATCAATTAACATCTCTTCTGTCAAATGCATTTATGAGGAGAATTATGGGGACCTGGTCATTTTCTACTTTGACCAGCTCATTTTCTACACAAAAGAATGTCATGGACCACTACTAAAATGGTTCACAAATTACATCTGGGACACATGAATTTTTCAAAAACCTGGATAGCATATATACTACCTCCACAAGTTTTTCCCTCTGGTATCTTTTAATACCTAGCCTAAACAATTATTCAAGAGCAGAGCAAAATATATCATCCTCCCAAGAAGTATATAGAAATTTGAAAATCCTCTTGATAATGTTAATCTATTTTCACTGCAATTGGCTTCTATATAAAACCAAATTTATTGCAAAACCTGAAGCAGAAACAGAACTTTTCTCATTTCTGTGAGAAGACAGCTCATCCAGTAATTCTAATTACGCCTACAAATACTTTTACCTACACAACATGATGCCAGCAGCAGCTGCTTTTAACTCATGGGAAAAAATGCTGACACAAAAAAATCTATTTTCCCAGTCAAGAGTAGGGAACAATAATTGGATACTTAACACAGGATAGCTACCAGTGTTATGGTCTCATTAATATATAGAAAATATAAAATAGTGGTCCTTTTGGTTCTGAATTTTAAAGTCAAAACTTTTGTTTGTTCATGGTAAGCTACTTGCTTGTAGATGTTGAAAACTAGATGTCACAGCATGCAGATTTTCTACAGCTCTAGTGCGAAACCAGGAGGATGATGATAGGAAATTCTTCTTTGGCAGACAAGGTAATAAGATTTATAGAGAAACTAACAGTAAAAGCCATTGCAGAAAAATTAAAAAAAAAAAATAAATTATAGAGCAGACAACCAGAAAATGAGATATTGCCTAAAATGATCAGGCTTCAGACTGTGAATTAGACATCTCAGAAATCTGTATCTGAATCGGAACAAGGTATTGGACTTCTAAAAGTCTAATTTATATTGTTTCACTTGGGTCTTGTTCGTCTAAAGAACTTCCCGTTCACCTTTTTTACACTACAAAAGAGAAAAATTATAGCTAATTAGCAGAGATACACGAGCTGTAACATCAAAACAACTGTGTATTGCTGTAGCAGATCAGAAGATGTGCTTCTGTCTTCAAATGCTTATCTGGTTCTCTTTTCCAAACCAATTCATTTAACAAACATATTTTCTCTTTCACTACAAACCTTGCCAACGTATTTTGAGGAATTTTATACAGCTTGTGAAAAAGGCCTACTTCTGCCATCCAAATGGGCCAGTAATTTTAGGTGTAATGATCTCTAAAGTTTGGACTGAATTCCTCAGAACAAGGAATAGTTGCTATTTTACAGACTGTTGATTTGTTTGTCTTAGGGTTTGGCTACTTTCATGGTTTTGCTTTCCCTTTTAGTCACACAAAAAATCTGCATGAGACCAGTTTCCCTGATCACTGAAAGTTCATTTGAAGCCCTCTCCGAGACATCTTCCTAGAAGAGGTCTCAAGAGTACACAGTCTTAGTTTGTGTATCTTTTGATCTATAAAAATCTGAACAAGGCTTCTGTAGATATAAAACAACAAGCAAACATCATTGATCCAAGCCATAGGTTATCTGTATTTCTAGAACAGATTTAAAAATGGGCATTTATTCTTTTGCAAATGTCCTGCCTATCAAATACAGCAAATCAAGCCAGCTCCCCCCAATAACTGATTTTGAATAACAAATACATGTTAAGTTCTTTTGTAGTTCTTATTTGGTTTTTGACATTTAAGTTGTAGGCAAATGACTTGTAAAGCTTTTGTTGTACAACCATGAGTAGTATAAAAGTCACATTTAAGCAAAGCACACTTGATTCTAAGAGTGAAAGCTTTAAAAAACACCAAGTAAATATTAAAAGTTCAATTGAGGTTATGGGAATATGCAGTCCTGTGAGATGCATGATAGGCTTCAATACAGACTACAACTTGCTTTGCAAAGCAGCTTTTCATTTCCTTGAAATTGGCCTCAGGCAGTGGGATCCATTCCTCTCCAAAACTGCTGTCACAATGCAATTTCAGTTCCCATTTTCCCTCAGAGACTGTATGGAATAACCCACAACAATTTTCCAGCAACAAGCATGCATAAAGTACTGTGCAAGCATGTGTACACAGATATACACACTGGCTCTGCTAGATAAACACAGCAAAAAGGTAAAAAATATTTATGTCACTTACACTTGAATTTAGTCCATACTGTAAGTCATAGAGGCAGTATCAAATACGTGGAATATTTTCAGTAATTTTTTCCATTAATTAAAAGGGGGTTGACATGTTTGTTCACTATTCAGGGAGGAGGGAGGAAAAATAAAAGAGGGAGAGATATTGCACTAGGAGGTCCTGCCACTGATAGTAATACTTCCATTTTTTTCCTAACTGTTTTGTACAGGAAGCAGAGAAAGCCATTTCATTTGAGAGGCCAATGTAAAAGTTTTCTTCAGTTCTCTATTGCAAAGCCTTTGAGTCTTAAATATATGCACAAACAAAGTATGTAATGGCTATTGAGCAAGGTCATAGAATTCTGTAGCCAGAATAAAAATTAGCCTTGAAGAATAGTTTGAGGCTTGTAAACAAAAGAAAATAAATATTTTATTATGAAGTGCCCATACATGACATAAATGATGGGTAGCTACATTGACACAATGAATCTGATGATGATAGGCTGGGGCTGTCATTAATCAGTGTAATAAGATTTATTAGGACAAATTTACATTAGCATTTTATAGTTGGATTTTTTTTTTAAATAAATTTCAACATGTCCTTTTAGTGTACTTTAGTTCATATTAAAGAGTAGTCTGGAAGTGCTTGAACTATGGTGTCCCATCCCAAGAAGTAACAATCATTAAAACATAAAGTCCTGGCTTTGTTAAAAAAATGTATTTTACTATGAATACTTTTAAATGAGCCTTTGCAGGAATTGAACAATGGCTCATAATGTTCCTGTTCAGAGTTTTGGTAGTGTATTAAGCCAGCTGTCACTGAACCTTCAACTACATCTACAAAGTGCTATGACCCATAGTACAAAGGGAAGCTGCTATTACTTTTCAGGGCTGAAAAAATCTTATGTGGATATCTCCCTGTCTCCCAAAAATGTCTCTTTCTGATTTGATGTTCACAATGCAGTCACTTCAGAGGTAATTACAGTGTACTGAAATTGCCTAGTTTGTACTATTGCAGTACAGACAAAAAACACCAACTTGTACAAAGAGTCTTCAAAATAGCAGCACAAAGACTAATATAGACATACTTTCTCTACCATAAAGACAGAAAGACAAGGTAAAAGGTTGCAATTGCAAAAAATGAAAAAAATGAGTTGTCTCACTATTTCTTTGTGGTTTTGTGTCCTCTATGAGGAGTAAGGATTAGATTTGTGCCTCCATGAAGACTAAGGATTTGAAACCACATAGTACATAACCCAATCTAAAACATGTCCAGACATGTCTAGTAAACTCTTATCTTTTCCTGATTTTGAAGGTATTTGTTATCACTGACATTGATGCCATGATGATTTTTTGCCCTTTCTTTTGTACCCCTGTTATACCTTTTTACAACTTCTATATTCTTAATGCTTTTTAGCCTACATTCTTGAACTTGTCTGTTCAGCTAGGAGACTAAACATTTTAGAAGCTTCATTGTTAGGGATCATTGTGCCCCAGACCCCAAGGTCCTCTCCAGAACACATTCTGTAAACTAAGATAGAACCATCCAGGGGACAGTTCCTTGGGGAAAGGGGAGCTCATTCAAGCCTCTCATTGTGGAATTTTTGATAGATATGCTAATTAGTAAGACCTACAAGGTTATACTCTATCTATTGTGGGTGTGCATTGCAGTGTGCATTTCTGGGCATTCAATATGGACGTGTGCATCCAAGGATCCTTAAAATAAATACCAAGGTAAAATTCCTTCTTCCCCTTCTCACTGTGTTTGACTCTTGATTTTAAGACCAGGATAAGGCATCAACACTGTACCTACCAAATCTAGTTAATGAAAGCATTCCTTTAACTTACTACATGATTTTTGAAAAGGCTTTTTATTAGTACTTGAACCAAGTATCTCAAACTCAGAGATGGGCTCTTATGCATCAGGAAATAGCAAGATGCATATTTTCCTTTCCAGCCATTCAACCATAAACAGGATAAACTCATTGACATGATTTCAGAATGTTCCAATATAAAGGGTCTTTTTTTAAGCATGCCTTTGAATTAAGGCAGACTACAACAGCTCTATAGCAGTCCTGGGATTTGGGAAGCAGCATTTGAACAGCACGTTGCCCGTATTCTCATGCTGTGAACATGTTCATAGCAGTTCCATGAAAGTCCCAGGACTGCTGGTGTAGCATCTGTTCACTACCAACAAAGACTTGGATATTACACAAGAATCTGTTTTCTATTCATCGGCTGCCTTTTTACAAACACTCTACTTCTTCTGTAACAGGAAAATATCTGTGTTTTCTCACATTGACACACAAGCACACTCACAAGTATATATATATCATTATTATATTAGTGGACTTTTATCAATCCAGAGCTGCTTTCAGGTTAAAAAGGGGCTCTCAGGATAAAAAGGGGCTCTCAGGCTTAGATGTTATCCATATCCAAAACCACATACATGTTTCCAAAGATGTTAAGTGTTGCGGTGGACCCCCCTGGGCCCCCCGGCCTGGTCCCTGCCATGTGACTGAGTCGGGTCTGTCTGATGTTCAAGCAGCCCGGGCTCTGACCTGGTTGGTTGTTTATCCCAGCTCTGCCCCTGGTATCCCCTTTCCCCCTGTCTGGGATAAAACCAGCAGGATGGAAAGCCTCGCCCTCTTACCTCACTGACTTTTGCCCAGGCCAGGTGCTCTGTCCCCCTCCAGGACAGAGGGAATAAATGACTTAACATCATAAGAGGTTTGAGCTGTATTTCTCTTCTCAACTTCTGCTTCTGGTGGTAGCTGTCAACAAACACTGGCTTAAGTGGAGCTGCACAGTTGAGGGATATCTAGGCTGTTTGTGAATGGTCTAAGGATATTCCAAGACATAAAGAGGCAAGCTTGCCACAAAAATTAAGCAGTGGACAACTAATAACACCAAGAGTTAAGAGTCATAACCTTGGAAAAAAATGCTTTTCATTCAGCATAATTGAATTCCTAATGCCCCTCTTCTCAAAGTGGTAATTACATGTCAATTCACAATTCAAAATACTTAGACTGACCTGGGCATTTAACGTCTCAGACCTTGCCCAGTGATGAAGGGTGGGTATCTCTTGGTTCCACATAGAGATTCAGATTTTACCTTTTGCTCTTATCAGAGATATAGATCCCCAGTTTCAGTGGGCTATTCACAACAATAATTTTAACCAAAACCATGGTTCTGCTTCAGCTGAGTGCATCATTTGCTCCAAATCATTTAGTTTTAATTTTTTCTGGATTTGCTTACCAATTATGTTCACTTCATGGGCTGGTTCAGGCAGGTGCACAGTCTGCTGACTACATTTGTTAAGATCTGTTTAGTGGGAGTCCCCAAATTGAGGTGCAAATGAGACCATATGCCTGAAGTCAATAATATGGAGTTTATTTAAGAATGAATGTGAGGTAAAGAGATAAAGGGAAATAGAAGAGGGGGGAGGTGTATGTGAGAGAGAGAGAATCAAAGATCAGGTAGAAGATAGTCACCATACGTGGATCCAGCAACATCCCATTGAACTTCTCGGTGGTGGGGTCCTGATGTGGTTCAAAACTTTTCACTATTTATACATCTAGGCAAACAAAGAAATGAATACTCATTGGCTTCATAGTTCCCTTATTCTATTAGTTAAGTTATTCCCTCACTTTTAATTCTAATTGCCCCATTCTCAGTCTTTCTCTTCTTTTGAGTCAGTGGGTTTCTTCCATTGATTGGTTGTGATGTTCTCCTGCTGGAATTACATTTTATCCAGTTCAAACTGGTTTCAGCACAGTTGCTGGCTTTCTTTGTCCATTTTCAGTGATACATTGCTCCCCCCACAGATTTGTTAACCTCCCTGTAGCTCTGAAATCACACCCAGACAAAAGCACCACCTTTATCTTATCTCAAAGGACTGATATGGACTGATAAAGTCCATGTTCCAGGTACCCAAGCAGGGATGTTTGGGTAGGCTTTGGTGTTCATCAATGGTCACAGATGCCGTCTGTACCATAACTCAGGGTCATCTTTGTTTGACCAGGACTATGTGTAGGAGCAGTTGCTTTACACAGTTTGCCACAGTGGGAATTTCTGCCCAGATGTACTAACCAGGATGAGCTAAACAGATTTCACCTCTGCCAGGCCTGAAGTTCAAGCCATCCTGTCACTCATTTCTGTGCTTATCTCATGGCAAAGTCCTTCTGTGTCTTTACCAGTGAGACATGCAGGCAACTTACACTCCTTACAGCATTGCAAACCCTCTGGATCTCTTCCTAGATCTTTTCTGAGAAAGAACAACCTGGACCAAGCTGATCAAACATATGACTTGAGTACAGCTGGCATGGCAGCGTAGGCCAGGACCACATCCAGACAGAGGGTAGAAGTGTAGAGAGGACAAGAATGGCTTTGTCTTCTTAGGACAGCCCTACAAGACTTTTTTAATAGACCTCTGCTTCTCAAATTATTTTTTAATTACATGAAAGGAAAGTGGGTGTCTAGTCATCTTTTCCCCACCTTGGCTACATAGATGTAAAAGAAAAAGGCTTCAGGGGTAAAAAAAAAATCTCCACACACCCATATAAGTATGATGCTAGAAGTACATGCATGAACACACTCTGTACTGGCAGAGCCAAATGTTTCTCTCCAGCATTGCAAATACCAGAATGGTGGAGTAACATAGGTAGGGGGAATTGTTTAATTTTCTTTCTCATTCATGTAAATTCTGGTTACTGCAGACTTCGTGGAAGACAAAGAGGAGGCTAAGCTAGGCACATTTGTCACAGGCAACCTGCCTGAGTGTTCTCAGACTAGGAGACAATCAGGTTAAAGGATCCTGTACATTCATACTGAGGCTATTGAGAGTAATTGTTCATGGATTTCAAGGAATCTGATTACCCATAATCCGATAGAAACATTTGACGTGCTACACATTATTAAGAAGTCACTGTAAAATTGTTATGCAAATTATAGATTCACAAGGAAGAGTGAAAAGAACAGGATAACCAAAGAATTGCTTGGTGGTATGAAGTAACTGAGCTACTGTTGCCAATTACATACCAGTCTAGTTTTTGAATGGGATTATATTTCTGAATAGAAATTCCAGCAATTCCACTGGACATCATTAAACCAGTGGTAGGTTTCATGTACAATCCTTTGTAAAAATTCCAAAATCCCATTGTGCTTTCATGCTTCCCTTTTTTACATGAAAGACATTTACCAGCCATTTTGTGTAGTTCTGTAGTGAATAATTACATAGAAGAGAAGAAAAATAATACACTCTAGGATGTATACTGAGAACAGGCATCGTTTCAAAAGAATAACTTTGTTAGATAATTGCTAGACAGCTGATTAGTTCAATTCATCACTTAATTTACACATTTCCTTCTATCTTGCTCATCCTCTGCAATTGTTCAAATAATAGGATTTTCTTGCATTAAACTGCTATTATATTTTACCCTGCACTTCCCTTCAATTCCATACTCTCAGTATTGTGTGTAAAGATTATAACATTTCATAGTGTGAAATGTGGGCAGACTGACATCTATCCTTTTGAAAAGCAAACCTGAAAAACACCAGGTAACCCATTTGCTGATATTTCTGCTGTTGCAGTCTGGTTTAGCTCAGTCACATGACAAGAGGGAGCCTAAAAATTTTATTAAATTGTTAAACTCAATGCATTTCTTGGTGCTTATTTGCAGGCACCATCCTTTCCCATTGCTGGAGCCCAAAGGAAATGACTGCCACTGTGCCCAGTGGCCTTTGGCCCTTCATTGATGCAGGGCTTGTTGCCACAGCAGTAGCCAGCCCTGCACATGACATGTCCCTTTCCGGCTGCAGCATCCTCTTGGGCTGCTGTCCGTGCCCACGCCCAACACAGCCATGCACCTCAACTGCTGCTGTTGCCATGTGGACTGCAAAAATTAAAAAAAGCAAAACATGCAAGCCAAAGCCCAGGCCTCATAAAAATGTTAAAACCCAGAGTCTCTAAGGTTGCCATTTTAGTTTCTGCAAGGCACGTGCTGTCTGTCATGATGACCTTGACCTTTAATTTTATTGTTTCCCCTTGGGTAAGAGAATTTGCAAGGGCATATTCTCTAAGTTCAGCATCTTCCATTGCAAATGTGATTTGTCTTCAATAGCAGCCGCAAATCAAATTCTGTGTCTCATCACAGCTGCTTGTGCACATTTGCAGGATTATTGATTTGAAGATCTAACATCTGCAAATACAAAACTAGCCAATTAAGGTTAGGAAAGGCTTTACACATCAGCTGATCTCCCCTGCTGTGTGCAGACTAATGGCACATCCCCATATGACTGTGAAATAGTCTGGAAAACGAGAAATGTCCGTGATCAGTAATAATGTCATTATATAACGTTAAAAAAAACCACAGTCTTTCTGACCTGACCAGACTTCCACAGGTATTGGTGGTAATTTTAAAATTTATTGCTGTGACACAAAATTGAGCACCATCTCTTCTGTTTTTTTAGTCACTCACTCCTTGAAATCAACACCTAGAAAGAGGTAATAGTTTATATTAGACCAAAGAGTGGAGTAAGAAAAAGGGAAAGATCAAGCTTTATGGCACACAACCCCTTTCTCAAGCCTAACATAAGTCATGAATACACTGGAAAGAATTACTCTGGCTGCAATTCAGCTAAGGGGCAAAATATACTTCCAAAACTCAAAACTAAACTTTCAGGCGCTTACTTTGCTTACTTATATGTGTAATATTACAGGATAAGTGAAATTCTGACCTAAATTATGAGTGTTTTTGATAGCACACTAGAATTTCCTTCCTATCTTAAATGCTTTAAATTCATCGCCAGTTTTGCCTGTTGTTCACTGCTCAACATGCTGGAAATAGCAGCTATTCTCAAAATAAGCAGGCACTTTCCCTTTCTTACTTCCTACTTTCTTATTGTTATTCTCAATATCTCCTAGCTTATTCATCTAATTTGATGATATCCAGAGCAATTACTTTAATGTTTGCTCTGTATTAGGCCTAAAAAAGGGTTTGAGAGCTTCATCCATCTGTTCTTTTCAAATTATATCATGTTGCCCAACTTATAACCTTGACTAGTGCAGACATATAAAGCTGCTATTAATTTTGATATGTTCTTTACATTAAAAAAAAATGTTCAGTATGCAGCAGAGAACCTGTTGTTTAATCAGAAAGCAAGGGTTTGATCCCACTATTTACATCCTGCTAACATTTAATTAAAGCAGTAAAAGAAAAGAAGAAACTTTCAGAGATAAACAAATATAAATTATTTTTATTGTTGTGCATTATTTCAGATCCTTTCTCTTTGACTGTCAATACAACATTAGAGAATATTTTTGAACTCAAATACTATTTCCTATTCAGTTATGATCATAAACACACTACAAATCAGTATAGTGTGCAAATAATGTCATTTATACATAAATAAAATTGAGTGTATTTTGATAAATCATTCTTAATAAGATTTTTAATAGGACAATTTTTAGAGAGTATTTATTTTTACTAGTGGGTTTTTCCAAGGCAGAATTAGATAATCACAGAATATTTTGTGCTGGAAGGGACCTGCTAGGATCATCAAAGTCCAACTCCTGGCCCTGCACAGGACATGCCAAGAATCACACCATGTACCTGAGAGAATTGTCCAAATGCTTCTTGAACTCTGTCAGGCTTCGTGCAGTGACCACTGCCCTGGAGATCCTGTTCCAGTGTCCAACCACCCTCTGAGTGAAGAGCCTTTTCCTGATATCCAACCTAAACCACCTCTGACATAACCTCAAGCCATTCCCTCTGGTCCTCTCACTGCTTACCACAGAGAAGAGATCAGGGTCTGCCCCTCCTCTTCTCTGCATGAGGAAGTTGCAGATTGCAATGAGGTTGCCACTCAGTCTCCTCTTCTCCAGGCTGAACAGACCAAGTGACCACTGATGCTCATCATACAGCTTCCCCTCTAGACCCTTCTCCATCCTCAAGGCTCTCCTTCAGATGCACTCTATTAGCTTTATATTTTTTTATAAAAGATATATTTGGGCAGCACCCAAAACTACACACAATATTCAGTGTGAGGCTGCCCCAGTGCAGAGCAGAGAGGGACAACCCCCTCCCTCGCCCTGCTGGCGATTCTGTGCCTGATGCCCCCAGGACAGGGTTGGTCCCCCTGGCCAAGTTCATGTTCAACTTACCATTGGCCAGGACCCCCAGGTCCCTTTCCTTGGCACTGCTTTCCAGCCTCTCATTCTCCACTTCATCTGTATGTCCAGGGTTGGCCAGTCCCAGGTGCAGAATCCAGCACTTGCCCTTGTTGCACTTCATGTGGATGGTATCAACTAGAAAGGTGTGATATAATCCATTCTGTATTACGTAGAAATTGAGTTACTTATTTCCAGGTTGGTGCAACACCAAGTGCTCACCAAAATTGATCTGTCACTCCCCTCCTCAGTGGTCAGGGGACAGAACATATAGCCAAAAGCTCATGGTTTGAGATAAGAACAGCAAGTGGTCACTCACCAATTACCATCAGGGACAAAACAGACTCAACTTGGGGAACTTAGTTTAATTAAATACCAATCCAATCATGAAGAAAAAAAAAAAAAAAAAAACAAACACCTTCTTTCCACCCCTTGCTTCTCTCTAGGCTCAACTTCACTCCTGGTTTTCTCACCTCCACCCCCAGAGGCACAGGGGAACAAGGAAATGGAGGTTTTGAATTTTGAGACTTCTTGAAAGAGTTTTGGTCTTCAATCTCTATTTTTTTAAACACAAGCATGGTCTATGTATATAAAAAGGTGATTGTAGTAAAATATCTTACCACTCAAGGAGAGATTCTGTGTCCCCAGGCCTGAAATCAACTACATACACCATTGTGAAAGGGTTCCCTGAGGAAAAAAAATAAAAAGGGAAGGACTGAGAAAATCCCCAGAAACTGGATTGTGTAGCACTTTATGTCCAAGGCATCGGATGCACCCTACAGCACTGTACAACACTAAATCAACTTACATCTAAAGCATCTCTAGGAAACTCTAAGAAGAGGATCTCTGAGGAGCTCAGCTAGAGCAGCAAGTTGTTCTATGCTCAAAATAATTCCTGGTAAATAATTGTAAAATTTTCAAATGTTGCACTCTTTCAGCAAGAATCAAAATCTGATTCTTCTTACAGCCCTTGATGCATGTCGTTATGTAGGGTAATAGCTGCTTTCTATGACAGAAGGTGCACCTAACAAGGATTAGTTGCATTAACTGCAGACAAAATTTGGTGTGCCTCCTGGGAATGAACAGGGTTTTTTTTGTTTTGTAGTTTTTTAAATCTATTCATTTGAATAAATGCCTAATCAAAAGCCAAATTTAAAAAATTATATAAATTTGTTTCAGCAAATTGGATTGCAATGGATTTATAGTACAGAAACAGAAGCAGAAGTCTACCAGTGTGTTTGACTGTTCTGAGGAGCAGGAATTCAGTGTGGTGACTGTACATGGCAGGAGCTCGGCAATGACACTGGATCACCCTTTGTTCAGGCTCAGGTGCCACACAGATCTTGGACACTGAAAGGAAACTCTATGCAAAGGACATCTCAGTCCTCTGTAGTGTCCTCCATGTCTTAAAGAAGACTAAAACCATAGGTACTTTTTCCTTTTTACTCTAGTTTCTAATAACTAGATAACGGATAAAAGTGAAAAAATTATCAGAAATAATAGTTGTCATTTTTTTCTTACACAAATCTCTAATCTAATGTTCTTAAAAAATAAAATTTAGAGTAATTAACTTCATTTATTTCAATATTAACTTTTCACTTGTACCTGAATTAAAACCTCTTTCTAGTACAAGCATATAATCACAGTTTTAACACTAAAAAGAAAGGTACACTTCTGAACTACTGAAAAAAATAGAATATTCTTATTTATTTAAAAGTGTGATAGATGAACTTACATATTGTAAAATGATCCATAAGAGACAACTGAATGTATAAAAAATTAGCAGTACATTTGATATATCTGTTCATAATTCAACTATCTTTGAATCTTCCTATATCACTCTTCATCCATTTTCTTACTTGGTTTAATATATAGACAAAATATTCAGGAAGGAGAAAGCAAAATTCTTGGGAAAATGGAACTTCAATACCTTACCAACAGTTAAGATAAAACTGTATCCACAGTTAAACTAAAACTGTTTATCTTCCCTGGCATAAGACTGGTAACTAAAATTCAAGTCTTAAAAGCAAGTTTTGCAATAAACACGGTGGATGAAGTCAAGATAGAACCATAGCAGGACATTTTTTCATAATTTCCAACTCAGTGACTGCCTGGTTTTAGAAGTTTTTAAAATGTGGTATGAATTTTTTGATATCTCAGTTTGCAATCTATCTGTTATCATATGACAGGCCACATTTTCATATCAGGAAAAAAACACAAGCTGAAAGGTTTTGGTAACAGCCAAAGGCTCAATGCCTTCAAATCAAGCATCTCAAATGAAAGATTTTTTATGTAGTCAGGAACTAAAGCTTTTTTCCAAGTGTTCTTTGAAGAGGCAGCCTTGTGGTGGGAAAAAAGAGTTATAGAATGCCCATTAGCACATCATACAACATGCGTTTTACTAGGCTTACTTTTAATGAAGTTCACTACTTTTGTAGTCTCAAATATTATTTTTACTTCCCTGCTAAACATTAATACATTTGTTCAGGGGTGGATGTCCATGTGTTTTCCTTCCATAATTAACTCATACCCAGTAGAAGTCTATCCTGCTTTAACCTTGTGCAGCTTAAAGATTTGATTACTGAAAACAATCAAGATTTTCCCACTTGGAGAACAGCAAGAGCAACAGAGAATGCATTCTCATTGACTGGATTATGTTAATTCACCATCACCCTGAGTGCAGAAAATATCCACAGATGTCAGTTAATTTCCAACACCAGTTCCCCACACTACCAAAATTTACCCAGTTACACCAAGATTTGACAGCTTTCCTCCAATTATAAGAAATTTTTATATTTACAGTGGCATAGTCCTGATGTTAATATTTCCAGATGTTAATCTTTCCAGCCTGGCCTTTTTATTTGAAGCATTTGTGTCTTGTTTCAAGCAGTAGAAATGAATATTTTTGCAAGTGCAAAAAGCAAAAGAGAAAGGTGGTGATGGTGACACAGGGACACAGAATCCCTAACATAAGGACACCAAGTAGCATTACTACAATTTCTTTGAGAAGAAAAGAATGCCTCTCACTGAAGGTCCTCAAGAATATGTTACACAGTCATTTCATCAGGAATGGTGTAGGTATATTTGATACTTTCTTGAGGCAGCCGAATTGCATAAGTTGTTTAATCAGGTCACTTTCACCCCTATGGTTAGACCTAACATGCTCCAAAGAGAAGCAAAAAAACATACTCTGTAATTATGGAAACATGTGGAATGTACTTGAAATTTGTAGAATACAGTTTTGTAATATTTCCTAAAAAGTCCTCTGTTGCCCCAAAAATTCTTTTTATTAAAATATACTTTCAAGGATAAAAACAGCTGAACTTTTAAAAATTATGGGATAACCACATGGGAGCCTATTAATACCTATTGAATTTGTTAATATTAAAGTTAGTGGTTTGATTTCCAGGATCTCTTCAGTGACAACAGACAACCATTTTGTTAGCTTTTTTTGCATTTTTCAGTATATGAAGTGAACATTTCACATAAGTCTTGTGTGGCTGAGTACAGTCTGTGTATGACCCGAACTCACTAATCCTGCCTAATCACTAATTCACCTGGAGTGAGTTGCCTTCCTAAGGACTGCTGATGTTTTGTTTGTATGTACTGTCCCACAAACAACACTGAAAAGAGAAACATAAAACTGGGATACAACTGTGCAAATTAATGGAAATTACAGAATAAAATCATGCAGAGCTCACTTTTAAAAAAGAGTAAAGTTTACCTCAAACTTCAAAATGATATTTGATTTGTTTAGCATAGAAACTTGGCTTCCTTTTATTCAGATTGCTACAATAATATTATGTAGTCATTGCTGGATTTTTTCTTCTGAATATGGCATTTCAGGGTTGTGTCTGGGGAATTTTTTCCCCTTTAACCAATCTGTGACCCTGAGAAGAAGAAAAAAGTAATTAAACTTCATTCATGTGCTAATGCATTTTCTGGTTCTCTGCTTTTTCCACGTAATGCAGAAAAAAAGGAAAAAGCAAGACTTCTGCTGCCACAGCCCAGGCCAGGGACCCACCTGTGATTTTTTCAACATTTTCTTTCTTTTTATTTAATGACATTATTGTCTCAGAGAGCAGAGGTGGTCATATGTATACATCAATAGTCTAGGCCAGAACTGCTGAAAGAATTACCTCTGTTAAAAAAAAAAAAATAAATTAGTTGTTCTCTAATGAAGTGTATTCAGGCAGTGTATACAGCAAGTTCTCCCATTTGTTTGGTTTTTCTTACTTGATGAATCAGCCTGATATTATGGAATATTACTTTCTACGTAGCATTTATCTTCCCAAGTATTTTCCATAAATCCCAACAAAAACACTTTGGCCAAAATAAGTGCTTTAAAAATCACTTTATCATATTCCTTCATAAGTCTTCAAGAAGATTTAGCACTGCTTTTAAGCTTGTTGAAGCTGTAAATGGCTAAGCATTTAACCTGAAAAATCTAATACAATTTTCAACAAGAAACCAAGAATACAACTTTAGCTTGACAAAGCAAGAATCTATGGTCATATATACATCATAAGTGCTTTAAAATTACAGTAACTGCTTAGAAAGTGAGCTGTGTAGGAAAAAAAATTCAGTTCTTATGTTGTATTATTCACATACATGTTAAAACAACATCTTTAATACTATGCTTTAAGAAGGAAAAAATACAAATATTTTAGTAACTAGGGTTTTGTAAAGAATTGAAAATATACCCTGAAAAAGGAAGAAAAATGATGCTATTCATTGTAGCTAGCAGGAGAAAACCAAAGGGGAACAGGAAAGACAAATTCCGCAATTTTATTCACCAGTATCACATATGGCAAACACTTTCATAACGTGTTTATTGCATAGGATTATATAATTATAGTTAATAGTCAAAATATAGAACCTGCACCTTATTTTTCAAGAAGCTGTGGTAATACAGTTCAATCTCTAAGCATCCCCCAAGAAAAACTTATGTACTGAAATTCCCAGTGGTCATTTTAAAGCAAAGATGAGTTACTGGAGGTGCACAAACACAACACACCCCACCATACAAAGGCTTTTAATCTTAATATGCACCTGGGAAACTAAGTTTCTCCACACAGAAATATAAACACGCTCCTTGCCTCACTTAAACAATGAGATAGATTTCAATAGTGGGGAAGTAGAGCGTGGAGTAGGAGAGTGCCAGGCAGTTCTGCTTACAGCAGTACCTCACATGCCTCATGATAGCTAAGTGGAATGTCCTCCTGAATCATCTCCAGAGGAAAATTGTGGTACATAGGTCACAGTATGAAAAAATTAAAATAAAATCTGGTCCGCAAAACTTTCACTGGGAAGAACCCCCTGCAAGAACTCCTGCTGACTGTCCCAGCTCAGTTTTGAGTTTACAGTAACAGGAAGCACAAACAATACTTCTATTCCCACTGGTGCCTTTTTTTACCTCATCAAAGAGTTCTATTTCTTTCATGACAAAGAATGTTCATTAATCTTATGTAGCAAGCAGAACCCTTGACATTTTGCAACACATTAAGTGCCATAAGCCAAAAGTACTTTATTATGCAGTTCACTGCCTTAATTTTTGAAATAATACATGCTTCCAAGTATTCAGACTTTCCAAATTCAGGAACAATGAGAATTGGCACATCCCAAAGCCCTTATATTTAGAGTAGTGCATTTATGAGAAATTTAATTAACACAGTTACACCATTTTATTCATCTATGGTTTCCAGATATAAAGTGAATGACTTTGAAACGGAAGGGATTTTTTGGCCCAGATACAAAAAACAAACATAATCTGCCAATAAATTATTGCACCTTGGTCCTTTAACCACTAAGCACTAGATAAACCAGGAAATTATTATTAGAAAAAATAGATTTAAATACACTTTGTCTACATTTATAAAAATTGGCTTGTTTAAAGAACACTTGAAAAAAATTGGATTCAGTCTTTCATCGTTTTTTTTTTGACAGGACTAGTCATGGAAAAAGGATAAAAGACATCCAAAATAACATTCCTTTGTTCTTAGAACAATTTTGTGCCTTTAGTTTCCTCTCTTCAACTATTTTCTCCTCATCAGTCTAGATCAGGACTCTGTCTATGTTTGGGTTTTGGCAGGGGGCAGTTTCTGGGGCATGTGGAGTGTAGACAGGACAAGAAAGTAAGAAAGAAAACATTGTTATTAATGCAAAAGTTTAATCTATTTATCCAAAATTGTTTCTAAGAAAAGTATACACAGAAATGTTCCTAAGCATTTTGCTGAAAAAATAAGTGTATTTTTAACGTGGGTCTCAATGCACATTCATTTGCACACAAGCTTTATATGATATTATATCTTAGTAAGCACTAAGATTGACAGGGAAGACACAAAAAATTGTGATGTAGGAGTATTTTGGCAGAGAACTACAGGGAAAGTTGTACAGTGATTAGGTAACAATTTTACTCAAGTGCACAGCAAGGGCAAGAGGATTTCCATTGGCTAGGTGCTCCTTTTATGAAATTTCTGACTTCTGAGCCGCTTTTTAAACTATTAGGCATTGCCAGTCCACACAGCAATTCCGGCTTGGCATCATTTACACAGTAGAAATCCTTGCTAAGGGCAATTCAGTTATGTACAGAGGAAAATGTAGTCTGATATTTCTCAATGTTTTAGACAGTAAAGAGGAAAGTATGAAATATAGATCTAGTGAGTTCAGTTATTAATTTAATGTATAGAGCAACTGGGAGAAAATAAAGCCCAGAGTTATAAGGTAATTTCCTGATTTTTAAGTAATGTGCTTCCTGTGTGTTCCACTCCTAAACCCAGAGTTAGAATGACAGATTACATTCCCAAAAGGAAAAGTAAGAAGTGCCAGGAAATGATTCCAGGGAACTTCCAAGGAAGTATTGTCTTACAGTAGGAACAACTGATTTCCTAATTTCTGCTGATTTAAACAAAAGCATTTTTATAATTTTTTTAGAAACAAGTATATTTAGTTATCCACCATGTATTTTCATAACCCATTTAGAAATACTGTGTTCAATTTTCTCTGGTTTTTGGCTCCTACATTAATCAAGCTTAATTCCTACCAAAAAAAAAAAAAAAGCTTTCAGACAAAGCATTAAATTCAAAGCAAGTAAACAAACAAAACAAAAATCAAAGAATTTTAATCCTGCAGCATTGAATAAAATAAAACCACAAAACAAGCCTGGACTCATAGGCCTGTGCTAAGAAAGGGAGACAGTCTGCACTACAGTTAAGAATAGGTCCAAAATCTCAAATGGACCCAACCACTTTTCTCTCTGAACATGATTTAACTAGTTCTCATTTCTTTTCACTGGCCTGAAGAAGATTTTCCACAGGATTGTTTTCAATAAAGTTCAATCTAATTAAATTGAAAATAAAGTCAGGGAGACAACATGACCCAAAATAGCAGAATTTATTTAATCTGAGCTGGTAACCTTTTATTTTCTTTCACATATCAAAACCTGGCCAAGCCTTAAAGTCAGTTTCCCTTCACCTCTGCACATTACTCTTATTTAATGATTTGTTTTTGTATACCAGAACCAGTGAAAGAACTGGAGTGTGAAATTCTTTTGCTTTGCAGATCATTAGAACTATCAACATTTCAGCCACATTTTTTTCCAATTAAAATTGCAGAGATAATTTGTCTTTGGGGATGAGTTCCTTCCATTGTTTTCATTAATAAGTAAAAGAGTGAGGGTTCCTAGCTTTGCATCTTTAAAGAAAAAAGTGTAAGCATGGAATTGAAAAGAAAAAAATCAGTAGGAAATAAATGAGAAGTTAGCTAGTCCTTTCATACAAACTATTTTCATCCAAGGGTATAACAAGATTTTTTGAGATCCTCTAGTTAATTTTGACCTATAAGTTTCTCCCTAAGCACTAAGCATTAACACCTACATTGACTTCTATCATTGTTTGGCTTCTTCTTGAGTTAGGCATAAAGTGGAATTTCTTCAGAAAAAAATGTTCTGTTTCTGCATGATGGGGCAGAGGGTACCCTCATCATTCCTCCCAACCACTGTGAGGAGTGGCTGACACTCTGGAGGGTTTTGCTGCCATCCAGAGGGATCTGAATAGGCTGGAGAAATGTGATGACAGGAACCTCAAGAAGTTCAACAAAAGGAAGTGCAAAGTCCTACACCAGTAGGAACAATCCTAGGCACCAATACATGCTGGGGGATACCAACATGGAAAGATGTTTTGAAGAAAACTGCCTAGAGGTCCTCTTGAATACCAAGCTGAACATGATCCAGCAATGCGCCCTGGCCACAAAGAAGGCTAGTGCTATCTTGGGCTCCATTAGGCATATATCCTGTAGTCCAGGAAAGTGATCCTTCCCATCTGCTCAGCATTGCAAGGCCACAGCTGGAGTGCTATGTCCAATTGTGGATTCCTCAGAACAAAAGAGATGTGGACTTACAAGAGAGAGTACAGAGAAGGTCTGCAAAGGAGATAAAGGGATTGGAGTGTTGTATATGTGAGGAAAAGTTGAGAGAGATAGTGCTGTTCAGCCTGGAGTAAAGAAGGCTCAGGGGAATCTCCTTGATCTGTGTAAATACCTGGAGGGAAGGTGAAAAGAGGAGGGAGCCAGGCTCTCCTCAGTGGTGCCCAATGACAGGACGGGAGACAGTGGGCACAAACTGAAACACAGCAGATTCCCTCTGAACATCAGGAAGCAATTTTTTACTCTGAGGTGGACTGAGCACAGTCACAATTTTCTCAGGAAAGTTCTGGAGTCTTCCTTCATGGAAATATTCAAAAGCTGGCTGGACATGGTCCTGAGAAAGGTCTTGGTGGCCCTGCTTGAACGTGGTGGTTAGACTAGATGCCCTCCAGAGGTCTTTTGCAATCTCACCCATTCTGTGATTGTGATTTACCACAAGTGCATTTAAGGGACATTTTACTTCATTCTGTTCATCTTGATTTATGTTCACTTGATTCACAGCTCATTATCAAAGCAAAGAATAATGCCCACGCAGGACAGACCAGCTACAGGTTAGCTATTCAAGGATTTAATTCCATATTTCCTACGTATTATTTGGTCAGAGAGGGTAAAACACTACCTAACTGAAATCCTGGCATTTCAAACCACTGAAACCAGCTCCCTTATATGCCAATTGCATATAAGCAAGACAGTAAGACCTACACTACTGGCAATCTCTGCATCAGCTTCCCAGGAACATACTCAAAATTGTTCTTGGATCAGCAGACTTTGGATACCTGACTAAGGCTCAGCTATTCCTATCATGTAAAGGGAAAGGTGGGAGTAAAATTAACCCAGATTTTTCTAGGGGATGGTATTGGAGGGTGGAAGTAGAAATTGCTAGCTACTGGGCCATCGTCATTAGCACCATTTTTGTCTATGTCAGACAAACTAAGAAGACAAATTTTATCAGTATCAGTATGAACAAACTATTGCATTTTTGCTGAAATAGAGCACATCATGCAGATACTGGGTTGACTTAGGAAGGAGAGTCAATACTGCATCCAGGATAAATTTACTGATATAAACAGTTATTACCTCAGTTACTCAAGTTGCCACTGTAATTTTTAACCAGGAAGATGAATTTATATATACTAGAGTGATGATTTGTTGTGTGGCTTTATAATTTTCCTTGCAGGCGCTGCCATAAGCAACTGCTGACTTAGCCTACAGATAGAGCTCAAATTACACGACTTTTAGAGTCAGTTTGCAAGACCATGTTCTTTCTCACACTTCTCTGGGTACTGTCACAACAAGAGCAAAGCCAAGCACATTGCCAACCTTTGTCTCATCTTCCCTTGCTCTCTTCTGTATTTTAAAACTGAAGCACTGAAATCCAATTCCAACCACTGAAATAATGCAAACAGTGCTTGTTCTAGCCTGCTAATTCTGACATCCACATATAACATGGAAGCCACAAACCATATAGATGTAATTTCTTTTCAGCTTTGTCCCTGAAGGCCTCAAAATGTTTATCCTAAGGTTTATACTGTGAGTTTCTCACAAAGATGTAAACAGGTATATGCATGACAAACATTTAAGATTATGACTTTTGATTTTCTTTTCCTAAAGTCTCAAACTCTGAGACGTAGTGTCCTTCATAGTAAGAGACTCAATCTATAGTTAAGGGTCTATTATAAAGAGTTGGAAAAAAATGTTGTATCTTCTAGGTTAGTCTGATCCAGACTGGTTTTTGACAGAAATAGCAGTAGACTTACAGACAGAGTTCTTTTTGTCTTTATGTCAGTGTTTTTGTGCCTCACAAGTTCTTTCCTATAAAGTTTGTTAGTCTACTTGACACATAATATATTCATTACAGTTTTAGTCTCGAACACTGACTTTCTTTTCCTTCACAATCCAAGAACAGGCACACATGCCTAGTGTGCTTCTTTTGATATGGAGTACACACAGCCTGTCTACTTTCAAAAAGTTTGTCACTCAGGGTATGTTAAACATCTGACTGTGTTTAAGTAGGTGGTGGCAAAACTCTGCATCTTTTTACAGTTCCCTGTTCTTAAAACCTTTGGATTTTCACAAACAATATCAGTTCTTACCAACGAGTCAGAACCTCTATCAAGGTTCTCTGTCTCTATCTCTATGTCTAATTCAGATTTTTATCTAACTTGACCTGTCCTTCTCTTGAAAGAAGAATACATCCAAAGAGCCTAGTGAATTTTCTCCCTCCTCCTAGGAATTTTGCTCAACATTATACATGAAATTCCCTCTTCGTGCAAGAATATTTTTTAAGTTTTCAGGAGACAATAGCAATAGAAACTTGGAAAACATAGAAACTTGGAAAAGAAGCCATGTTGAGATTTATCTTCCTCTTGTCAGCTGTTTTAAGCAATCAGGCAAGTAAACTATTGAACTGAAAAAAAGTTATCTGTGACTGGAGCCAGGTGTCTGAATGATGGAAGTCTGCCTTTTGATGAGTACAAGTCAAAGTGAAATCAGGACTGTCTTTTTATGAAAAATTGTTCTTATTTTTAGTGGTTATGGCATTAGAATAGATTCATAAAATTATAGAATCATTTAGATTGGAAAAAACTTTTGAGATCATCAAGTCTGACCATTAACTTATCGCTACCAAGTCCCCCACTAACCCATGTCCCTAAGTGCCACATCTACATGTCTTTTTAATACCTCAAGGATTGGTGACTACCACCGCTGTGGGCAGCCTGTTCCAGTGTTGGGCAACCCTTTTGATGAAGAATTTTTTTTCCTGATATCCAGTCTAAACCTTGCCTGGCACAACTTGAAGTCATTTTCCCTTGTCCTGTCATTTATTATGTTGGGGAGGAAACCAACTCCCATCCTCACTGCAGCCTCCTTTCAGGAAGTTGTAGAGACCAAGTGGGACCCCTCTGAGCCTCCTTTACTCCAGGCTAAACAACTCCAGCTCTCTCAGCCACTCCTCATAAAACTTGTGCTCCAAACCCTCCACTATCTTCACTGTCCTTCTCTGACCACACTCCAGCACCTCAATGTCATTCTTGTAGAGAGGGACACAGAAGAGGACTCAGGATTTGAGGTGTGCCCTCACCACTGTCAAGTACAGGGGGATGTTCACTGCCCTGGTCCTGCTGGCCACGCTATTGCTGATTCAGGCCAGGATGCCATTGGCCTTCTTGGCCACTTGGGCACACTCTGACCCATGTTCAGCTTTTGTTGACCAACATCCCCAAGGTCCTTTTCCACTGGGCAGCTTTCCAGCCTCTCTTCTCCAAACCTGTAGTGTTTCATGGGATTGTTATGACAGGATAAGGCCCTGCACTTGGTCTTATTGAACATCATACAGTCATTCCTGGCCCATTGATCCAGCCTGTCCGGATCTAGATCCCTTCCCACTCTCCAGCAGATCTCACTCAGCTTGCAGTTGTCTGCAAAATGACTGAGAGTGCTCTTGATCCCCTCGTCCAGATAGTCAGTAAAGATATTACAAAGGACTGGTTAGGAGTTGTTATTAATTTTATATCATTATTATTTATGTGCTTCAATGTAACTTTTTCCCTAGACAAAACTTAACAAATACCACTTTTGATTAAAAAGTATTGTTTATTATTATTAATATTTTAAATATCAGGGCAATTTTTATAGATTGATTTTTTTTATTAAGATTTGTTTGTAAAAAGGCATCTGTTTTAAAAGGCTGTGGAAGGGTTTTATTGGAGAATGTTAGAAAAGAACATTTTTAACCGCTTTGAGATTAGATATCTGCCTAGCCTTGGGCCAACTTTGTGTAACAACCACTTCATGGAAATACAAAATGAGCAGATAACACAGGGAAGTCATGTACCTAAGCACAAGGAATACAAAGCCCCCCCAAGTGATCTGAGCCCTCCTGGTCCACAAGGCACACATAGTAGGAAAGAAGAGGCTGCACACATTCCCCTCATGTCTCTCCACATTGAAGGCTGAATTATGCAATCAGATAGAAAAGAGTGTAGTACCCCACCAATAATAAATCAAAAGCACTGCATGGGGATGGGAGGGAAATTGGTGGAGAAGGAAATACCCAAAACCAAATGGAAAGTGACAGTGATTTAGAAAGGAAACTTCTGAGTGCTCTAGAACTGTTTCACACAATGTAAGTTTGCCATTTGACAAGCTCAGTGCCCTGGCATGTAAAGTCAACAAGAAAAAACTGAGAAGGAATTTCTATTATTAATGCTTAATCTACTCCTGAAGAGTGCATCAAAGAGAGTATTTGATAGCTGTAACAAGATAAAAGCAGGCCTCTTGGACCTCTGATTATGACCAGTAACTGGAACTGTATGTTGCTGTTCAGATAAGTTGCAATAAAACCAATCACTCTTAGTATTTTAATCCTCACCTGAAGGTTTCCAAAATCGGAGACAACTCAGCTTAGTCAGGTTTAGAGTAGTTGTAAGCATTGCGACAAACCATGAATTAATCTTAGAAAGATAACAGACAATCTGTGGACATTTACTGTTAATTTGTTTCTATAAACAGCAAGAGGAGACCTATGTCAACTGGGTAATATGTCCTGCATGTGTCTAAAGTCTTAATTAACTTCTTATTAAAGTTTATTCTTGAACAATATCAATTTTTTGTGTACCTTTTGTAGGGCATCTATTATAAAGAGTGCTTACAATATTTAAAATTCCTTCTGGCTAAAAAATGAGATAAATTTCTAGTGACAGGTTCTGCAGCCAAAACTGATCATCTAACCAGCTTAGGTATACAAAACTTTGATCTTTCAACTCTTACATTAGAAAAAGCCCTCTTTTTAGAGTAACACAGGACTACCCACTGTAGATTAGATATTGTTTCTGGAGAAACAATATATTGTTGGCACAGAAGCCAACAAGACTGCTCAGACCACCTGATCCTCCTTCAAGTAAACTTAAACACGGAGCAATAAATCTAGTGCACTCCCTTGAAGCTTGCTAACCCTGTGCACTCCTGCTCTGCTCCTCTGGGCCAGAGGAAGAGGGAGAAACTACCTCTGTGGCTCCACCTCTAGGGGCAGAAACACTTTTAAGAAGCAAACAGGAAAGCAGACAGTTTAACTGACATCCCTGAGCAGACAAAGATTCGTTAAGCAAAGCACCAGCAGTAGAAAAGTGCTAAAACAGCACCCAGTACCACAGCAGGCTGAGGATTAGGCACAGGTGTCTAGTCTTCGACTTTGTACACCTTCCTCACTTGTTCTTACAGAGACATATTTAGGTCTCTTCTCTAGTTCATTTTTTAAGGTTATAGACAGCAACAGTCAGGTCAGATAACTACTAATTACAAAGCACAAAATAAAATACCTTGCCCAGAATTTTAAACAAGAGTAACCAAGGACTGGGAATGAGCAATGAGAGAAAACCAGGGAACACATTAATGCAAATGATCAATAAACAGATTAAATTAGTAAAAATTACACTGAACAAAATTACACTGAACATTTGCAAATTTTAGTACACATATCCCAAGAGAAACAAATAGAACAGTTTTTTAATTGAAAATAAAATTAATGAGAAATCACTCCCTTATCCTCAAAAGCACAAGACCCTATCGTTAGTTTTGTTAGCATGTTATTATGAGTCATTATTTTGAGAAAAAGCAGAGATGAAAAGGATTTTTTTTCTTTATTATTAACCACTTGTACTTTCTCTCATCAGTGCAACACATTAGGTGTGTCACTATTTATCTTGTTCTACAGTAAGCAAGCTCCATATATTTTCAGGCTTCAGTGAGTTTTGATGCCATGCTGTATCAAGAAGATATTTCAGAAAAATCATTTTGGCTTTCCTCCATTCCTAAAATGCTCCTCATAACTCATTTTTTTACGCTCACAGTTAAGTTGGGTTTAATGGGTGCTTGGAATATTTTGAGGGCAGATCCTGCTAAGGGTAGACTAACACATAGTAAGGATAGAAGAGCGCAAATCATATGAAATCAAATAAAGCTGGCCAAAAATTACTTCCTGTCAGGTAGCCACAGTAGAAGTAAGCTTTTACTGCTTTTTGCCATCCTTTTGCTAATTAAGACATGTTAATGTAAACTCTCACTGAAGTATTCTCCCTCTTAACTGCAGAAAGTTAAGTTCAGACTTGCAAATGGGCAGTGTTAGTTTGACCCTAGGGAGGCAAAATCTCAAAATTTTTCTCACTCCATTATAGTCAGTTTTATGCTGACACCCAAAGGCGGTGTTTTCCAAACTGTTTCCAGCTCCTTTCCAAACTACACCCTGCCATGTAGCTCTCAGGTCTCCCCTCCCCCCAGCCACTCATAGGATTGTGCTCCAACTCTCCCTGCAGAAGTAATAACAATCATTTTTGCACTTCTTTTTCATTGCTTTCCTTTCTTAGCATGTAGAGACTTGCTACCATTTTGAATATTTTGGGATTTTCTACATCATACAGCAAACTTTGCTGCAGGAACCTTGTGCTCATATCCAGTTGTCTTGAGGGGACTTTAGGATGTTGTATCCCCTATCACCTGCTCTAGGCCAGACATGAATCCTGTACCAGTCTGTGCCTTTCAGCTGGGTCTGAAACAAAGGGAGAAAAAAAAGCCGAGCAGTTTTGTGTTCAAGGACACACACAGTCCTCTGTGTTCCTGCTGCTCCAGAGACGAGCAAAACACCTTCCTGCTTTTAAACAGCTTTTGGCTCTGTTTCTCAGAAGAGAGACAGAGTTAAACTTCTTTGCTTTTTAGCTAGCCTGCTAGCTGAGACAAGAAAGTTTGTTTTTTTCCCTGGGACTTTGGTGGCTTCTTCTTCTCTTCTGGGCTGTTCAGCAACGCCTGGACATTACGTGGAGGCCCTACACCGTGGTCCAGAGAGGCCCACACCAAATCCCAACTCAAGAGAGGAGAGAGCCACACCCACAGAAAGGACTGAAATCTTCCCAGGTCTTCTCCACAGCACGAGGTTTTATTATTTAATATTATTCATTGTCTTTTTTAGGCGCCTATGAGCATCCAGTTTGTTAAATAAATAGGTTTTTTTTCTCCTGGTGGAGAAGGGGCTGCTGAAATCTGCCTTCTAACAGAGAGATGTCCCTTTCTGATGTTTTCCTCCAAATTTGTCTCAAACCAAGACACAGCTGAACTAACAGTGAGACTAGGTGCAGTATTTCAACACTGCCGGCTGCAGTATTTCAACACTGTTGGCATAGTGATGCCACAAAGTACTTAAACTTGATGAAAAGACAGAGTTTGTGTCAACCTATCTGTTTGCAAATAAGATGTCCACTTTACATTGCTTTGGCAACACAATTATTAACCAAAACATAAAGATGTTCTAGCTTTCTGTAACCTACTACAGCTGTGGATAGGGCTGAGGAGATAGGTCCTGTATGTTTATGGTCCAAAGAAAATGTCATGACATCTAAATGCATAGCTTCTGGAGAAATTTATTCTGTATTTTCAAAAATGACTAGAGATGTAACCAGTTCATAAAGAGTAGAAACTTAGCTGGAAAGTCAGAGAAAATAATTTTACCCTTACAGTCTTTCATGAGACATAATGAGGAATGCAGCATATTTTGTCTCTGAAGAAAGAGGCTAAATATGAGATTGTTCCCTTTACAGTGGTCAGTTCCTATGAATGAGCTGTTAGATTAGTCTGTAGGATTACTTTGAGGTACTCAAGCTGGAGGAACAAGACTAATAGTCTCAAAAGTAGCAGAGGAATGCAAACGCTTGCTGTATGCATCATAATCGATCTGCAACTCACACTACTGTAACTTGTAGAACTGATGAAATTTCAGATATAACCACAGATGTAATCTTCATGGCTCTGAGCCCTCCAAGGGAGGACAGCAATATTATAGGAGCTGACTTTGCATCTTTATCCCTCTGTTTACTTGCCACCATCACCATCTGCTACAGGACATATTAAAAGAAAAAACAGAGTTTTGTCCAAAGTATTGTCTCACAATCCATTCTGCTTTTGATTTTTCAGGGCTAGTTTCCAGGTGCCCTTACTCTACTGGAGGCAGTGCCAAATAAGCCTTTTCTCTTACTGTGACATCTGTTTGTCAGGCAGCCAGTGTCTGAATTCAGTATTTCCTGAAGAACTATGCTTTGGGGCTTATCAACAAGTCTGCAGGTGCTGCTTTTGATCAAGGACTGGGTTTGGACAGATGAGGCTCACAGCGAGCTGTCCTTGCTTCCCATTGCTTATCAACCAAATTTTTAAGCATCAATCTCTGCCATCAATGCAAATGTTTCCTTGTTAAATGAAACAGGAGGGCAGATCAAACCGTGCCTCTTATTTATTCAGCAAATCCTGAGGTACCAGCACACAGCTCCATGACCCTGGGCTATCTGGCTTCTAAATGCAAGGCCTGGGATGCAAGCCCAAATTCACACAGCCCAAGCTTCATGTCACCCTCAATATTGTGTTGTCTCCTTAGCCAGATCTGAGGATCCAGAGCCAGACCATGGGGAAAATGAGCTGTGGAACAGATAGGAGGAATATCAGCAGTATTTCCACTCTCTGACACTACTGTAATCACCTTTTTCTCAAAGCATTTTAGACTGGTGGTACATCTTACAAGATGTTTCTTTACTACTTGCACACAGAATAATCTTTTTTCTGTCACTACTAACTGAGATGTGCACAAGTTCAGTTATTTGGGCCTGTCTTTTGCACATAGTGTCTCAAATTATCTGTGAGGCATCTTTAATCTCTGATCCCAAAATTAAAATAGTGAAAAAAGGACTCTTAGATCTCACATTTGTGTAATTCACATGATAATTTTGTGTAATTCACATGTCGTTTTGGAGTAATGTAAAATAAATAGTAATGTAAAAACTGAGTATCAATTCCTACAAACACCATTGTAACACTCTTTATTGTCATGCTGATTGCTGATTTCATCATCCAGCTTCCAGCTTCCAGCTGCATTGGATTCATTTGAATATCACCAAGAATTAGTGCTCCTAACACAGCAGGCCCTTTTGAACTGGACGTGGATCAGCTGCATCACAAAGGTGGATGTGGCTGCTTTCATCAGTGTTCTAACATGGTATCCAACTGCTTCTCCCAGAAAACAACTCTGAAAACTACTGTGGTAAGCTGTGAATGGTCCAAAAATACCACTGAAACCCTGTAGATTAATTGTACATTCAGGTTATGAGACTTTTACCTTTAGATACAGATATTTCAAAATCTTAGAAAATATGATTCTATGGCAAGAATGGTTACTGGTCCTGGGAAGGGACTGGAGAAAGGATTCAAAATGCTCACAAATGCAGAGGTGAGAGTGGTTGAGGTCATGTTGCAATCATGGAATCCACAGAATACTGGTGAAATAACTTTAAAAAAACCCAAATTTCTACACTTAAAACAGTTCTGACTCTATAGTTACAGGCATGAGATACACCATCCTGTACGTGCAGCTCCACATGATCAGCATACCTGTTCAGAAGCTCTGAAAATCCGTTCCCTCCAGTGGTCCTGAATTTTCATGTGGTTTTCTCAGACAAGTGATTCTAAAGAAAATTTGATGAGTATTATCATATTTCTATTTCAAACATGTTCTATGGGTGCTTAAACTGTCTGAATAAATAGAATAAAATTGGAAACACTTAAAATAAAAAAAATTGGTGAAACTTCCAATTCATAAGTCACCTAACTGACCATTACAGGAAATCCCACTTAAAAGGTGTTTCTGAATGCTACTGAGTATTTGTTGCCAGACAGGTTCTTTCTTTCCAAGGCAAGACTGATTGATTTTTTTATTTTAGTCTATTTTCTAGGCAAAAGCTACACTTGAAATGCTATGCTGATCATTGTGCCTTGGACAGTAAGATACACTAAACATTATCCAAGCGATAAGAAACAATAAAGAGTAGGAGATCTGATAAGAAAATAGCAGAAGGAGAAGGAGAAGGCCATTTTTACAGATCACACTATGCAAAGTAGTGTTAGAATTCTGACAACCAGGATGTGATCCAATAAAAACTACAGCTGCAAAATAAAACAGAATGGTCAGGGTGGAGGGGAGATGAATGCAGCTCAGAGCAGAACCCATACCATGGCAAAAGCCAAACAACATTGCAGAATAATGGCTAAGTTTAATAGTATGAGATTGTGGTTACAAATTTTAAAGTAAGCGGCTCAAGCTGTTGTGAGAGAGAGGGTAGAAGACTTTTAACAGTTTTTCCTAGTTCTTAAAATAGAGCAAAGAAGTACCATTGAAAAAGCTTGATTAGGAGAATGAAATAATGTGCTACAACAAACAATGAAAATATGGAAATCAAGACAATTAAGAGTCCCATCATCTGCCAGGAGGAGGTGCAGAGGCAGTGAGAGCACTGCTATGTCCATAATGCATGCATCATCTTAGGAGTTTCTGAGGAATTCCACTCCCAGCAGATTGTATATGAGGCAGAAAATTATCAACACTTAAAATACCTATTGTCCTTACTGAGATGATGTTGATCCTAGATCTTTTACTTAATTGATCTACTTTACAACTAGGGAGGGTGTTGACTTTAGCCAGAATTCAGCTATGATATTATCTATTACTAAAAAAACAACATATTGGTGGAATAAAAATTTACATTTTTGGCTTGTGAAGGATACATTTCAAAGTTTAAGCCAGATGAAAAAAATTGGCTGAAAACTGTACCAAACAGTTAAACTACTCTGAATTTAATTAGAAAAGCACTGAGCTTTTTGATATGTAGAAGCTTTGTCATCGTGATTTATAACAGGAAAGGAGATTAAAAAAAAAAATTTAATGGAGGACAAGAACTAGTTTTTCTTCAGTGTTGCAAGGAAGAGCCAGAGACTGAAATAATGTTGGAACTATACTGCCAAAGAGGCTTTTGACAGCAGGCAGGTGTGCTTCATGTTGGTCTCACATTTATCTATTGAGATAGATATATATATACATATATATACACGCACATACACATTCATATAGGTAGTTCATACATTATATTTCCAAGTACTTGTTTTATATAAAGAAACTCATATACTTTAGGTACATAATTTTGTTTGTTGCTTGCACTATTGCTGGTGGAATCTTGCCAAGCCACCCACAGTGTTCACCATGCCTGCAGCAGAAAATCAGGCAGGACCGAGGAGAGAGCTGATGGGCTGACTCTTGGGCTGCTGTTTTACAATGTTTGTAGCTGGATCAGTGACATGGCTTGGGTTAGTAGAAGTTATTGACAGACTGGTGTTCTGCCTGTGGTGACAAGAGGCCCGTTGTCAAATGCACTGTGCATGTTGCATATTTTTATTTGTCATAACCCAGATCTGGAAATCTCTCCTCTATTCCTATTCTCAGTCATAGAAAGGAGAACCTGCAGGGGCCATGGTGCCTAAGAAGACAAGCACATAAGTGATAAGGATTTGATTAAATGGGATTTGTTGCTCCAGGTGTACAAAATCAAAACACCATCTTGTATGGAGGACGATGGAGCACCACACAGGGCACAGCCTGTATGGACTGCTTTTTCAAAACTGTTGCAGGTGTGTTACCTGGGTGCTGCAACATCACTGAGAGGATGTCAGGGACTGTGCATTGCCCAGACAAGGGTTTTGGCCATTCTGGGCTGTTTAAGCTCAAGAGAGGTTTAAAACAAAACAAAACAAAACCATAAGGGAGAACTTTGATGGTGCTTTGTCATATATTTCCTCTTTTAATGAAGTAATGAGACCTCCTCTTCTGTTATTTCCCACTGTTTCTCTCTTGCTGTCTCTCCAAGTAATTTCAGACGGCACAGCTGTTCTCCATGTCCACAGCACAATGCCATCTACAGGTCACTGCTGATGCTGGAGGATTCTGCACATCCTTGCGAGTTCCATGTGTGTGACCTAGAAATTCATTTATGACTACACCAGAATAAATAACATGCATTCGTGTACTTACTATTACATAAAAAATAAATAAAAAATATTTTTAAATGGCCCATTGTGATTAAAAATTCTGTGGGAAAGGGTGGAGAAAAATGAATACATTCGTTCACTTATGACACAGTCAGCTTAGGCAAGCCTCCTCCTATTTGTGATAATATTTTCCGTTACAGAAATAAAATTAAACAGAAAATTATAGTTAATTTTGAATGTACATCAGGATCCACTTGGAAAAAAAAAAGACGAATGCTATGGTGCCAAGCAACATAGATAGGCTTCTTAAAGGAGCCATCCACTTGATTTGGTCGTCACTGTGGTGGCACCGTATTCCAACATGGCCAGAAAAAATATCTCCTTCTGGGGTACAGAAGGGGCAGTGAGCACACAGCGTGTGCTGGCATGGATGCACAGCTCAGGCATTTATCACTAGCTCTTTCCAGGGGCTCTGAACTGTTTCAGTAGAATCACAGGCAGAACTGCCACTTGCCTTTCCTTCCTAGAGTGAAGGGCTCCAGGATGGTTCTGCAATGTTAGAGACAATATTTCTGACAAGATATTTCTAGCCTCAACATTCGAGCTGTCAAGGCTGTTGTCAGTTCAAAGCAGGCTCTCTTTCCTCTGAAGTCATTACATAACCATCAGTTTTGTTTTCCACATTTGCCAGAAGCTGCCCACATGAAAACAATTCACTGGAGGAGAGAGCAGGTAGAATACCAAGGTCTGGCTTTTATTTTTCATTTTTACCTTTTCTCTTTCTTTCCTTCCCCATATGTAGGTGATGAAGAAAGGACAGTTATCAATAGATTTGTGATTACATTTCTCACATTTAACTTCAACTATGGTAATGTAATAAAATTATGATTCACAACAAAGTAGAAAGAAGAGAACCATAATTCAGAAGCAGAGTGAAACTTGTTGATTAAAACATGCAAAAGCACTTAATCATACATCAGGATCACAAGATTCTGATGATGTTTATTTACAATTTTCACTTATTTCGTGATCATTTGGAAATATATTTGGCACTTCAAAAAAAAAAAACATTGCAAATTAAATCCCTGCTCAAAAATTAAACAAATCTAAGGCCCTTTAATTATACAGTTGAGATGGTGGTGTGGATGTCCTGCCTATGCAGAGCTCTACTGATCTTCATTTTGAAAATTGAAAGTTTGTAGTGAGGAAAAGGGTAAAACCACAGCTTTGCATTATATAACCAATATTGGCCTTAGCCCTTCAGGATCTCTATATATCAGAATTCACACAAGTCCATACTAAAGCTTTGCAAGTGGAAGGGTTCAAAATTCTTACAATCAGTACGAGTAAGGAAAAAAAGCTGTATGAGAAGTGTTTTCCGTTCAGCATTTATATTCTTGCAAAAAAAAAAAAAAAAAAAGGAAGGGAAATATCCCTCAGTATGCTAAATGTCTTCGTCTAAAAGCCAAGTTTAAGCTTTTTCAGGTCCATATAGAGTCATATTATAAATTATCTACACGGAACTGTAGACCTTTAACACTCAGAGAACTCCAATCTCCTTAATAGAATAATAGAGGTTTCATGTCAGGTCTTTCTTGTATTATAATTTCCCAGGACAGAATATATATACAGAATATACAGAATTGAATAACATAGGTCCCTGTAAGATATTACAACACGTATGAGTCATCTCAAAAGAAGGGTAAGGAAACCTCTCACTGGGCTCCATGGCAGATTCTGATAAGGCTGAAACATATGAATTATCTTCCTAGCTAGGAACTGCAGCATACAGCACAGGATGTCTTACACCAGATGTCACTGTATCATGCATGATGAATATCACATCTTCATTTCAGACTTGCCCTGATAAAATCTGTATATATGGTGTTGCAGCAAAAAGCATCATCTAACATTCAGTAAATCTTTTCCCTATGTTCTGATTAGCAAAGCATTTTTTTCTAACACCTAAAGGAACTGCTACAATCCTTTTATCTTCACAGCTGTGCAAGACAGCATTGCTTTTTAAAATCGGATGCAAACTGAAAATGAGAAGCTGGGTGTGTCAGGGTTATTTCTATGTTGACTTAGAGAAATATAATTTTGCATCCTCTTTTCCTTCCCTTTTATTCTCCCTTTCACAGGAGGAAAGATATACAGTTACATACACGAAAATGGACACACATTCTTCATTTACAAAGGGCTTAATTTAGTCTTTGAGTATGCACAGAAATCCTCCCTGCAGCAAAGTGATGTCAGACTGTGTGTACCCCTGCAGTATATGGAAATCCTGGTTGCCATGAGAACCAGACTGCTGCTTTGCTGAGGTTTCTGCACACTGCTAGGAAGACTTGCCTCCATTTTGCCACACTGAAGCAGCTCAGCTGCAGGGTGCCATGTGCCAGGCTGGGTGGCCCTGACACTGCTACTCTCTGGCCAGTGGTCCTTAATTAGCTCCAGCTCTGCCACTAAAATGAATCTCCAAAATTGTCACATAATCAGGATTATATTTCTGAAGCAACATCCTTCCTAAATATATTTCTTATCTCTTCTGCCTGCCACCCTGGAAAAGTAAAATAAAATAAGAAGTTGCTTGGACTTGAGGCAGCATTAAAACCCACAATATTTTATTTTATTAGGAAAGAAATCAAAGCTACACCACCGTGGTGAGATCTCAGGGGATCTGTCTCCAAGCAGCCATTTTTCCAAATGCTGCTGCATGCACATACTGCCCTCCTGAACACAATTAAAGCAAATACTGCCATGATAAATTAAATTTGTGCTCCCCAATTAAAGGAAAAAGTTGTTTCTCTTTTCCTTTTTTTTTTTTCTAGTGCTAGGGACACAAAATGAGCTTCTTCAGATACAGAAGTGCTTAAAAGCTATCATTTAACAAGGAAAATGCTAGATTTTTTTTCCTCTTCAAATGTCATCTCTAGCAAAATCATCAGGACACTGAACTGTATCAAATTCTTAAGTTACAATGAATGAAACATTTTTATCACATTCTATACTTAACAGAAGTATAATATGGCAACAGGTGAACTAATACTCATTAGAGAAAAAGGCTATAAAGGAAAAAGTTTTCCATATTCCTTCTGGCTAACACAGAACTAACCAAGTGCCAAGTGGACAACCAAAATTAAATTAAAGCATAATGTCCTCCAAGTGCTATATATTGATCTAAGCCACGAAATTCCACTTCTAAATGGCATGATCTCAACACTTAATTTTCCTTTTGCACTGTGTAGAGCATTTGAGATCCACAGGAAATCTTCTTAGTTTCACAGGTATCTAGGAACTCACATGTCTGCCATTGCAGCTCCACTAACCTGCAGGTATCAGCTCTCTCTTTTCTCTGAGGAATCTAAACAATTAGCAGCTGTGTTAAACTTAAGTCACCTGGTTTTAACCTTTGTTTTACTTTCATATTTTGGCTTTTCTGCCAGACATAGTGTAGGCTTATGTGCCTGAAATGTTGTCCATTTTTTCTAACTGTATCATCTAGCCTAGAAAAAGGTATTATCTCACGCTTATAAACCTGGAAATTGATTATAAATAAATAAAAAAATATTTCATCCTAAAATTATGGGAGGATGAGCACAAAACAACCATGACAATGACTGATTCAAGACTAGCTTTTGAATTTGAATGATAGCACAGCAAATTCTCTTTCTGTTTGCCCGGTGTTGCTCAACACTGAGCTGCACATTTCTGTGTTCAACCAGTAGAGGACAGTGCTGAATATACACACCAGCAAGCCCATTGCTCATATTTTATATATGAAGCAACTTCTCAGTATGAAGTAGTGTGTTTCTTGCCATCTCAAAAGCCAGTTAGCATTTATGAAATCAATGCATGACAAAAAAATACACATTACAAAGAATCTTCATAAAAAATATAAACAATTATGCTTCGTCTATGTGTAGTGTATATCTTATTTATGCAGAAAACTACTTGGGTCCCATTCAGAAACCTTGACTTGGTCCTTTTTCAGAAATCTTCAAAGCTTTTCCTAAACAAAAGACAGACCTACACTGCAAATCCAATAAGCATTCTGCTTATGCTAGGAATGCAGAACAGGACCCTCAGTGTAATTATTTCTGTTCTTTAATATAATCCAGAGTCCAAGAAGCCAGTGAAGTTACACAGAAATTCACAGAGTTTTAGCCTCCATCAGGAGCAGTTGCACCACCCACTCTTTGAAGAAAAAGTTATAGATGAACACAGATCTAATAACTTCTCAGGTTTTCAGAACAAAAAATCTATAGTTGATTTATCTATCTACCTCGATTAGGAAGAATACTTTCAGTAAAAGCCATCAGTATCTTTTCTGCAGGTACACCTCTGTCTAAATCCGCTGGACTGCCATAGCTAAAGACTATGGTTATTTGACATGTGGAAAACTTTCCTACTTAAAAATAAACAACCAAAAACCCCAACAAACAAAAACCCCAAACCCAAATATTGCTGCCTGTTCCACAAACAGTGACAGAGCTATAACATTTTATTGGTACTTGCAATTTTGCCTGTCTTGGCCTAATGGTTTTTGTTTTGTTTTGCTACTTCAATGGTAAGTTAAATAATATAAAAATAAGTTAAACACTTTATATTATTTCCCAACACAGAGCATACAGGCAAGATATTTTGTATTATCTCGCACTTAAAAAATATTGGCTTTGAGGACCATGCTCATAGAAGTTATGGACTATATCAACCAGAAGAAACACTCCAATGTTTATGTAAATTTTATTGTATGAGAGAGCACAGCTCGCCAATTTCCATCATGTTACATTTGCAAAGTGACATTCCACAAAGCCCTGAAGAGACCAGCACATAACAAAAAGTGTCTAACAGGGTCCGGTTTCATCATACTCATCTGCAGCAATACAAAACACCTCCTAATGGAATATGCAAAGAAAGCTTGTTCACAGGGAGAGGTGACCAGGAGAGAATTTCTAAAGACATTGAAATAGAGACAAGACTTCACTCATAGAAGTATTTAGTAAACCAATATGATTAAGTGATTCTCCATGCAAATATCTGGCTCATATTCCAATCTTTTAAGGTATTGAAAAATATTTATATTGAATTAACACTTGGCATATCCAGAATTGTGATTAATATTTTCTTTTCAGGAAATGGAATATTTACCAGATACAAAAAGAAATGACCCTCTGGTTTACTTTAGTATATATCTGGATTTTGAGTTTTGCTTTAGATTGCTGTTTATTGCTTTCAAAACATGGGGTAGGAAGAGTTATAGGAACAACTATAATTTCAGGAATGGGGTTCTGAGAGCAAGAATATAAAAAAGTCTAGGCATTACAGTGACTTCAGAGTGTCTCAGGTCCCAGGGGCCTTGGAATTATGTCAGAATCTAAAATTGCCTTTTAAAAAATACATGCATCTCTAGACTTCACTGAAAAGGTAAAGAGAGTGCAGCCAACTCAGTGGCCCTAAGTGAGCTGCAGACAGTCTGAATCAATCAGTCTCGGCATGGTGACCTACCACCAGCATCTCCCATCCAAGTCTGGTTGCTCCAGGCACTCCTGTCAGCAGCAGGCTCTGAACGGCTGGGTGGACTCCTTAAGGAAAGAAAAGAGCCACGTTAATTTGGTCCCACTGGAGTTCAGCCACAACAGTGGCTTTAAAAGGTCCATATGACTTCCAAATTATTTGTGTTAGTGCAGGTGCAAATCACTGTATGATTGTCAATAACATATTTTGTTCATCTAAATCAGAAAGAAACAATGTAATATTTGAAATCTGTTTCTTATGCTTACATTTTTTCATCTAGCAACACTTGACAGACAATAGTCACAAGATAATACATGCTGTGCAAAAGTTTTGCTTATAGATGAATAAACTATCCATTTATGTCTATAAACAGCTGTATAAACTGTCTATAAACTCAGCATTTATGGTTTCAGATTATTGATATACAAGGAAAAAGCTCTGCCATTGATGCATAAGTCAACAATGGATATGCTAGTTTTTCTTTACTTTGAAGTATACAATCCCATTGCTTCTCTGTACAGCAAACTACCAAATGCTGTTAATATTGTCTATACATCAACTCACAATAACAGAAAAAAAAAAAAAAAAAAAAAAAAAAACCAAACCTTAAAGATCATCTCTGTTTTTTTCAGTTGACTGACCTATGAAACAAGGATGGGGGATGTGGAGGGGTGTGGAATTAATTCTTTAGATTTTACCCCCTTTCTCCTTTTTGCTCTGCCAAGAGTGAGGGTAATTGTTTCCTGGAGTGAAAAGAAAAGATTTAGTATCTTTATACCATGAAAAAAATTCAGTGAGGCTGTTTGTGAGAAGCAGGAGAAGAGAACTGCCTAAATGTGAAGAAAGAGACACTTGCTCTGCCATCTGTTCCCGTGTGCTGTCACCAGGCTGCTCTGCAGCAGAAGAAGCAGCTGCTCCTTTTTCCAAGAGTTAACATGAGATATTGGAAAGAACAGCCACCTTCCAACTCTGACCAAACCTACAAAGGATCACAGCAAGTAAGTTTATGGTACCCATATATTTGTGATGCAGGCTCCAGTACAATTCCTCTGACAGGGCTTTGCTGCCTCTTATATAATATTAGCAAGCTGAGTTTTCTTCTCAGGAAAAAAATGCAAGTGGATTAGCAGTAACATGCTCTGCTCAGGCGTCTGCTTCACATACATTACCCTCACTGTGCTTTATGTCAGTGATGTTTCAGCAACCTGGTCCTAAGTCCAGGAACAAAGATTACTGAAGGGGCTGCATGAAGGAAGGACATGAACAAAAGCCCTATTTGTTAGTAGGAAAAATAAGTAACAGTCTGGCTGTTGCATGAAAGGAAGCGAGACCAATGAGGGAAACAAAACTTAGGACACCAGCTGCTAGAGTATGAACTAGGACTAAGGTTTGCTTTTGCCATCTGCAGAGTGCATTTCCTCAGCCTATGAACTGGATTTTTGCTTTGCCAACTTCTCAACATCAAAGTGTAAACGCATCTTTTTGTTTCTTTGGGTTTTTAAAGCATTTAAAGAAAGTTCATTTAATGCTATTCATTTAGAAGTCTTTGTCCCATCATTTTCTACCAGATTTTGTCTCTTTGTTTTTAGTAGCTCTGATTAAGTTTCCTCCACAACTAACCAAGATTTATAAGAATCACAAGAATTTAGTGTCCTGCATCTGGACATTTCTGTCCTTCCTTATTTTATTCTTGTAAATAATTATATTTTGTTTCCTTTTGAAGCCTGAATGTAATGACACTTGTTAAAGAATAAGGAAGACTCCTTCTTCAGATCAGGTGAGCTTGCCCAGAGAAAAGATAGCATCAGAAACAATGTGATTCAAGAGTCAGGAAAACATTGCTCATTGTCAGGAACCTTGTGTTGTGTTTATGATGCAAGGTTTTGGAAGACAGGACAGGACAGGGCACAACTTCAGGGGTGACTTCTGTGAGAAAACACCAGAAACTGTGCCTTGTGCCAGACAGCCAGACTGACTGTAAAACACTTCTTAATTAGTTATATCTGGAATTTACATCCTCGTTGTTTACTTTCTTTCATATCTTCATCTGGTTGGAGTCTCCTCTGCAGTGAAAATCCTAGAAAAAATGCTTCTATCAAAACACTCAAGACTGAAAACAAGTGCTTTTAAATGAAGCCCAAAAACCCCTTCTCCCTTCCTGAGAAATTTACTGTGTCTTTAGCATCAAATAGCAGTACCTTTGTCTCTCATCCAGCAAAGCACATAAGGATATGATTAAAGATGCACACAACCACATCTGAATGTCTGGAGAGGCTTTCTCTCACAAGAAATGAGTAAAAGATTAATTTATTACATTCACTTATATCAGGATGCTGTTCTGAAGCTTCCTGTCCATGGGAAGCATTAAGGCTTTTTCCTTTTCCCAAGAAGAAAATGGATAGATTTTATTTCCACAACTTTGATTGAAGAAGGCAATAATAGCTGTATCTCTGTTTATTTATGCATAGATTGTAGTGAGAAAGGTATGAATAGAAAAATATTCTTTCTATGTGAATATCTGATTCCAGGTGATGCCATCTGAGGCAGGGAGTTCTGTGCAAATGCAGAGAGGAATCATTTATATTAATGCAGACCTTTGACAATAATAAATGGTAACTCTTCTCCCATTTTCAGGCCTTAAGAAGTCATGCTCAGGGATAAGAAGTCCTGGCTTTTAATGCAAAACATACAAATATATGCTGACACAGATAGTCTGCCACCATGGGGAATCTGCCAGCCAACTTTCAGAATAGCCCAATCTGGTTTTGTTACATCTGAAATCTGAAATCATTTTGCTTCCGTGTTATTTCAAGCCAATAGGAATTTATTTAAAAACTCCTTCTGGAAAGGTGCTTATCCAAAAGACTAGACTAATTTATCTAATTGCATATAAAGACATGCTTGTTTGTGTATATTTATGCTTTATTTCTCTTTACAAATCTTATCTCTCTACAAATGTCAAATCATTAGCCTACAACACTGAACCACATGCCTTTATCTGGAGTGGGGGATTTTGTTTTTTTGCATGTTAAAATCTGGTTTGAATGGTTGCTTTTTTTTCCAGAAGTGTCTTACCTTCTGCAGGCAGTTGCCCAGTACTGCTGTAGTTTTGAGTCTGTGACAGACACTGGAAGTAAAATTTGAACTGATCTCTTAGAGTGCTCGTCTCAGCAATATGCATTAACTTGCACATACAAATAAAGTTTATTTTTAGAAATCTGTCCATTTTACACACCCATTTCTGTCAAGGTGAAAGCATGAGGCAAACTGAACACTTTGATGCAGAACCAGTGAAACCTTGAAATTATTTATGTATATGAAGACCAAAAATAATGCAGAAATGTAGAGAGATGCTTAATTAGAGATTTTTTTTTAATTTAAAGTTAAACTTCCTTTTGCTTTCCTTTATGTAGGACTTCAAGTAGAATAGAAGTAACTTAAAACCTCATTTTGTGATTGTTGTATATGCTTAAGTGTATCTCAGGAGAATATCAAATGTACTTGTCCTCAAGTCATAGAAGTTTTCATATATTTTCATTTTCATCAGCAGTGTGGTACCTCTCCTTTGCATCTGATTTACATTCTTCTACAGATTACTCTAAGAACTGTAGTTAACTCCAGTCCCAAATTTTGGTCCTTTGTACCGATGTCGTTACTTTACCCAAACTCTTATAGTAGTGACAGTTTTTCCATATGGTCTATACTTGAAAATTTTATCCTCTCACCTTTCTCTCCACAACTTTGTTGGTATGCTACAGCAGACAATCAGGAATGCACTTTTTAATTTTTATTTCCCTGATTCCATGGATACTTTATTCCTACTGAATAACATTAATACTGCTATATTCTTCTGCTTCATGTGTAACTTTTGCCTCCCATCTGTATTATTCCTACTGCATTTGCACATAACTTATGTCTACTTTATCTTGCATTTTTTGTTATCTCCCATCTCCAAATGCTCATCCTCCCATCTCCAATTTAACTGTTTTAAAAACCATCATATTAGTTTTCCCTGAGCATCTTTTGCCATCTGCCCATCTAATCATAGGTGATCTGCCTTTCCTACCATAAATTTTCCTTTTCATTCCTCATCTTTAGGAAGGACATGTTCTTTGTTTTGTACAAAAGGTGGAGCCTGGATTTTCAAAACAGGTGTTCAGGGTCTTCCAATGAAGCTTAAAAAGAACAAAAGGTCAAATTCAGCCACAATGGATAAGATCTTATCTCAAACAGAAGAATTTGTTCACAAATACTTTTAAGAAAAGAAAAGAGAAAAAAAGGAAACATCATGAAAAGCACCTCTAGATAATTAACTTGCCTTTTTTCCACTTTTTTTTTTACAAGTACAAATCTGAAAGGCAAAGTAGAAAAATAAAGACTATGATATGGTGCAGTAGGCAGTGATGATGCTACTCTTAAAAGATGAAGTTCATGGGGGTTTTTTATGGATGCATTAAAAAGGAAATTTAGATAAGGAAAAGGAAAAAAATTGTGTTATTAATTATTTGCCTCTTCCAAGCAGGTGCAAGTAAAAAACTTCTCAGTGCAACTAAAAGAGAAAACTCTGCTCTCCCCTTCAGAGACTTTACTCTTTTCAGTTATGTCACTCCACTAAAGTAGTTCATGCAAGAAATTCAGGGTGTTGAGGGATCATGAGATATTGCTTCAGCTACGTGACATCTCCATTGCTACTTTACAGACTGTGAGGACCATTAATTTCATTACTGAAATAATGTTTATGTTAGTCATCTGCAAGCCAGGTTAAAAAATAAGGACTCCATTTTGTAGCTGTCATATGTTCTGGCCCAGAACAAACATTATTAAAATATGTATAGTTTAAACTCATATGAAAAAGACAATTAGATTTTGAATTATTTTAAATTCTTCCTTTAGCAGCTGCAGGGAGCAGCTAGAGAAGCATCTCATACAACTACTGAAGGAAAGAAATTAAGGCCGGATGATAGAAAGTAGCTTCTTTTATCCAGCTTTCTCCCATTTCTGAAAAACTAAACACTGAGGACTGGACACGGTCCAGGCTTTTCAGATCAATGTCCTCATTAATTTAAAATACCATATTTCCATCAGCTGCTATTGATAAATTAAGACCTAACTGTACTGTATACCCCTAGATCATTAGTAGAATCTGAGGAAAGAAAAACCAAATCCTTAGAAAGCAATGGCATGCATTCAAATTATTTCCCACCTGAATCAAATCCAAAGTAGGATAATGCACAATTATGTTGCTTGAGTTACTGTATAACCCTCTTTTGTACTACTATAAACTGTAGATTTACTATGTAGTACTTCAAGAGAATTTCTGATATTTAAACTACTTCACTCTGTATAAATAGAGAAAATAGTGTTTAAATTTATTTCTTTCTTACAGTTAATTAAAGGGTCTAAATCTTGAAATCAAGTTTTCATTTCAAATTTCACTTAACAATATATATGCTGAACCCATAATATATGCCAGCTGAGATTCTGAGATGTGCCATGACACATCTGGAATGTTAAATAAGTATTTCCACAGTATCAGGAACATATTTTAATAATTCTCTTGATCAGGAGTCCAATGGAGTTTAATGTTAACTGCAGTGATGTTTTTGTCAGTTCTTTAGAGAGCATGTCCTAAGAGAACACATGATAAATAAATTAATTATGTTTATATTAGTTACATATTAATCTCACTATCTTTTCCCTCCACCATCTGTCACATACTATGTCACAGTTAGTCAAGTCACAACTGGTCAACAGAAAATAAAAGTGAGATTTGAAAGGATTATAAATAATTGGATCATTTCATCATCAGTGACAATTACTGTAAAAATCCTTTCTTTTGTCCCATGCACTTATGTATTACATCAGCTGCTTAACACAAAGATGAGGCAGGAATTTCCCCAATCTATCCAAATAAAGAAATTACAGATTTGACATCTAAGAAGATTATTCTCTTAGCAGAATATAAACAATTTAAGGTAAGGGAGTGGAAATGAAAGATAGAATGCCATTAATTTTTTGGCACTGCCATGTATGGATGAAAAATTTCCATTTTTCTTGCTCTCACTTATGAAACTCTGCCTTTAAATTTTATACCTTTAAAAGCTCTCTTTGAGCTTCATATTTGAAATACCATAATAATCATTGAGATAGGCAAGTTAGAATCTTGTTTGACAGGTTCCACTTGCAAGTGGTGATTCCAAACAATTTCGGAGTCTGTAGAACCTCTGAGTCTGTGCACATTTGTAGCTGCAACCACCTTTCTGTTTGCTGTTTATGAATATGTAGTGAAGAGTAAGAACAAGAAGGCTCCAAACAGACATCCTGCTAAAAGAAAAGAGGCAGCTTTATAACACCACTATCCTTATAAACCCTGATTCTCTTTTAAAAAAAAAAATTAAAATCCCAACCCAACCTGCATAATGAATGAAGTTTGCAGCATATCTTAAAGCCAATAGGTAATTCAATGGCATAATTCACCTTTAAAATCAGAAATTGCATCTCAGTTGCCTCTGCTACAATTACATATCTAGAAGTGCTGCACAGACAGAGCAAACAAGATCAAAGAACAAATCAGCACAGATCTCAAGGACTAGTGACAAGGACAACAACAGACAGATGCTGCAGGAGTGCCCGGTGCACCTTGCAATGAAATAATAATGTCAAGAAGATTTATTGGTGGGCTGTACACAAAGCATGACAATAAACAATAGTAATTTCATCTTGCTTGTGTTTCTGGCCTTTATGTTCCAAACCCTTCTGCTAATGTAAGCAATGCCAGAATAGGGGTTCAGGCAAAACAATTGTTTATGAATACATATAAATGTAATACGACTGTGCAATGTCCATTTGTTGGCACCATTCCTGGCTTGATACAGGATCGTGACCACCAACACTATCTCAGACTTCCAAGTATATTTTTGAGGATAACACAGGCCAGAGACTGTTACATCATTTCTAGTCAGTTTTATGTAAAATAAGACTGGTTTTATTTTAAGCACATAAACAAGAGGGTTTTGTTACAAGAGCAGTATTTGGCATGGCTTTCCCTCATCTCAATTAGGATTTTCTCAGGCTATGTTCAACCAGACAATCTTTGACCTTTATTTTTACTCCACTTATATGCAATATATGTATGATGGCCTATGAGATGAGCTCAAAAAATGCCCAAGGTCACCTACGTGAACTTTAATCTTTACTAAATGTGTATGGTCTTTGCAAACAGAATTTGACAGGTTAGAATGATGATTTAACACCATTTTAAAAAGTAACATATTAAAAGCCTTATATGGCAATGTTTGATTATGGCAAATGCTGCATTTGAAATTCATGTGTTTTCTATTAATAGGACGAACTCTTCAACTGTTACTCACATTGACACTAGTGCATGTTAAATGGGGCAGTGCAAATCAGCTTTTTGTAGATAGAATAATATTGTTCAGACTGGAGGACAAGTGTTTGGATCCATAAATCTCATTTTGCTTCTTTGGATTCCTTAGAATGATCCAGGGTTATGGAAAGGCCACAGATTTGCCTCTGTCTTGATGGAAAGATTAAAATTGAAAATAGTAATTTGATCAAGTAAAATTTTACATTTCTTTTCACTACAAGTTTACTTCTGAAGGATTAAATGTTTCCTTATAAGTGTCTTAATAAGGAGTTTTCAAATCAGAATCAGAATTAAAATACCTTTACCATAAATATTTCTTCAATTTGAAACTACAAACTGAATCAAGTGGTAATCATGGATAAAATACTTCATTGGTGACATGTTTGAGAAAGAATAGTACTAAATAGTACTAATCTAACTAAAATAATCTTTATTTTCTAGTTTTACTAAATTCTTGTATTTCTACCATCTATGCAGCACAATTTTTTTGCTTGTTACTCACATTTGTACACACAAGTTTGAACAACACTTTTAATTATGTTGAGAGATGAGCAAACTGAACAAGTATGATTGCAGAAGAACACAAACTGAACAAAACCCCCCCATTTGGGAGCATATTGAAGTAATAACATTCAAGTGGAAAAATACTTTTGATGGATGAGACAGCCCTGTCTACTACAATGAAAATGTGAATATTTTTTTAAAGTCAGAGATTATGTTGCAATAATTTTAAGAGTAATGTTGATTACATTTTGGCATTCAATTAAATATGAAGAAAATTGAGGAGAATAATCAAATTTTACTGTGTCGTTAAAATGTTTATCAGAGAGTCCTAATTAAAAAAATGTTCTTTAATAAGAAATTTTTAATTTGTATTTTTTTTCATTTCAAAGTCAATTTTCAGTAATCAGTAAGGTGGAAGACAGATTTTGTATATAAAGGAAACACACATTTATAGATTATTAAAATAAACAGCTAGGATCAGCAAAGTCCAGACTATTAATACTTTATTTAATTACCCAAAACTTTCTGCCTAAAATACATTTCTTGGTCTTTAGTACAACTGAGAACACACAAATTTCAATCATCTTAATCCTTTAAAAATCCAGATTTAAAGTAGCTTAACCATAATCAGAAGCTGTAAAAGTTTATTAGCAAAGTAAAAACATAGAAAAAGTATTAAATGCAAAATTACATCTTTTGAATCTATGGTCATCCTGTAATGCTCACAGCTTTGGCAGAGTAGTTCCACAGAACATAAGAAGATAATCTAGCAGTCTTTGTTCAGCTTCTCTAAGTATTCAATTTGTATTTCACTGGGAATACTGCGTGTGTTCATCCAAGATCATATGTTTTTCTCTAAAATTGCTTATTTAATTTTAAAATCTTAGTCGTTATTTAAAAGGTTATTTATTGTCCTGTACATATACATTTACATTTTTCATTGTGGTTCAGCTGGCAGAGAATCTGGGATTATGTACATGATGCTATTTGTCAAAATACTGATGCTGTATGAAAAATTCACATTTTCTGTTCCTGTCCATCAGACTTCTTTCAAGACACTTACATCTCGTGTCTTTTTTAAAAAATTGCTGAAAAACAAGAAAATATTAAAAGCAGTTTTGAAGAAAATTGTTCATTTAAAAGTGTGATTAGAGCTACTTGAAAAATATGCAACAGGTCAACTGAATAGACTAGGTGCACATGTACTTATATATAAACATAACATATGTGTACATGTTTGTGCCTCTGTCTACACAACACAAAGACATAGAATGCTGAGAAGGAGAAGCTATTAGGTCTATTGATCTATTGGCTTACTAGCAAGTTCCACTGAAGTCTTAAGACTTGTTTATTATGCATCAGGTATTCCTCAGAAATTATTCACAGGAAGTCACAAGTTTAAGTCTAAAGTAAAAAAAAGAAAAACCTCAACCAACCAAACCAAACCAAACCAAACCAAAAAAAAAAAGGCACAAACAAAAAAGCAACAAACAAACCTCTCATTTGGCTTGTAGGTAAATTGTCAGTCCATAGATAGTTTACTTCTAGAATAATTGTGGCTAACCAGTAGCTACTGGTAGGCTATGGATGGTGTTTCATAATATTCAATTTAGCCCAAGCTTTGCTGGACACAAATTTTTTAACCAGATTTTAAAGGAAGTGACGAAGCTCATATTAATAGCAGTCCATGTTGCAACCATGGTGCTATAAATTTTGAACTCTCTGGGTATTCAGATGGGACCAAGGATTATATTTTATTTCAGGTCTAGTGAATTCTGTGGGAACTTTTGATCGTGCTAATTCTCTCATATGGAAGTTCCAGAAAACTACAGCATGACACTTGTTCATCTGCTACTTTCTGAACATAATTCAGTTGCAAAGAGAACATGATGTTCATCACCATTTGAAAAGCAGAAAATAGGAATTTTTTTTTGCCTTACAGAGGCATAATTTTGTTAAAATAACTTGTGTGATTTCTTCCAGGGGTTATTTTTAGCTCTAGCTGAAAGATCATAGCTAACACTCTTTCCCCAGTTCTTCCATTTCAGTAAAAATGACACAGTAGTTTCGTGATGAAAAGATGTGAGTAATTATGCAGTAAGGCAGGGTTTGTTGGTGAAGCTCTTTGCTTGTTGTTTAACTTCAGTAGAACTTGTGCCTCCTGTGGAAGATCCCAGTATGCATGGTCAGTCCAGTCAGGTGATCAGTTTATAGAACTAAACTGCTACTTCTCTAAGTCTTATGGCAGCTGAGAAAGAAGTGAAAGAAATGGCTTTCTGACCCTACAGACATTTTACAAATTAGTTCACTTCAGTTGATCTTCCACAAAAGAAAACTTAATTTTCTAACATTTTAGAGCACCTATGATTTTTAGAGAAGCAAAATTTGAAGAAAATTTAAATTATTTTAGACCATTTAAAAAAATTATTTCTTTTTTTTAAAAATTCATAATGTGGGGAATTCCACCTGATTCCAAGGTATTTAGACAAAAAAAGAGCTGATTTGGTGGCTTCGTGTAGAAAGCATTATCACTTTTTTTTTCTTTCCAGACTGGTTTCACAGGAAATCCTAAACAAATTCTGCCAAAAATACTCCTTAATGATTTTTTCCATATGTTCATTCTTTCTGTAGCTTAGGGGACAGAAAGACAGTAAGGCCAGGGTCCATTCTTAGTCTAATAAAAATTACATAAGTTCAAAGTAATTCAATATGAGCAAATGGTTTCTGTGGCTTTCAGTGAGGTTACTCTGCTCAGGTATTCTTGTAACTGTATCTACAAGTTTATTGTCTCTTCAAGTGATCAATCCTTTCCGATGACTCTGGTTCTTCTAAACAATGAACTATGGCACTCAAGACTCCACAGGGAGCTAGGATTATATACCCATAACAAAAAAAAAAAAGTGAAACAGTAAAGGAATTAAATCTATAATATGTTTGAAAAGAAATTAAAGTGTGCATAATTTTTAGCATGATTTTTTTTGCTAGCCATTACAATGGAAAACAAATACATAATGATAATTTCCTAAGAGTTGCTAAATTTAGAACTTCCTATGGTGAATTTCTGTTCTGGAAAAATTTCAAGAAAAATAAACATTCTCACCTGTCCCCATTGCTCACAGAAGTCTGTGCAGGATCTAGCTAAGTCATCTACCTACCTCATTTACCTTTTTTAGAGCAGAATTAATTTTAACTGTTTTTAGGGGTTTATATTCTGCAGTACTTTCCTAGATTTCACTTTATGGCCTTCAGTGGCAAACCTCAGTAAACAAAAAATTATATCTAGATATAGATAATTACCCACAAAAATTGAAATAAAGAAGAAAAAAAGGCCTTTTTGGAGGTTGTGGTTCTTTAAGAATCCTTGGTTGGGAGCCCCTGAGTAATGAGGAAATGTCCAACTCAATAATTGTAAATTGGATTGAATCAGCTCACAGAGATGCAACATTGGAAGAAGTGCTGATTTTGGTTATTTCGCAGCCGCTAAATGTGTTATTATAAACTGGAAGTTAATAAATTCTGAAAGTTATCATGGAGCACTATTGGGAAAGAAAAGCTGACATGAGCAGAGGGAAGTATCTTCTCAAATGTTGAAGAGGGACTCAGTGCATTATATAATTTTTTAAAAATTGTGATAGCTTATACTTTAATATAATATCTGATACAAAATAAAAAGTCCTGGTTTACTCAGGAATTAATTAGAAACACACAGAATGTTTCTTACATCTCATATCTGAGGCAAATCTGAGTAGTGGCAAACCACAACACAGATATGCAAAAAACACTTGTAACTTTTAAAAAGTGCACTGAGCAGATAAAAAAAAAAATATAAATTTTGAAGGCTTGATTTTCCCCTTTTCTTCCACTAGATCTGTCATCCATGTGCTATTTATTGTCCTGGGAAGATCATCTGTGTCATATGTCATAGATACTTCTGTTGGAATTAAAGTACAATTTGGGAAAGGATAAGCAAAATAATTGTCTTGCTTATTTTCCACACAAGATAGATTCATATTTGTCAGTTTTTCACCCTTATTTCCTTTAAAAAGGAAAGACTAATTTCCCAGTCTTGTTCTACATTTGAAGATTTTGAACATTATAGAACATGAAAAAAACCATACCCTTGCTAAAACAGATATGCTGGCAAAGAGAACTTTTGGCAGTGCAACTTACTCTATGTGGCAATTTGTTTAACTCACTGAACAGGTTAATTTACTAGTATAGACTACATATTTTCCTCAACCTGGGAAAGGCAGGAATACCTCATGTGCAATTATTATTTTTTAAATGTAGAAAACCTTAGTCATGGCCTAAATTTTACCCTAACACGAACAGACATGAGACTCTTCTATGATTCTGCATATGCTTCCTACACTATTAATATTTCCATGCATTTTCTTTAATTACATAGAGATGTATCCAGCAGCAGCAGCTGAAAGCAAATTCAGGCCTTTATAGCAGCACTCTTCCAAAGCTGAAAGAACCTTCAAGGAGAGATCTATTCTTAAAGGAATTAGAAGGAAGGAAATCAACCCCAACCCTGCACACACTTAAGCACCTGCAGAATTTAATGATGTGAGTGCTCAGTTGGAGATCAATAACAAGCATTTAGCATACAGTTAATGCATTCTTCAGTGATTGCAAGGTCAAACTTCTCTTTCCATATTTAAGTGGTAGGAACACCTTAAAGATATGAGATATAATGTACTTGAAGACATCATTTTCACATGTATGATAATTTCTCAACAAATATTACAACTGGAGAAAATATTGGTGTTTCTCTGACACTATTATCTCTAGATCAAATGTCACAATAATAATATATTTGTAAACTACTTAATGTCAGTGGAAAGTATTTGGAAATCTAATTCTGCAATGTACCCGTATTTCTCTATATGGCTGTAAATCAAACTCAGACTAATATAAACTATCTGTATTCCTAAAGTAAAAAGAAACCCCAAACACAGCCAACCAATAAACATCAACCATTCATTTTTGATGCTTTTCATTGCACCTCCAAAATACTTCTCTAACACTTCCTTTAATACACAGGTAATGATACCACATTCCCACATTTCACTTTTTTTTTTTTTTCCCAAGCCATAAGTCATCAATAGAACCAGCATTCACACAGAAAGACAATTCATCTGGCATAGAGCATTCTATTTGCTTCTGTTATGGGCTTATACAGTTCCATAAAATCTGTGTATTAGAGCAGATATTAAGAGTAAAACAACTTTTGCTCATGTCCCTAGAGACACAATGAAAGTTCAGAACACAAACCACACTTTCCCATTCTGTGCAAAGATAAGAAAGGAAGTAAGTGCAGTTTGTCTCTGGATGATACAAGGAATCAGATGAAACAAAGAAAACCAAGAACCAAGCAGGAAGTTGAGCTGACAATGACATCTTGGTCAAAAAGAAAAATGGCAACATGCTGATTTTCGTTCTTGGGAGGCTGAGGGCTGGTTAACTTTTCCTGCACTCAGCAGGATATAATTTCAACATAGCAGAGCAAAATGAACAGCCCATCCACAAGTGACTTCAAGAACATGGCTTTTTTTCTTTTTTTGTGCAAGCATTATTCTACTTGACAATTCTGTACTTGGATTAAATTAATTCAGCCCTTTCACTCGTTTCTTTTTCCATAGCAGAACTTGAATTAAGACATCATTCCTCCTTCATTGTTTGCCAATACTGAAGGCAGAAATATTTCACTAGAGACAAGATGAAAAAGAGGATTCATTAGCAAGAGACATCAATAACTTTGTGACCTTAAAAAAACAATTGTAAAGGAGAAAATGGGCTTTATTCGTGGCATAAACAAACATATACTTAACAGAGAAACATATCTAATTGTGTACAGTTTAAATATGTGTGTAATATTTCTTAATTTAGAAATCTTCAAAATCACCCACACAAAAAAAGACCAGAGTAAAATGATATAGAGTTTTACAGAGTACACATAGCCTAAGTTCAGACCAGATTGATTTAAGAAGCTGGGGCTGCAAGATCAGATGGAAAGCATACTCACAGGACTATGGTATGACAAAAAGCCACATACATTATCAGAATTGGAAATAGTTGTGTGTTGAGAAGCTCTGATACTGTCATTGATACACTATCAAAGAAAAATAATACTAAAAGGTTTTATCATTCAAATGACAGAAATAATCACAATGCAGAGAAGACTTGCACAGGACAGCATCAGAAGTGACAATTTATGTACCTACTAATCAGAGAAGTATATTTTAAAGACCAATAGAAGGTTGACCTTGACTAGCTGCAAGACCCAGCCTCTCTCTCATTCCCCCTTCTTAACAGAACAGGGGAAGAAAATAAGATGGAAAAGCTTGTGTTGAGATTTCCTTGAGTATTGGGCAATTTCATAAGAAAAGTAAAAGCTATCCACAGATGCAAAGTAAAAAGATGGATTTATTCACTACGTTCCACCAGCAGGCAGATGTCCAGCCATGCCTAGGAAAGCAGGACCTCAATATACATTGTGTGCACATGCTAGGGAAGCCAAAGTGATCACCAAAAGCTCCACTTTCTCTTCCTTTCCCTCAGCTTTCTTTGCTGAGCACAAGATCATGGGAATGTAGGGAATGTTCCTTTGGTCAGTGTCTGCCAGATGTGCTGGCTGTGTACCCTCCCAGCCTCTAGCCCACTCCCAGCCCACTGGCCTCTGGGTGGAAAGGGGTTGAAAAGAAAGCCTTAATACCATGCAGTCCCTGCTCAGCAGTAGCCAAAGTACTGTGTATTATCAACATCATCCCAGGCACAAAAGCCAAGCATGGAACTATATGCACTATGATGAAAATTAATTCTGCTGAAGACAGACAGACAATGTTAATCCCAGGAGCACACGTGTGGACAGTGAGACAGCATGATCCAAGGAGATAGAGGTAATTGGTGCTGAAAAGCACTGTGCTGATATGCATATATGCATGTTGTCCTCAGGTGCATGCAAAAAATTGATAAAGCAGTTGTCAAGAAGTAGCAAGAAAAGGTACCTCCCTAGGTACCTCCCTATAGTCCTTCTTTCTGCCTTGTCACCAAGAACTTGCTTGGACTGGAGAGAAAGTGTGATATTAAGAGCTATGTCACTGCTTCTGCTCTTTTGTACAGGAATCACAGCTGTGACAGGCTCGCTCAAGGTCATCAAACAAAAATTATCCTTTCTCAGTGAAACACGTCCAATGTGAAGATTCAGAAAAATATTCAGCACCTTCATTTTTTCTAGGTGTACTTGTAGCCCGAAGAAATATACTAAAGATCAAAAGACATGAGTAACAGAGACGTCTAGAGTGAATATGCTCCAAAAGATAATGTTGTAGCTTGAGTATGTTGATTTTTTTCCCTCTTGCTTTTAAAGTAAGCTACCTTCAGGCTTAATCCTTATGTATCAAAGGAAACCAACATAACAGAAAATGTTTTAGGGAAAATTTTCACTCTAGGAAGTGTTATATGGTGCTTCTTTTGAGGTCTGATTGAAAGGTTTTTTTCAAACCAAGTTTATTTCAGGCTTGAAATGAGCAATGAAATTCTTACCACAATGGTTTATCTTCTTGGAAATGGACATAGGTGTCTCCTTCCCTATCTTTAGATCTTTGTGGTTTGGGGACTGTGAGTGAGTCTAGGCCACTCTTGCAACTTTGCTTATCAAGATCTCTCTTGGTCTTTGGTAGACACTTTGAGAGATGAATAGAAGAAATCCACTAATTTCAGCATTAGAAGAGGAACATCCGAGTAGCCAGTTCAACATTTTCTTACAAATTCCCAGGACCATTATTCTCTGTTCTTGTAGAAGTCTTTTTCTTTCCTTTTCAGGATTTCTTTCCTATATGTGTGCAAGCAATTGCTAAGAAACCCAATTATTTAGGAGCTGATTTTCAACAGTTCCACAAACCCTCAACCCCTCCTGTGAAATTATACATATGCAATTCATCTAGTTCACTGTCACACACTGGTTTCCAGCCTCTTCCAGAGGATGCCTTCTGTCAGGCCAATTTCTGAAGATGGCAAATGTCCCTGCTCACCTATGGAACTGCATAAATGAGCTTTCCCTGTCCCTTAAAACTGTGTGCGTCTTCTTATACTTTCAGAAATCCCACAGGGTAGATAAATAGGGCTGCCCATTCCTCTGGATATGATAGGTAACTCTAAGCCTTACCAAAATATTTTCCTTTCTATGTCCTCTTAGAGCACGTGGGATATTATGTCCTGCTCCCTGTTTTTCCAGGAGTCCAGCTGTCATTACCAGGCAGATCCAAATGAACAATGTCATGCTTTTTTCCACCTGTCCCTCAAACTTGAGATGACTATCCATTAATATATGCATAAGTAACTTAGTATTTCCCTGCAAAAATCCACCTACTCTCCTATCAGAAAATTGGGAAAAAGAAAAGAAAAAAACTAATAACAAGATGCACCAGAGTCTGCCTTATCTCACCCCTAACTTTGATGTCTTCTCTTCCATCACTTCTTGTTTCTTTTAGATTATTAATCATTTGAGATGAATCTGCAGATTTGTTCTTTTGTTCATATAGCATAAAGTGCAGATACATCTCAACACACACAAAGGATTAACAGAGGAAACAGAAATACAGAATTCTTCTGGAACATTTTGCTACAAAGTCTGCAGAGGCATCATTACCCAGTTTTGGAAACAAAGGAGTAGCAGAGGAAGAGTCACAGTGCAAGGTCTTGTACTTCACCCTGGCTGCCAAAAGTGTTCACAGAAAGTTTATAACAAATGGCACTGAGGACACAATCTAGTTTTTTTAAAAAAGGTCTCAAGCAGACTCCAAGTAGAACTAGACTATAAAACCTGACTCTATTGCCCATTATAGTGTTTGTGTACTCTCCTCACAAATTTTAAAGTAACAGTGTCAATAAAGAGAAATCTAGTAAGTCCACAACCTTTCCCATTTCTCAGTTAATGTTTTTTTTACATGCTTCAGCTTTCAAAAGTGCATTCACTTTTAATTCTAGTAGCAGTTTGTAATACATAATCTTTTTAGAAATACTCTGCTTACTATATTTGACCTTGACTAATTTAAGGCTGTGTGATTCTGAGCCTTTTTCCCCACCTTCAGTTCCTTTAGAGTGTTTTTTCTAAGCTTTCCAGCCCTGCAAGCACAGCAAATGTTGGTGGCTCAATTCTGGACTCATGTTTTTGGGGAGCTGGGGGAGGGGGGTGGTTATTTCCAAGTTTCAGACTCAGGCTTTTGGTTTCCAGACTCGGGGTTTGGAGGTTCTTGACTAGTCCCCCACTGATGTTCTATGCTGATTTTTCTTTTCTGGAATCTGGACTTTTAGCAGTGTTTTCATTGTTCAATGCTGTTTCCAAGAGGCTTTAGACTCCCTTCCAGACTCATGCGAATTTTCACGTTCTAGTGTGAATTTTGAATTCTAGCCTTGAGGACCTCGATTCTGGACTCAGATTTGGGGTTCTAGACTCCTGGCTGTTGTGGATTTTTTAAAGTTCCAGGCTTCTGTTTTGGGGTGAGGGAGTGTGTGTGTGTGTTGTTGTTGTGTGGTTTTTTGGTTGTGGTTTTTGGGGGTTTCTTTTAATGTGTCTTTTGTGTGTGTGTGTTATGGTCTCATGCTCTGGGGTGGTGTGGTGGTATTTGTTTTGTGTTGTGTTTTTTTGTTCTGGATTGGGGGTTGGGTTGAGGGGGTTTTTTTGGGGTTCTGGACTCAGTTTTGCTCAATCTTTGGGGTTCTGGACTCGGTTCTGAACTGTATTTTGGTGTGATTGGGGGGGGAGGGTTTGGACTCATTTTGGGGGGTTATTTTGGGGTTCCAATGACCAGCAAGGTATAAACGGAAAGAATTACAAGCATCTTATTAGCTAAGCTGCAAATACATAAGGCATGCTACGAAAACAGGCTGAAGAATGAAGCAGTCTGGGCTGACAAAATGTGTCTCTCTTTTTCACATTTTACCTTGAGTAAGCAGAAAAGTAAATGGGGAATTATTGAGCAGGAATTGAAGTAAACGAAGCAGTTGCAATATTTTATAAACATGAATTGCATTTATATTTGTAAGCAATTAGGAGTCTAAGACTTTTTTGCCTAAAAAAAGGGTCAATAACATCTCCATAAGAATTACGCAGGTTTTGTGCTATTCTTCTGTATGAGATTTGCATTGAATTAGTAAGTACTGAGACCAGATTAAAAACCTAGCTGATAGTTGTAGTGATATGTCTGAATTACTTATAAACACTAGGATTGTGCATATTAATCAGCTTTTTGGAAAAGTAATTATCAGTTTACCTATTTTTAAAGCTACAAAGCCTCTATACCAGTATTTAACACAGAACATCATGGCAGGAATTTTTCTGTTGAATTACAAACAATAATCAAAAGCTTAATTCCTGAATATTTAGCCTACTATAAATGTGTTGTATCAAGAGACTGTTGGGGATCACAGAAAAAGATTTATTTTGAAAATGCTTCAAAGCTTATTTTTACCACTCTAAATTTATATTTGTTATAGCTCATGATATGGTGCACAGTGTAAAGAACATCAGACCAGGCTTCCTTGCATGTGATTGGTCTCAGGGTAAAATGGAAGCATGGTAGAGAATAACCATCCTACTATCACCACCTCTCTATAGTTTGATTCATTTAGTTCTTCTGATGGAAATATTTGCTAATTAATAAATGCTACTCCCAGATCACTTATCTTTGAGTATCTCAGATAGTAATTCAGGCCTAAGTGTAATTAGTATTAATTGGGACCACATCAGAAATTCCAAAACTTTTTTATTTATTTAAAAACAAAATTCCGTTTGAGAGAATATTGAAGTAATGTCAAGCAGACTATTTTATTGAAACACTTTTTATAGCGAGCCACTATTTTAGTGAACTAATGAATTATATTGCAGCTACTAATTTTCATTCCTCTGCAAAATTCAAATATTTAGCGTTCAGAGAATAATTTGAGTCTAGCCACAAGCCAAATAAGATCATCACTATCAAACACAGAATTTCACTCCAATATTGCTCAACCATGTGGCTGAAAAGGGAATAGAATCCAGACATATGGCTACAGTATTGTTTCTGTAGTCATCGTTATTTTTGAATACTGAGAGATTTTGTTAGGAAAGAAAACAGAAAAAGCATGAAAAAGGATACACAGTAACTCTTGGAAATTCACAGAAAATTTAATAAGATAAGAGAATTAAAGGTTCCATTTATTGAAAAAGCTTAAAACAAGATGAAAATAATTATTTGATTGCCATATTTTCAACCACTTTACAATACATTATTCCAGGGGATGAAAAGTCTTTAAACCAGTAGATATGATTATAATAGGTATCAAAAATTTTAATTTGAAAGTCATACAAAAGAATTTGAAAGGTATTTATTTTTATTTTTTTTTTATTTTTATTCTTATTTTTATTTTCATTTTTATTTTTAATATGACTGATTATTAACTAGTGGAAGGAATATCATATGTTTTCAAAGATTCAGTGCTTTAGTGAAAGTAATACATCAAATACAAAACATTAGACTCAGTACAGGAATAAGGGTGCAAAATATAACATTTTCTTTACATTATGTAGTGATTCCTGGCTTTAAGATATAAAAAGACTGGCCAATGAATAAATGTTCATGAAGTGTTTTCAACAGAAAAGTCTTTCTAAAAAGGGTCCAGAGTAAATGATTCTTCAGGGCCAGATAGCAGAGATTTATTATTAAACGGCAAAAAGGTCTTGAGTGTTCTACCACAACAAGCTTCCAGGTCTAGATCACTGTGTTAGAAGGTGTCCCTTCCCATGGTGGGGGCATTGAAACTTGGTATGATTTAAGGTCTCAAACAATTCTATGATTCTGTGATTTTATGTCCCAGGATACTTTAAAAGATGCTTGGTCATAGATTTCTATATGTTATATTCAGCAGTGTATTACTCTCTTCCCCTAAATTGAACTAGAAATATGATAGAGATCTGAGGTCAGTGCTAAAGTCAGGCGAAATTGTTCTTGTGCTAGCCAAGATTTTTGAAGAAGGATCAATACCTTTTGCAAAGTTATTTTTGAATCACTCATTAGATTATATCTATATATCCTATGAACAAAACACAAATTACTATCATTAAAAAGAATCTATTGATAGTAATTTTAGATGAACTGTAGATTAATATGTGACCAATGTAGCCAGTTTTTGTCTGTGCCAATGCAGGATTTACATATACCATATATAATATAGTCTTGGGGAGAGAGAATCAACAAAGAATGCATTTCCCATTTAGATTCTGGTGTTTTACATTCACTTTTTCAAGTCAATATGTGGTCATCTACTTACAGAAGTCTTTTATCAGGACCTTCTATCCTGCGGTCTCTATCAGTGGCCTTTGCATTCAAGGCAGAAGCTACTCCCTTCCATTGGGATGACTCCCCTTACTCAACACTGCTGCACACACCTTCTCCTGTCATGGATACATTACTGCAACTATAGCTTTTCTCTGCTTCCTGTGTCAGAGCTCACAGGCTGCATTTAAAATGGAAAGGAGGAGCAAACAGGATCACCCCAAAGGAAACCATTGCCAGCAAAGGCCTCCTTCAACAGGAGAGCTACCTCTTATTTAGCCTTTTCTCACTTTGATTTAGCAAAGAGGTATTAGGCTTTATAAAAACCACACCTGCTTGTACATCACCTGCTATCCCAGTGCCTTAGGCTTCTTTACCTTCTTTTTCCTTAGCTCCTTTGAGCTTCAATCTCTCTAATCTCAGTTTGGATTAAGAGATCTGGTTTTTTCTTCAATATGGTGCCCCTCACAGATGAGCCTCTTTTCATTTGCTTTTTTTAAAGGTGCCTGCTTTAACACCGTATTTTCCAAATCTTTTATGGATCCTGACATAAAGATAAGAAGAAAATGATGTGATTAAAAATTCCCTCTCTCTCTACTCTTCTCCTTGTTCACCCTGTCAGATCCCTGTCTTTTTAATGACTATAGTTATGTTACTGCTTCCTGCTGAGTTTCCAAGCTGCCCTCTCTGACACTGAGATGATGTCTATGGCCTCAGATCCCTAAAATCAGTGTCTCTGCTTTCCTAATCTATTAGTTGTTTCAAATACCATCTCCTTCAGATCCCCACTTGTCTGTGGATTCTCAGGACTACTCAATAGTCAGCTGCTTTAATTACACATCCTCAATATATACTTTGTTTGTATAATTAACATTGCAATATTAGGATAGTTACAAAACTAGCCACATTTCTTTCTCTATAATTTTGAAGAAATAATTGGGGAAAAATAAAAGCAATATCTATTTTTATTCATTTGAGCACGTCAGTCTCATGTTTTTGCTAAACTCAGAACTATTGGGCAGTGAATAACAAAAGCAGCAAAAATAAGTTTAAACACTAATTTCTTCTTTGTTCCAAATTTATAGCCAAACTGTTTTTCATTAGCATGGCTCAGTCACTTCCAGCACTTTCATAATTCACTTTCTAGCCCAGATGTTTGCTTCCATAATCCTGAGAAAAACACATTCCTCTACTCCAGCAATGCCCTTCTGTTTTATCTTTTTAGATGTTTTATAAACAAGTCTCCACAAAATATCAGCACAGAGTCCAACTTAAATAATTGTCCTTCATCGAGCACCAAATAAATAATAAGACACATCTAACTGGATCTAGATTTGTCAGAGGCATTGGGCAGCTCACACTTTCGTTGAGGTGCTGCATGCAGAACACATAGGACTCATGTCCCACTCACACATTTAGAGTAAGGCTCATACACATCACAGTTGTAAGCATCTCAGCTGGATATGTTCAGTGAAGTTAAAATTTTGCTTTTCATTAAGAAAAATATACAGTTTGAAGGAAAAACTATTATAAAACTGCATTCTTCCTTTTTTTTTTCCCTTGCCTCCCATAATGAGCTTGCAAACCGACAGTTTATTTCTCCTCTCTGGTGCCTAGATTAAATTTTCATTTGGCAAAGCATTTAGATTGCTACTTCCATTTCATTATGATATTGATTTGTACAATCGAAATCACGTTTGCCAGGCACTGAAAGATAAGCCTTGTACTAAGGAGATAATACTACAGTAGCCAAGATAACTTTGTGTTTGAGTAACTCATCAATGGTTTTAAAAGATCTCAATTCAGCTTCTAGCTCTGCCACAGCCTTAATAAGTAATGGTGCATTGTGTCTCTCTGAGCTAGATATGTATGCCTCAGTTGTGCATGTTTAACTTGCAGTTTCAATAATTTCCCTGAGTTTTTTGGGAGTGTACACATGTATAACATTATGCAAATGCAAGTTTGAGAGATCTGGATAAGATTTTTCTTGGTATATAGCACAAGGGGATAAAGATCCCATTGCAGCTGATATGTATTAACACATTTTTAAATAGATGTACTACTTTGATCTCAGTGCTGTGTTAATAAATGTTGGTTGTTTGTTTAATATCAATGCTAAAAGCACATATTTCACATTACACCAAATAAAAAATAAAAATCTGAAGACTCCACATCTCTCCAGAGCCTTATGATCTTTATGATCAAAACAGTTGTCTTCATGTTTGCTTTAATGACATTTCAGTGTCCTATATTTTGTCCTGAGAGTCCTGTGTACAGAAAAAGTTTTGTTCTTTTCCTCTCTACCGCATGCTTTCACATTCCACTTCCTTCAAACCTTAAGCATGCTTAAGTTTTATCCACCTTGTGACCAAATACTGAGCTGGGCACATATTTAATTCTTTACAATACTTGTGGGTTTAGTCCAAACTTATTGTTAAACAGAAAAAACACATCACCACCACCATCGCCACAAAAAAAAATAAAAATTAAAAAAACAACCATACCAAACAACACTTGTAAAAAACCACCACCAACAAATACCAACAAAAATCACAAGAGCTTTGTAGATCTAGTCATGTATTTCTATTCATTATTTAATATATTTATATGGTATTAAGTATAACTATTGCCAAAAGCAATTATATTTTGAAGACATTTATGTCATGATAAAACTGCTCTTCAGACTCTACAATGCTGATCTATAGTGGATCTCTTTTCTCACTTTGGATTTATTATTGTCAATATGTCATTTGGGATTTAATTTTATTTTTCCAGTGTTTCATACTGGTGTAAGAAAGCACAGAGAAGTTGTGATTTAGCAGATCATCATACATAGGCTAAACTAGAAGTTGTTCCAGTGAATTGCAAGTGACAAATAATAAGTACAATCACTTCTTTGCTTAAGATTAAGATCTCTTGAAAGTAGAAAAGCAGAAGTTATTGGTCTTCAACTCGGTTTCTTAGTAAAATATCTTGACACATATATTTAAAAATCAGTTATTTTATAGAATTCTTCTCATTTATGCTGTATTCACACAAAAAAAATACACCATCTTAAATGCCACTTTGTGAACCTTCGGAAACAGACAAGTGTGTAATTCCTCACTCAGTTAATTGTTTTATTCTATCAAGTAACACTTCTATTTGATAAAAAAAATAATAACTCTATTTATGAGTTAAATTTTCTATAAATTAGAAGTTTCATGTTACACATGCTGAAAGTTATAAGGATAGAGATATATCTGTAAGTTCAACCCTTACAAGTTTAAAAACTATTTTGTTCATAAAGAGGTAAAGAATATCTTTTTTATACTGACAAAAATAAAGTAATGTTGGTTGTAATACATAGTAGAAACATAGTTTATTATGGCAGTAATATACTTAATAGATGTTTATTCAACATACTATATAGGTGGGGAAGACACTGCAACACAGGCATATCCCTAAACTAATGTAGCTAATGAATGTAGCATGTGTAAAACCCTCAGCCAACATTCCTCTGCAGTGTTTGTGTAACAGGAAACATTCTGATTTGGAAGGTTAAGTGCTCAAGAGGAATCTAAATTCATCTTCTGGTTGAGATAGAAAAAGAAACTCAAAGACAAGTGAAGGACTAAATCTGGTTTGAGCTATCGTTGCTGTAGCTGGAAGAAAAGTCTCTGTCAGTATTCCCCATAGTATTGCAAATGGTCTAATCATTAAAATGCAGCAAATGACCAATAGTGAGGACCTGAAGTCAATTTATGTGAAAAGTTATCCAGTTTAGATTCAATGTATAATCATGAAATGTTCAAACTCAAACACTTATCTGCAAATTGTGATCAATCAAAAATTGTTCCTGCTGAATTGTATGCAACTCCTTGTCTAATACTGACCAATTTTGCCTATCATCTGCCAGTTTTTCCCAGGAGCTTACTGATGTGATTAAATTGAAATGCTTAAAGGGAAATCACTCAACTTCTGATGTCGCTGTTCCAACACCAAATGATCCAGTCAGGGGGTGAGGGAAAAATGCTATACAATCAGTCACATCTGAAGCCAAACTAGTTACTGTTAAAACGTGATTGTCTACAGTTAGAATCATAAAGCTGTGATAGACATTAAAGTGCAGGCTGAATTTCAAGTGTAATAGAAAACTGCTGTTTCTGCAGATTTCAATGGGATGTACAGAGAAAGTAGTCCTTTACCAACAGCATTTTACAAGCTTTAAGGGGAGCAATGACAAAGCCCAACAGAAAGGATGGTAGCCTGATATGGAATAGAGTAAAATAGACTCAAAATCTTACCTTGGACAAAAAGCTGATTTAGCTTGGATACTGAGGACAAAGACAGGCCAGGAAGTGTTTTGAAAAATGTGTGCAACAGTAACAGGTGGAAAGAGGAATATATGCAGAAAAAATGCACGCCAATGGAAAAAGAGCAAAACTTTTTATTTTGTTTTTACTTTCTTTTAATTTTTTTCCTATTGAAAGCACTGGAGCAGATTGCCCAGAGAGGCTGCGAGGTTCCCCTCACTGGAGATATTCAAGAACTGCCTGGATGCAATTTTGTGCCATGTACTCTGCAATGACCCTGCCTGAGCACGGAGGTTAGACCAGATGACCCACTGTGGTCCTTTCCAACCTGATCCATTCTGTGATTCTGTGATGAGTTTTCGTGTCCTGTGCTTATAGGCTTATACTGGCATTTTGTAGAGATACAGGAATGTTTGCTGAAGGATGTCACCACAGTCTGGAAATTTTGCTGCATAGTTTTACTTGTGTATCAAGTATTATTTTGACCTCTTTGGTGTTTTCCAAATATCACTCTTTGTTCCAAAGAGGTCCTTCAATGTTTTGCCAGGAAGGTCAATTTTTTTCTTTTGGTTATCAAATTCACATACCTGTCTCAAAATTAACACTGTGTTGTGGTTTGAAACAATTAAGTGTCAAGCACCCAAAATATCAGTTATTTCGTAAGGAAAACAAAATAAGAAAATATTGGGGAAAACTAGATAGCTGCGAGGCAAAACAGGTTCAAACTTAAACGGTTGCAGTACAAGGAGAAAGTTTTATTACTAACAGAATTAAAAGTTAAAAGATATAACAAGAAATTAAAACAAACACCTCCCCCCCTTCTTCTCAGCACTTTACTCTTTTTTTTAACTAGCACAAAAGATAACACAACATAGGATTCTAGTCAGTGTTACAGTTCTCGAAAAGTCTCTCTCTTATGCTTAAGGAAAAAAGGGTTTCTTCTTCCTTCATGTGGTTCCTCAAACTGCCCCCAACAACAGACCCGCCTAGAAAGAAATAATCTGCTGTGGTGTAATGCATCTCTTCTATGAAAAAATATCAGTTTTTTTCACACTGCCACACCTGGGCCATCACATGGGGTTATCAGTCATTTTAAGGATGGGTCATTTTGGCCTGAACACAAAGGCTTTTTCTGCTACAAATCCTTAAAAGCTTCTCACTGCTTCTATATATCCTGGCACAGACAACTCTTCACAATCTTCACGGGCCACATGTAAGTTTTCCATCCCCCCATGCACTTCAAATGGATTGAAGAGACAAACAGTTTGAGATATTACAATTTCTTACCACCACATGCAAGAAGTATTTTTAAGCTATGCACGAGGAACGCACCACCGCCCCTTTTCTCCATCGCCATTTCCAGCTCCGTCTCACATGGCTCACTCTGACTCTGAAACCTCTATGTTGAAGAATGTTCTTTTCAGGCTTTATGGTGAAGAAAGCCTCGCTCTCTTTTTGTGCTGCTGGCTGCATGGTGTTCTCTTCAGTTCAGCCCGAAGTGTGCTGGCTGCAGACAGGAGGCTCCTGCCGGCTCCCGCTGGCTCCATGTGGAGAGCAGGGGGGGACCTGCCGGTCCCAAGAAGGGGCTCTGGAAAGATTTTAGCTGCGTAGCAGTCCATGGCTGGGTTTATTTGTCTGGCTGGGTTTAGCTGTCTGGGCTCTGGGATGATTCCTCCCCCAGTAACCCAGGGCCCATGCAGCGGCATCAGGAAGAGGAGAAGGGGGCCGGGATTTTAGCCTGGCCCGGCCTGGTGGGGTCTCAGCCCGGCAGGGCCCAGAGGCTCCGAGGCCGCCCCACCTCCCTCAGGTGGGCTGGAACAAGAGGAACTCCTGCCTTTCCGTGCAGTGTAAATGTTTAAATTGTGAGAAGCGTTATTGGTCTAAAAATCTGTCTATCAACTCAGATTCAACCCACTACACACTGCAAAGATGTTTTCAGAGGAACTGTTTGGTCCAGCTGCTAGGATTGCAGTGGTTGTATGTTTTTTTGGACTTTCAGAAGTCCATCCGAAGGCAAGGATTCATGTTTTAACTGATTTGATGACATTTTGGTGCCCTATCTTCATTTTCTGACTGTAAGTCAGTAAATAGAGAAGTTCCTTAAAAAGAAAATCAAATTTAATAATAAAAAAAAGCTCAGGAGTCAAGCTGATATCTACTTTTAGAAACAATATCAGTCTCTGTCTTACAAGTTTTACTCTGTAAGTGTTGAGACTACCTGTTTGTGCTCCCAGCCTTTATGAAAAAGCTATTTCTGTTACCATTGAGCCTTGTCAAACTTGAGCAGATGAAAACAGCAGTATACCTAAGATATGGAGGATAGTTCTCATTTTTACCTGGCTGATAAATAAAGGAAAATATTCTTTCTGCATGCTCTGTTTAACAAAATAAAAACAAGCAAACAAAACAAAACACACCAAAAACAAACAAACTAATAATAATAATAAAAAAAAAAACAACAACAAAAACTCCAAACCAAAACAATTAAAGACCTTCTATGTGAATATTATGGTGGAAATACAGTCTCTTCTTGATCACTTTAAATATATTAATATAGGTAGAAACAAAAGAAATATGTTACATAGTTAAATGATAGACATACTGCTGAGCATCATCACTGAAGAAAGTCACAGGCTCAGGCAGTCAGATTTGCTGGGCAACTGAAGGAGAGAAGATGATTCTAATCATTTAGCCACAACATACAGTCTAAAAAGTCAAATTCTATATTTCTGTGTTGAATTCTGTTTCAGAAACACAACTGAGGTTTTGTTAATGATTTTCTTATCTTCTCAGTAGCACTTTTCTGATAGTAGCGTGTGGGAGAGGAAGGAAAACTGTTGTCTACAGTGTGGGTTGTAGTTTCAGAAAGCAAAATAACAACTGCATTTTCATCTAGTTTCAGCAAAAGTTCAAAAAGTGCAGTGGAGTAAAATAAATTCTTTTGAAAGGGATGAATCTTGGCATCACTGGACTGTGCAGGAACATACTGGATCACATATTGGAACACATTTCAAATATGACAACCAAAACAATCACAACTAGGGATTTAGGATCACTTAAAACCATCCCCATTTATCAAATGGACCACTCAGAGCTTGATTTTTCCATTTTACTAAGCCATGTAGCTTTGCTCCAACCCTTAGTTACAACTTTCACATTTCACAATTGCCCTCACCATTCACCTGGAGATGGAGACTACAGGGGAACTCATTTTCTCTAACACACCAGGAGAACCCATTCTATTTTAATTTCCAAGAAGGCACTTTGAGTACCTTGATATGCTAGCAGAACATTTTGACCTTTAATGTTTACACATGTATATATAATTACTACTCATTCATATGGGAAAGAAAAAAAACCTTGTAATTCAAATGACTTTTTTTAAAATCTAATATCTGTAACATTAAATTTAACTTTACCTCTGACAAAAACTTCATTATTTTATATTAAAACTAAGGGATTTGGTACTTCTATTTTTGATTCATTACAGATTTTTGCTCTTTCAGCAATCAGAAAAATCTTTGTTTCAATAAACCTTTCCTCATTTCATTAGACAACACATCAATAAAGGATGTTTTGGTGTCAATTCAATGACAGTGACTCAGAAACCTCACTGTGTAAGAGTAATTGTGACTAGATTTTCTGAGATAGAGAAGAAAAAGTATTCTTCATATTAAGTAATATTAAAATACTGCGTCAGTATTGTCTATAATTTATGTAGAAACCAGTGAATAATTACATTTAAAAAAACTGTTTCTACATAATCTAACAATGTTTAATCATATGTTTATGCATGGTTACAAACAAAGTTTATTAGTTTGAACTCCTTGTTCCATTTTACTATGAGGAAGACTCCAGACTTAAGTTGGCCCTAGAGAGCTCAGTCTGGATGACACGGTATGAAATTTTCTGTCCCCACACACCTACACATGTTGAGCTGCTCTGCAGTCAATTTACCCATGTAAATCCCAGTTAAAGGCCTCTTCAAGGCAGTTTTTCAGAAGCATTCAGTATTTGGCACCTACACTGCTTCACTCACTGGTATGAGGCACTTTTCTGTTCCTTCTGCATAAACTGTTTGACTGGAGAGTTCAACATATTCAGCAGGACATTACCCCAGAATATTGAACTAGCCATGAGCCTTAGCTGTATGTTAAATCCACATCAGAAATTTTCATGGTCACAAGAATTAGTCCTAAAGAGATAATTACAGCTAGGTATAGAATGATAAACATTTCACACAAAATGGCTTACTGTGCTGATGAACATATTGTATTGTGATAGACTGAAATACATTTTAATTCTAAAATTACCATTTTAGAGTCTTCATTGTAAAATATTTCTTTCATTCTTGCTTAATGATCACTATATGAGCATCAACAAATGCTCCCATCATAATAATTTCCTGTAACCACACATAAGGCGATAAAGTGAAATAACCTAAAAGGCAAGTTGAATAGTCAAAGCAGATTTGTTCCAGTATAATTTTGCATAGCTACCTCTGTACCACAGGTCTCGACTGTGGTGATTATTTAAAGCTGGATTTGCTTGAATTCATGCATTTGGGATCAGTACTACAACTTCCCTGCAGGCATTCTTACCCCTTCTTCATGTGGCATAAACCTACAGATTACTTGTTGTGGGTTCCCTAGCACTTTTTATTATCTCATCTGTCCCTCTCATGCCAGCATGTTTCCTTCAAGGCCAGTCATATGGAAGCTCTCCTTCTGAATATAATGATTCTTAAATCTCCATTATCTCATTCTGTGTACATAACACTGTGCCTTCATCATCACACCTCCTCTTGAGAGCCTTCATAAAGGAACATAAAAGTCACATCTGTCTTAAAAAAAAAAAAAAAAAAAAAAAAAAACAAAAAACCCAAGATAATATGTTTAAAAGGATAAAAAAGAAACATATTAAAGACTAAGTGGGATTAAAACCAATAACTTTTTAAAAACCTTCTTTGATTGTTTAGTGCCTCACTTCCCCATTGGTGCAATGATTTAAGAATACTGGGTCCCTTCCAAGTCTGGTTCTTCTTATATCAAAGTATCTTGAATCTTTCTAGGAATTTATTCTTTTGACCTTCATTGGGTTTATCAAATTCTCATTAAGAAATTGTTTGCTGCATCTTATTGGTGATATATGTGGGAATCCACCCTCATATTTCCTGTTTCAGAGAGCCAGGCATAAAGCAGATAATGCTCTCATCTTAATTCAATGCTTCAAAATTGTGTGTAGAGCTTGTTCAAGACTGAAAGTATTAAATAAATTGGATCTAAATCAGTTATATTTTTGCTCCAAAATGTATATACTTTAAAGTTATTGACTGATGTAAAGTGTTGCTCCCTGTGTGGGAGGAGGAAGGGGTGAGAAATAGTAGCAAGCAACTATCAATTACGTATTTCATTCTGATGTCCAAAGGCTGATAATTCATTTTAGCTGCAGGATATTAAAAGAATAAATGACTAGGGCTGTCAAAATCTTGTTTGATTACTGTTTGTGTATTTATATGGTTTTATAAATCTCAGTAGGAGTAAATTTTATATTCAATGGATTTTAACTATAATTATATATACAAAATATACATGCAGACTGGATTTTATGAATTTTAACATTGTTGATATAGGCCCCTTAAAAAAACACTTAAATGGGAAAAATAAATATTTTTCCTTTCCACAACATCAGTATTTTGAAGCATAAAAAGGGAATCTCAATCACCTAGTTTTCAGTGTCTGAAAATTTTTGCTTTTGAGAAGTTTATTTCAATTTATTTGCCTAAATTTATAGAAACCAAAATTCATGGCACCATATGTGAAAGACTAGTAAAAAATTTCTATTTCTGTGCTTTACCAGAGAAGTGAAATCTAATGCTTATCAAAGAACATAACTGTTGGATGATTCTCAGAAAATTGTTAACCCCAATATGAAAAATGTACTTTTCTCTTAATTAAAAGCAGCCATAGGAACAAGAAAATATTTTTAAGTCTGAGTACATATTTTTGCTATAATGTCCTAAAAGTTTTTAATTAGTTTGAATTCAGCCAAAGACAGTACAAATCCAAAGCTTTTCGATGGTATTTCAGCATCCTTCCTGAAATCTGTAACAACTGCAATTTTCCTCATGATTGAAGCCACTTGTTTGTGAATATGGCTATGCTGCATTCTTGTTCTTTGGCCTCTCAGCAGATTTGAAATAGTTTAGCTCTCTAGTGCTATGAAATAAAATATCTCAAGCAACAGTGACTGATGACCCTGTCATGAACATAGAAATAATCTCTAGTGTCTGACTTGCAGATTAGAATACTATGAACATATGTAGCTGCAAATTGCAATTTATTAATTAATCTTGATTCTCTTACTATTGGCACATATAAACTGTCGTTACTTCTATTTGTCAAAGCTTAACACAAGTTTACCTTTGAGCACTTGTTCTGATACAACTGTTAAGCACTAGATTTTGTATGTGCAATTGCCAACACTCAATTAAAAAGCTGGCAGGGCTTTTTAATCTGTTCTTAAATCATGTTAAAAGTAAAACATACACAGTTGTCACATTAGGACTACTTTGTAATGTATCATACACTACTTCAGACAGCAACCAAGCAGATCATGCATGTCATTTAATTATTTACACATATGTATCAGAATAGATGTTCCTCATCTCGACCAATGCCTTGTCTCAAGATAAAAGGCTAAATTAAAATCACATTGATTGCTTAAGAACAAAGAGCAGCAAAGGAACTTGAAAAATGACAAATACTAAACAATATTCCTTTCAAATAGTTCCCTGGCTCCAAAATGGTGGAATACATTTATTTTAAGCTTTCCAAGATATTCCACTTGGCACAACTAAGTAATTAGAGAAATTTTCACGCTAAAGGAAATTTTAGGGAAACCATCTGTAATGGAGGCTGTGAGAACTGAACAATCACCTCAGCTATGAAGTACAGTATTGCTGAAACCATTCTGCCTGAGTAGTTTGCTAATCAAATGGTCAAACCAGCACAGCATAGGAACACAGATATTTTGTGTAGTGTTTCTTTTCATACTGTTCATTTTTTGCAGGGTCTCTATTCCCTTCTATTTTAGACTCAGCAAAGGACATAATAAATCTTGTCAGCTCTTGAATTTTTTGCTGTTGTCAGAAGTGGTTGATACACCACTGTGCTGGTGTCAAAGCTTAAAAGTCAGAAAACTTTGATAGCAAAATTCACGGGGAGAATTAAGTGCTGTGCAAACTTGGTTAGACAATGAAAGTGGAAATTACAGAAATATAAGATTCTTTTTTACTAGGACTTTTTGTTGCTACTACTCTGAAATGGAAATATAGGAATCATATATGCTGATTCAGCTAGAAGGATTCCAATTTTAAAGTTCCTAGGTATTTTATTTGCCGCCTTAGCCAATGTGTAGAATGTTTCATTTAAATCTCAAATTAAGATAATACGCCCAAGAATCCTCCAGCTTTCCAGTTCATGGCATGGATATTTTGGACTATTTGGCTTCTGTAGGTGATAGGCTTTCAGGAAGGTTGCATTAAATTAAATAGATGATAACAACTTACGAGAGGATTTCAAATGCTAACACAATTCTTACTGTATAAATGCACTTGCTGAGTTCACTTGGCAGTTTTCTGACAGGCACAGATTGAAGGAAATTACTACTAAATGTGACATGTGGCTTCCTCAAAACAGTGCTCAAACTTCCCTTGAGAGAGTGAGCAGTTACATCATGCTAACCTTAGGTATTTGTAACCTTCCAAAGCCTATCTTTCTGGCACCCAAACTCTCCATAGCATAGTATTCATATCCCACATCCAGTGATTTAAAACATGTGCTAACAGCAAATGCACTTTTATGCACCATGTAGCAAATAGTTCTGAATTTTATTTTTACAAGCAACATCAACTGAACTTTTATAATTCCACACTTCTTACAGACAGCAAAGCATGTAGACTTCTCTCTTTTTTCTCATTGTCACCTTTCTGGGTTGCTGATACACAGAGAATCAATCAGTCTCCTCCCCATTATATCCTGCTCAGCAGCTTCCTGTCTCAAACTGCTGTGTGAAGCTGCTGTGTGATGTCAGACAGCTGGTTTTCACCTGACAGAAGATGACCCCAAGGCACTTTCTTTTTGTATATGGACTTTGCATTTACAAAGCCTGCATAAGCCTACTTATCTGGACCTCTAAGACTAAAGTAGGCCATCTATCTGTCAGAAATAAACATAACAGGTAAAATGATGAGCTGGTTTTGTCTAGAACAGCTAGCTTTCTACTTTGTAACTGGTATGGGGCCACATTTTGGATATGTGCTGGAAACAGTGCTGATAACTCGAGATGTTTTCATTATTGCTGAGCAGGGCTTGCACAGAGCCAAAGACTTTTCTGCTTCTCACCCCACCCCACCATCAAGGAGGCACAAGGAGCTGCAATGTGACAGCCAGGATTGCTGACCCTAAGTGACCAAAGGGATATTCCATGCTCTATGGCATCACGCTCAGCATATAAACTGTGGGGAATGCTGGCCAGCAGCTGCTGCTTGGGAACTGGTTGGGTGTAAGTCAGCAAGTGGTGAGAATCTGCATTGAACATCTCTCATTTTATCACCATTATTATTAAATTCTTTTCCTCCCTTTTCTGCTCCCCTAAACCATCTTTACCTTAATCCATAAGTGCTCTCACGTTTACACTTTATATTTTGTCCCTCATGCCCCTGGAAGGGAGTAAGTGAGTGCTGGCTGGGGTTAAGCAACAACAGATGTGTTAGTGTCTGTAAAAATTAATATCTTTCAATTAAAACAAAAATAAGGAGCTAAGGATCTCTGTAGAAGCAAAAGATTAGAGTCTGTCAACAAGAACTGCATACAGTATCAGAGCTGCTGAGAGAAATGCTACCTTAAAAACCCAACTCACTTGGAAATGTCCAATGCTTACCTTTCATTATGAGCATGTAGAAGTTTATTTGTTACCGTTGTCTGTAGTCTACAACATGTACCTGGGACAGAGATGGGCTGGAATTTGTGTTTTGGAAGGGTAGAATGTTTATTTAACTGTATTTATATTAACACTACAACTGACATTTGGTGTACAAATACTGAGAGAAGGCTGAGTGTTCTTTTGGTGATGTTACACAAATGTTTGGGGGGTTTTGTTGTTTTCTGATTTAAGTGCTATCCTGGCAACCTTGGGCACTAGAATATAAGCAGTAATGCATGATAGCAGTTTATAAAAAGAGGGTCTACACACGTGGGAGATATGGGTTTGATTTTTTTTTTTTTTTTTTTTTTTTTTTTGTGGACAAGGAGATATGAAAAACATTACTCTCAGCTACAGTTTCTTGCCCTGTTTTCTAGTTTCCCTTTTAAACAGTATCCTTACTGCATCAGCTATTGTGGTGTTAGTTACTGCTCCTACTAAAAAATGTCATTTTAAACTAAAATTAAAAAGTAATATTAATAAGAAAATCCCGAAACTGTATTGTCTAAATCACTTGACTGGGAAAGCAAGAGTCACTGAAAGTTACTGTCCTTCTTTTAGATTTTACCTTGCTAAATAAGATACCATTTTTATTTTAAATGTAATTGCTTGTATAAGCAAAACTTTGGAAACCTGGTTATCATATAATAGTCCTCTGGGTAGATCTAGAGTGCATTTTTCTCAGCAGGACAAATAAGTCAGCACAGATATGTGTGCTTTTATTTCCCAAGCTAGCAAGACAATCCAAACCAGCCATCCCCAGGTTCCTCACAAAGAAGGTAAAGCAAATTTACTCTGTAAAATAATATCAAATAACTTTCTTTGATATTATTATCACAAGCAGTAAAAGGTGAGCAGTCCAGAATGAAATTTTTACTTAATGTTTACTGCGTGGTATGCCTTTTTGAGGATGTGAAAGGAAGAGGGTAGTAGGTAACTCCAGTAGGCAATACACCCCCCCGCCCTCCGGCCTTTCTGAAATCCGTTCCAGTGTTTAGAGGTCAACTGTTTGATATTGCAGGAGAGGAAGAGGTGAAGGATAATTGAAAGGGGACAGTTCTGCTTACCAAGAGTAAAATACAGACACAAATATGGTACTAAAATAGTAACCTGTAACATTAATGAGTACCAAAGATTTGTTGTAAATAAGGTGTTGTGGAAGGTGAAAAGGAGCAAACATATAACATGCCTGTATATAGAAAGGGTTATCTTGAATAACTCTGCCAAATACTTTTAGTGCAGCTATGTTTGATGCTGACAAAAACACTATTTTCATGCTACTGCTTTTATCTGTTCACCAAATTAAATTTTAATTACATCAGTAAGATGGCAAATGTCTTTGTGCTATTACTCCAGCCAGCATACCTGCTTCCCTACTCTAGCTGTGCCAGAAAAGTGGAAGGATACATCAGAACTAATGTAATTGTCATGGTGGTTTGTTTCAGCTGTTTTACAATCCAGATCATGCACAGCTCAATGGGTTTTAAGAAGAATATTGAGTTCAACTTCATACATTTTATAGATGCTGAAACAGAGGCAATGTGATTCTCCTCAGGCTGTGAAGCAATCCACCAGCAAGGCAGAAATTAGATCCCTAATGTTCACAGCACAAGTACAGCACCCAAGTCCTGGGGTCACAAGAGCTCAAGCTATGGCATGGATGACAAGGTAGAAAGTGGCCCTTCAGTGAGGCCTAGAAAATTCCAACAATGAATGATGGCTTTGCATTCAGCTCCCCAAAGCTACTGCTGTGCATCAGACTGAAACACATGGGCTAGCACAAGGATGGGCCACCTGCTAGGGCAAGTGGAACTGGAGAGGGGAGGCACAAGGTTTGTGCAATGGCTGAGCCAAGCACATCCACAGATGAAGCTAAAAAAGCAGCAAGGCAACAGTGCTCCAGATGAACACTTACCCAGGATAATCAGTACAACACTGAGCTGGCCTACTGCTTATCAGAGCAAGTGATAAGCACGACACAAACGTAGTGAGAACACAGGAAGTGGCCAGGCACCAAGGACCAGAACTAGTGAAGTGTCAGATGTTAACACATCAGTGTGCACATTTGCATATAGTCCAGACACCCTTTCTGTTTCATCTCCAAATGCAAAAAAAATGCACTTAAAGCAATGTCTCCCAGATTGCCGTGGGCCAACATCAAGTACGACACACGCAACAACAATTCTGAGGGCAGTTGCTGAAACCACTTTGATAGTTTGTTGATCCACATGCAGATAATTCAAGTGAATCCATCGAAGCGTAGACTTTGAGTCTACTCAAAGTCTACTTTTCTGCTTAGAGGATGCCACCACACAGGATTCAAAGGTCATTTATCACTCTCAGAGTAGCTGATTATTCCTCTACTATTATTCTCCTGAAGGTGTTTTGGCTAATTGTTTAACTGCATATTACTAGTCTACTTAGATGCTGATACTGATTTTACACTGGGCATGACAATAAACACAAACTCTTTTCAACAGTGCCTGTTACACATGTCCATCAAGTGAAATAACATCTTGACATATCCCACAAGCAAAATCTACATATTAATTTCATCAAAATGCATTAAATACATAGCTGAAAATTATAGGGAATCCAGTCAGGAGGCTTGATGTGTTGCTTATCAGCATCCTGAATTGTAGCATAGTTAACCATGCCTTTACTTTCCTGAAGTTTACATGTTGTACCTCTCTGGCATGAATTGTCACAGGCTATAGAGACATTTCAAAGACATATTTACTATATTAAGTATCCATTTAAGTCTACTCTAAAATCAGATTGCAGCACACAGTCATTCCATTAAAACATCCAATCCATGCACATGCCAGCAGACACATTCACTTACTTGTCTAAAACATTTGAGCTTAGTGACTAATTTTCAGACTTGGCAGAGGGGTACTGATCTTAGAGATAATCAGCTCATTGATCCAGTTGAAACCACACACACCCACACAAATCGAGTTTTCAAATTCATCTCGAGGCCATATGATTGCTAGATCTGATGGGGTGGTAACAGACAATAAAAAGTGAGTAAAGAACCAGGACTGCCTCTTTTTGTATGCTCTGCCATTAGAATGTTTTAGGTATAATATAATGTGAAACTGTGTCTCAGTTAAAAAGTCAATCAAGAGACAGATATTTGTAGGAAATCTGGCTTCATCAGTTCATTAGCTGCTCACAGAACCCCTTGTTTACACTGAACACATATTGCAGGCATCAGAAGTATTTGAAGCAAATCATCTGTTTCTAAAACCTGAGGATCTGCTGTGACAGCACCACCCTTGCCTTCCTCCATCATATGCCCATAAATGCAACTGTACTATTGTACATTTAGCTCCAAGTGATCCATAGAAAATACACTCACAGAACAAGCAAGAGAGCAAACACAAAGTGAAAGGCTGGCAGGGATTATAATCACTTGTATCTACTATAAAGGGAATATTTGGATGCAACTTCTATGAATACCAAAATTCAAATTAAATTGATTTCATTATTTATGTTTGTACATCTCTAGCCATGGAGAATGAAGGAAACATCTAAGGAAATTGTGGCTATCTGGCTGTACAACACATTGAGCTGTCTTTTCTCTTGATGATACTACTACAACTGGATTTTACATTTGAAAGTGGTAGGAAAATTCAGAACCCAAAATGGAATTTCAGTCCAGCAGTCTATTGCTTTGCTCCCTCTGCTGCTGCTAAATGGAAGTCTTGTAATTTGCTTCAGAACAACTGATGTGTTAAATATTGAAAACGTTAAATGCAGAAAGGAGGCAAATGTAAATGTATAATCTGCTTACAGTCATTAAAATTCTTTTCTGTTTGTGCTGACAGGACAGCTTGAAATACTCATTTTCATGAAGACTGCTGCTGCACTGTGGTCACAGCTGAAATCAATGACTTATTGTGGTAGTCACTGTATGAGCATACCAAAGAGTTAACTCAGGAGTTGCCATTTAATTGGAGAGAAGGTAAGAGAAAGTGATTTCATGTATATTTATTTTTACTCTATGTGTAAACAGAGATTGCAGGTTCCTCAAAGTGGCTGCACATGTGGTAATCATTGAGAGCTTTGACTTGCTGAGATCTAAGTCCCCTTTTGACCATGGGGACATAGAACTTCCACTGAAATGTGTGAGAAGCTTCATACCTTTATGGGAGTTGAAGTCCAAAAATGTTTGTGGACTCTGTCTCCAAAGTCATATAGCAAGGCAAAGGGAACTAACTCTGACATGCCTGAGAAGGATCTCAGATTACTACAATCTATCTCTAAACCAACCTTCTCCTTTATCAGTACCAATAGTATTTGTAGCCCACAGCCAGTGTTGTTCATTCCCACTGAGTGAATTAAGGCAAAGTCTGCTGCATAGTGCTCAGAACTACCCATCAACTAATTCATTAGCATTGTAATCTCAGAACATTTCAGACAGCAGCATCAGTGTTTCAAGTATTCACATATGCAAATTTTTTATATTCAGTATTCAATATACTTTTATTAAGAGTGTAGTAGGTTACATATCAGTACATAGTTTGTATTGTTTAAAGGATGCATTTCACTGGAATCATGAGTGCCTCTTCTGCTCATGTGATGGCAAAAGGGATTTTAAATCCATAACTATGCACAGCAGCAGCTGTGATCTCTTAAATCACCTCATTTTGAATCACTGGAGCTTGTAGGTCAGCAACATGATTTGAAGGATGAAACCAGAGACAGTCCAAGCTCATATATTCCTGAGCTTGTCAGCTCATCTCATCATATATATAACTTCTTGAGTATGAAGATTTTTGTCACAGTTACTATCCTGATACATTTTTTGCTTAATATTTTGTGTTCTCTGCACAACTTTGTAGATCTGGTATCAGGTTTCCCAAGAGGACTTAAATCAGTCTCTTCCCAGTGTCCCCTAAGCTGTGGCTTGCATTGCTGACCGCCCTTTCAGAGCAAGAAAGGAGGGAGCTTTTCTTGGCCCTCCCTCCCTGAAGAACTCGTACTTCAGTCCCTTCCCTCGTGCAGAAACTCACCGTATTATGTTATGTATCTATGGTCACATCAAAGGTTAAGTGTGCTGAAGTACAGGCTTCAATTTGCAAGTTGTGGCTGGCTGCAGTCCCAGATTCAAGCCCCCAAAAGAGGCACCTCTGATGCCTTCACACAGAAGAGGTGGTTTCCTTAGCAACTGTGACCAGTGAAAGAAAATGTGCCTGACAGGAAAGCGTATGTTGGGCTTCTGAGAAAGACAACCATCTCCCACGGCTGAAATATTCTCTTTCTGGGGTCTAGGGAGTGCTGGGTAAGCATACACATATAAATCTCTCCATGCTCCTGATTCTCCCTCTCTCTCTCTCTCTCTCTCTGGATATGTGTATTTAGACACCAAACTGATAAGCTCAAGACCCTTTCAATATCTTCTGCATGTTTCAATTACAAACATGGGTCTTTGGGAAGAAGCAGAAACAAAGGAGCCTCATTTACTGTCAGCTAGTTGTTCCTTTTCTGGAGCCACTTGACAATTAAATGGAAGCCACTTGAACTAAGAAATTTGCAGCACTGCTTCCTCTTAAGCAAATGCAATCAATCTCTCCACAGCTCTTTAGTTAAAAGAAGTCAGTGTTTAATGCAAACTGCTTTTGTCTTTGCATTTTGTGCATAAATTTCTGGTTAATAGAAAAGGTTAAGTACCTTTCCACCAAAATTTAATTAAATCACTCTGCCAGCACTTACCACATATCAATATTAAATTACGGTCTGTGTCCGTTGTTTTGTCTCTTGGTATTTATACTGAAAATAGCATCCAAACACCACTCTGATTCAAAAAAACCCTCACCAAAGTGATATTTAAATACATCTGACAAATAGACACAAAAGATGACAAAAATGTAGAGAAAGCCCAGTCAAAAAAAAATCTTTATGTTTATTTCTCATCCAAGGTCTAAGCCCACCCATGCATTCTATAGACAAGAGTTCTGTAGTGAAGGGCAAACTTTAGGGAGCAAGTCAGACCATTTACCATCATGATGAACAGGTCACCATCTGATTTTGGTCTTGTCATTTGAAAGACTAGGAGAGAGGTGTTTCCTAGTTTGCTAGAAACCATATTCCTGACCATATCTGAGACATCAAACTGTAGTCTGTAAGATAAAGTACAGAGATATTTTACAGTCCAGAGAATTTTTACACCTTTTCTTGAAAATCAGATGAAAATTATGAATTTCATGTAACTTCAAGTACTGGCTTTGGCAAAGCAAGACCACTTTCCCAGAATGCATTTATGTTTCTTTGAAAAGCATTTTAAAGTATATATAGTCAGTTACATAGGCAATGAAATACCGGGCTTTTTCCACTTAAAAATTCGGATGGTGCAAAGTCAAATTATGCTGTTGATATACCATTAAAGATTAAACCATAAAAGTGAATGACTAGAAATACATACATATCCCATAATTATGAACTACTGCAGAACTGACAGAGATGTGTCAGATTAGTATATGAGACAAGAGTCAAGCTAGTGAATACTACACGTAAAAAAGGTTTATAAAAAGTGATGTAAATGAAACAAGATTGTGATAACGATTTTGTAAATCAAGGCAATAAATAGTAACACCATGGATCTATCCTTCTGGAGTAGTAGATGATATTTGGTCTAGAATCTGTGCTCAAGTAGAGATAAGAGTAGAACTGACAATGTAAATAGAAGCCAGAACTGCATGAGGTTAAGAAACTGATGTTGTAAAAATAGAGAAGTCAAGCAGCATCACTGTGGTAATATAACAAAAAAATCCCAAATAATGAAGCTATTTAAAGTTCCTAAAAAAAGAATTGATTAAGAAGTATGTTTTAAAAGAATCAGACATTGAAAAATGAACATGAATCCAGAAATCATTAACTGAATTTTGTTTGCCTTAAATAAATAACAAAAAAGATTAATTGTACCAATAATTCAATTTACTTCAATGAGAAAAACACTGAGAAATTAAGGAGACCGAAAATTTCAAGGATTTATACTTCAGATTTCACATATTAAGTACAAACATTTTAGGAACCTGCCTAAAAAATAGGAAAAACTATTCAAGGAGGAGCTAAATACAGGATGAATAAGTACCATGAAAAAAGCAAGTAAAAAACCAGAGAAATTACAAATAATAATAATTTTTTTTCTAGAGATCAAAAAATATAGGAGAAAAGTATGATTCAGTAGAATGAGCTAAACCATGTTAAGAACATTAAAAGCAATTACAAAATGTCCACAATTTACATTATATAAGAAGGTGTAAGGGAAGACAGGCCACTATGTAGTGACAATGAACATAAAGACAATATATGAATGACTTGAAGGGAACACTTTACCTCAGCTTTTAAACAAGTGTAATTCTAAACCTGGGGCACAAATAAAATGGTTTGTGGGAATGTATGTCTCAGCACGGGATTTATCAAGGCTGGTGCTGAAACAAAGCTCAGAAGTTTTGCGTGCTAAGATTGAGACAGACGGATATGAAAAAAGCATTTCTAGAATTCTTGACAGAACTGGTACATATTCCTGGAAATTTTGGGGAATCAGAATTTTAACAACCCATTTAATGGGGAAGGGGAAGCAGTACTATAAGATACAGGTTAAGCAAAGCTTCCTACATGTTTGAAAGACCCATTCAAATATAGAATAAACCTACAACCTCAAGGCAACTAAAATAGCTTCCTTACTATATAAGGTTTAAAGAAATTTTTGAAGAAAACTAGTATTTTTTGGCATATGATGAAGCACACTAGTTTAATAAAATAACAAATCTTTAGATAAAATAAAGGATTTTATTTGAACTTCATTAAGGTTTTTAATACTTCAGGGGAGAGGATCATCTCATAACTCTGGATTATGAGGCAAACAAGATTTATAAGGTAGACAGAGACCTGGGTGAAGGGAGAAGCCACAGCAGTTGCTTCTGAAGGAAGTTTATTAGAACTAAGTTTACCAACAAAGATAGTAAGTTTTACCAAGAGTAAGGTGCTTCAAAGTCAATGAAGGCAGCAAAGGTGGTAAAATATCTCTCTGAATAGCTTCAACACACAGTTCAGACCTCTTCACAGGGATCTTCACATTTTTACAGTGCTACAACCCAAAATTCATTAACAATTTTACTCTTCTTCTAGATTTTAAATTAAGAACTTTTTACTATAATTAGTAGATGACAAAATGAAAAGAGCTTACCTTGGGAAGAGGGACAGAGAAAATTGGATGCACCTAATTATACCAAATGCCATGTCACACAGTGACTATAGGAATTTGCCAGATGGAGGCCAGCAGATAATAACATCTCAAGAACATAGTAAATTAAAGGGTGTCTGTAATGTGGACAATGGAGAAAAAAACGTGACCTCAGCACCTTAGCACCTATTGCACAAGGTATTTCCCAGAAGATTTAGAGAAATATTTATATAAGTATGCTTGACACTACTAAGACCCAGATGTGTTTTGTGTGTTTTTGATTGCTCATGTACCTGAATATATATTTAGGTTATTCAGGAAAAGAGTACCTTTACAAGAATCGATCAACTATTTTACAGGCCAGGCCTAAAGGGTGAGAGGGCTTTGATTTTCCTCTGTAGAAGCACCAATTTATTAAGCACAAGGAAGAGAGAAGTTAAAAACTATGCTGACACAAAAGAAATTATTACAAACTGACTTGGAATTAGATAGTTTCTAGATAACAGTGCAATAGAACTGTACAACCGTTCCCCCATAGGACTGGAGTAGGAAGAAGGTGCAGGAAATTTAACAATTTTTTTCAAAGTAGTGTTTAATCATATAATGGAATTATATCAGAGCAAATACCAGGACCCCAAGATAAGGACTCTGTCCCTATCTCTTTACACTTTTATATTGCTAAATTGTGAATGCTCTGATAAAAAATAGGCATTTTACATAGGACAGAACTGCATGAAACTGCTACATAAAAACAGGGTGCATGAAGAAAAGGACTTCTGATAATTTAGGCATCTTTTACTTCCTTGGGGCACACAGTACTGTGGTGGGTTCATGCTGACTGCATGCCAGGTACCCACCAGCACTGCTCTATCACACCCTGGCTCAGCTGGGCGGGGGAGAAAACAAATAACAAAAGAGCTCTTGGGTGGAGATTAGGACAGGGAGGGATCACTCACCAGTTACAATCAGGGGCAAAACTGTCTCGACACCAGGAAATTAGTTTAATTTATTACCGATCAAATCAGAGTAGGTTAAGGAGAAATAAAAGCAAGTCTCAAAAACTCTTTCCCCTCCCTTCTTTCTGATCTCAGTTTCACTCCCGATTTCTTTATCTCCTGCCCACAGCAACACAGGGAGGCAGGAAAGAGGGACTGCAGAAAATTCATCATATGTTGTCTCTGCTGCTCCTTTCTCCTCAAGAGGAGGACTCTTCACACTTTTTCCCTGTTTCAGCATCAGGTGTCTCCCACAGGAGACAGTTCTCTATTAACTTCTCCAATGTAGGTTCTTCCCATGGGCTGCAGTTCTTCATTAAGTGCTTCAGCATAGAGTCCGTTCCACAGGCAGTCCTTCAGGAGCAGGCTGTTCCAGTGTGGGTTCACAACTGGGTCACAAGTCCTGTCAGCAAACTTGTTCCAGCATGGGCTCTTCTCTACACAGGTCCTTCCAGGGGCCTGCTCCTGCATGAGCTTCCCATGGGGTCACCTCTTTTTGGCACATCCTCATATTCCAACATGAGGTCCTCCACAGGCTGTATGTATACTCTTCTCTTTTCATCTACCCAGTCATACAATCGTAGAAGGCTTTCAGACTGGTCAGCCATGATTTCCCCTTGATTGATCCATCTTGGCAACTCCTGGTAATCTTTTCCTCCATGTGCTTAGAGATGACATCCAGGATGAACCATTCCATCACCTTTTCAGGAACTGAGGTGAGGCAGATTGTCCTGGGTCCTACTTATTCCCCTTTCTGAAGGCTGAAGTGACTTTGGCTTTCCTCTAGTCCTCAGGCAACTCTCCTGTTCTCCATGATCTTTAAAAGGTGGAGAGTGTCTTAGCAAGAATATCTCCCAGGTCTCCTCAGAACTCACTGTGGGTGTTTGCCTAAATTATCTCTAAGCCATGTTCTCCTAATACAGAAAAATCCTGTAATTTATAGGTGTGTGTGCCAACAGGCACTGTGAAGTATAAGGCCATCAAAAATAGGGTCTTCCAGATATTTGAAAGTGTGTATGAATCAGTGCAGGAGAACAGCTTTATGATATTCATGCTGAATAACATTTAGAAGTGAAATGTCATCAACCCTTGAGGGTAGCCTTAATCTTTTCATTAGAGTGCATAACAATTGGATCTTCTAGAATGACTTCTCAGGTGCCAAGGAAACCTATGTCACAAGGCAGTTATACAGAAAGTCTCCTCTTTCTGACGTAACCAGCCAGTTAAGCTATTAAAAGCATCTATGAGATGCAATTTTAATTAAAAAATGTAAGTATTTTATAGTGAAAATAAAAACATTAAATTTCTAGCTGTTATTGTAGAATATCAAGTTATATAGGATCCTAATCCTTCACATTGAACAATGACATTTTAAAATTAATTTTCAGCTTTATTTTCTGTCACCTGTTGACACTAATGTGATTTAGTTGCCTGAATGAAGATACTTCTTCCCTATACAAATGAACTTTTTAAAAAGAGAATGAGCAAGCTAATTCAAGATGATAAAAAATGCCAAAAGACAGCACATTTTCAATTTCTGTATTCAAGGTTCTAGTCACTCAAACTTTCAGGGCTAGATCCAAAGATAAGAAATTCACAAAAGCTAACACTGTGATAAATTTGGAAAAAAATATGCAGATTGCAGACTATCACTTACAATAAAACTATTTTCTTCTTAGTGCTTAAAAAGAAAATCTTAAACTGAAAGAATTAAAAGCAGAACTAAGCAGCAAACATCAAATTTATGTGTGGAAAACTGAGAGATGAATATTATAGTTTGAATCTACTAACATTTTATTTATTTTGACTTGCACTGGAAATCAAAGGTCTTCCAAAATAGTGAAATGACCTATCCCTCTGCAGCCTAGCATGGAAAGGCATCAAGTTCTGTAATTACCTTTTAACAAGATTTGATTTTCATATGATCAGTACCACTTGTATTACTGAAAATTAAATAAAAATATTAGCTTTCTTCTCAAGGAATCGTAAGGAAGTACATATCATGTGTCCTGCAGGACATTGAATCCTGAAATTTTATTCCTCCTCACCAAGTCAAATGCTGTGAGGTTTTTCAGGTCTTATACTTTGAGCTGGATGTTGCCTGTGATGCTAGCATATCTGCAAACAGAGGTTGGAATTTGAAAGGCTAAGGATACTCTTGATAGGCTGAGTGACTTCGGATTGTTCAGCCTGGAAAAGAGAACACTTCAAACTATACTTAAGTGTGATCTTCTAGTACCTGGAGGGAGCCTACAAGAAAGATGGAGAGAAAATTTTACAAGGGCATGTACAAGTCATGTCCTTGCAGGACAACATAAAATGGTTTAGATTAGATATTAGGAAAAAATTCTTTACTGTGAGAATGGCAAGGCACTGGAAGGTTGTCCAGAGAAGTTATGCCTGTTCCATCTCTGGATTCGTTCAAGGCCAGGTTAGATGAGTCTCTGAGCAACCTGGTCTAGCAGAAGGTGTCCCTGCCCCTAGCAGCGGGGTTGGAACTAGGGTTTTTTTAAGGTCTCTTCCAAGCCATTCTATAATTCTTTGGTTTTTACTATTTAATAAGATGCAAAAAACAAGCCTTTAGTCCTAAAATCCAACTTATATTTCCTTGAGAACCTCTTTTTTTTTCTTTTTGTGAATGGCTATATGTATGAGCCTTCCCTTGAGACATAAGCATCTAGATCCATCTATAAGCAAATTTACACCCTTGGAAAATCTTCACTGCAGTCCTATCTGCAAACAGACTTTTGAATGTCCAAACAACACTTCCCTTGATCCCCTCAGCATAACATTACAGAGGTGATTATCTACAATTAATGGACTGGCTACAGGATGAAGATATAAACAGGAACATCATAGACTATAAATGCACATTTCCTGTGCCAATGCAAACACTAATTTATACTTTAGAACACAAGTCTTGATAGGAAAGGTTAGGACTTACAGCTCAAAGATCCATCCCTGCTTCTCATTTGCATAGATAATTACCTTAATCTGTTATCCACTCTGGAGTATAATCATGTTTATTTTGTTTATCATGTTTCTGGATTTGTCTCTGAAGAAATAATGAGATCAAGAAGCCCTTCTTCAAAGATGAAATCATGCCTTGTTTCATCATAAAATGCATACCATATCTGTGGCATATTCAATCAATACAAACCATCTAAAAGCAGGAAGCCGGAACAAACTAAAAATTTTGTTCTGAAAAATGATCATAAAATAACATTTGGGCTGTAGCCAGTCTGACATAAGGACTTCTCCCTACATTTGTGGGTTTTTTGCCATAAAGAGTTTCTGTTTTCCTTCCTAATCAGGGATGACCTTCAAAGGGACAGCTGCTGATATATCCTGTCATGATACCTTTGCATCAACTACACACAGCATAGCTAATTTAAGATTCATGCAGTGTTTGTAAAAGCCTTTAATTTGGTCCTTATCATCCCCTTCATACAGTACCATTATATTTGACTTTACTTGCTTCACCACTCTTCCACATTTAGAAACTGTGTTCTTGTCTGAATAAATAAGTCTGCTAAGAGCATCTATTAAGTACTGGTATCCCCAGGGTCTGAAGCACTTTTTTTTTCCCCCTTCCATTTTTTGTCTGGTGAATCTGAGCTATAAAGCATATAGCAGAGAGGAGAAGTGTTGCCTTAGTAACGAGGCAGACCCAATCAGCTGCACAGGCTCCCTTGAGACAATCTAATTTGTGCAGCAGAAAGGGGCTAGGACAGGTGGCTAAATTAATGTGCCAGACAGCTTAAAATATTACACACACACACGTACACGAATGCATACACAAAATCTCCCTGTGTACTTATACGTGAATGCAATTATCCTCCTCGTTTTGCAAAATAAACAGCATCTGGGTGGCTCAGCCCTGCCAAACCCCCGAAGTAGTGGAGATGCAGCCACGGTGGAGGAGGCGAGGCAGGGTGGGAGGGAGTAGCGCTCCTTCCCCGCAGTCCTGATGGATCTGCAGCCGCTCGGGGGAGGGGAAAGGACTCCTCCCAGCAAGCACAGGCTGGAATAAGGATGTGAATATGTGCCCTCCCCTCTTTACTGGGGCTTATGACCTCCCTCTTGGTGATAGCGTGATCGGCTGCGCTGCTCTCCTGATTCCACAGGGTGATGGAGATCTCTCTTCCTGAAACTTTCTGTACCATTTCATAAGGCTTTCTCTCACCATGCCCTCGACTCTAATTTAAAGCGAACGTCCACCTTTTCCCCACAGTTTTTAAATACAACAGATTTGAAAACACCTCAGTCCCTGTTGTGTGAGGATTCAGCCACAGCGCAAGAATTTCGATCAGTTTGGATGCACATCACACACCAGCTTCTAGCTCTTACAAACACAATCTCAAATAATCTCTTTTTGCAGCCTCTCCAGATTGAATTTAGCCAAGCACAGAGAAAAACAGGAATTCTGAGCCCACTCTTTGACATCTGCAGCACACATGAAAGTGTCATAAGCACAGGAGAGTCCGGCAACAGACAGTGCTTCAGAAACACTGTATCATTACAGTGAAGGACCACTCCTAATTTCTTTATAATGGGGTTAATATATTCTCAAATAGCTAATTATGAGACATCTGACAAAAATTACTAGGAAAGACACAGTTATTGTGTTATTTCTCTACTATAGCACCTCAGACAGAAATGCTGGGGGAAGTGCCCTCTCATGCCAGGCACGCATATATCTCTACATGACATTTTAAGCTCTACACATTCAGGAGTTCTCTCCTCCTTTTTGCCTGCATCTTGAGCAGATGTAATTTATTGCTGGCACATATCAGATCATTTTAATCCCAGGCTACATGACTCCTTTACACAGTGAGGCACTTCTCATCCACCTACATCAGGCTAAAAGAGAAGAGCTCTGAATACTAAGATCAAACAGGCTATAAGGAAAACTGAGGCATGAGATAAAATTATATGTTCAAGCCCCATGGGGGAAAAAATTGGAGTGAAAATACTGATATACAAACCACAAAAGATAAAGCCATAAAAGGCTTGAAACTGACATGGGGTTTGTTTTTCTGAGGATGTTTGTTTTCTAGAGGATGTGCCTTACAAGATTTTTGATAAGCTATTTTTTTTTCCCCCATGATTTGCAACAACAATAAGAATAGCTGTTTATGCTGCACTGACAAGCTATCTCAGTGAGGTGTGGAGAGTTACATAAGATTTGGCTAGAAATCAGAAACTAGACTGTGTGACGGTCATGTAATGAAAAGGAAATCCCAAGTGAAACCAAGAACAATTTTTGCTTGCTTTTTTTCCAGTGTTTACCAAATTAAACATATTGGATGGATCTGGCTCTAAAGAATACATCTAGAAACATATGGGAAACTCATCCTGGAGCAAGGGTCTCCTGAGGCTCAGATTAATGCCCCTGTTTCTGCCACTTACATGTTGCTGATTCACACACTTTGTATTTTTCATCCTTTTTCACTACTAACATAAAAGAGAAATGGAAATCTTTCCTGGCAGGATAATATTTAACTTGCTCAGAAAAACACACCATGTGTTGATAGCAAGTGGAAGGTCTTCCAAAGCATAGATTGTAGGAGTTACTCTCACCACAGTTTTTGGAAACAGTGTTAATGAGGCGTTCAATTATATATGAAAGACTGGCTAGTTAAGTCTTTTGCTAGCAATGTTGGGCAAAAACTGAGAGCTTGAGGACACAAAAAGTATTTTCCAAGGATCTTGAGGTAGATACCTGATTAGGCAAAGCATTTTTGAAATAAGTGTCAGGTGCACATCACAATGTAACACCAGGCATGTAAGTAAGAAACCAGTACAAGTTGAAGACAAGAAAAAGATCTAGTAGGTAATTAAAATTAGGGTATATTTATAAATGATGCATATATAAAGAAAACTTTACTATCATTTAATTTAAATTATGCATAAATAAAAATACATATCCACACCCCTTCAAAACCTGTGATTACAGCACCAACCCTTGCCATCAAAATCAAAGTGATCAGCCTACACTTAAAGACATAACAAAAAGAAAGAAGGTCTTTCTTAACCTTTTAAATGTCTTGGCCTGACCTAGAATGTTTTATTCACAGACTTATTGGACAATCTAGGGTTTATTTAGTAGTGTCCCATCCCTCACCAACCTTTAAAGCACCAATATATGTGAAGGGCATTATGAGAAGGTCCTGCTGTATCTCCAAATGAATATCTATTAGTTAACAACAGAAAGTGCATCACATCTTCTTCATACAAAGAGCAGAAATGCCACTGTTTAAATTCTACAGATTTCTCAGTTAAGGATGAACACCCAAGTAAACAGAGCCTCAGGAGAGATTTGTGTCACTTAACCTAGACCTTTACAGCTGAGCTCACCAACTCTTCCTCTATTGTAATCAGTGACAGAAAAGAAGAATTTATTAGGCATAAATAATTTAATTAAAAGGTAGGCTGCTGAAATTCAAATGAAAGATTAATAGGTCCTAGAAAAGCTCTTTTTTTCTCCATTGACTAAAAAAATATAAGCAAATTCTTAAGATGGATGCAACTACAGTGTACATACTTAATATTTGTTGAGATCAAATTCCATCTCCCATGTTTGATCTCTCAGGGAAAAGGATCTTAGGATCTACTCTAACCAAACATTTTCTAGCTGGCACTAGATTAACATAAGTTTCAGAGGTGCTTCCCTTCCCCATCCTACATCTGGCATCTGGGAATTTGACCAAGCATAATTTAAATGCATGCTGTGCAATAGAGGAGGGCAGTAGAAAACATTTCCAAGTAAAAAACAAAACAAAGCAGTTTTGCGATGGGTGTCTCTGCATTTATCATCTTCTGTAAAACTGTTCAGAGATCAGACTCCTAACACAGTCAAGACAACCTCAGCTGACTGAATTTATGCAGTGATAGATAAGAACTACTCAATTGGAAAAAAGAAGTCTGGAGTATTACATGAGAGCTGCTTTTCTAGCATTGTGAAAAAAATTGTTATCATAAACAAATACACTATGGTCATTTCTGTCTCTTCTCATAGAACTGATTTAGATCCTCCAGCTGAGAAGGCAGCTGTGAAAAACAAGTAACTGGTGAGCACAACAGGAGCCTCTACTCTAATACTGCTCAAAGAAATTAATGCTTTTTTTTCTGTTATCCTTATCACTGCCAATTACGTGTGTTTTCTTTGCTGGGTGCACTAAGATGGGGCTTGTCTGGCCTTGCAGAAGTGAAAGCCAAGGTCTCCTGTTTGTTCATACATTTGCAGCTAATATTCATGTTGAGGCAGCAGCTAGATTTTAGCCACCAAATCTTCTGAAGAGGCTTTATGAAGACTTGTGCTAGCAAGGGTGGACAATGAACCAAACCTCATTGTTTATTGTTTTCCTGCTGGTACTAGTCACTGTATTAAGGATGCAAAGTTATTTCCATGCTACATCCATGTTTCCAAATGGCCATATGAGAACATGACTATAAAGAAAATGTAATTTTCAGTACACAAGGTAGTCTCTGACTCATGTAAAACAAGTTGTGTACTTAAAATTCTAGCATAAAGATTCTTCAAGAACATAGGATTAGTTAGCAGACAAATACAAAATGGAACTGCATGGTTTAAACCATGTTCTTACCTAATCAGATGAAATCAGTCTCTGTGAGAAGCACTCAAATGGCATTAGAAATCAGAATGACATGATGAAATGAAATTTGCACTGCTGAAGGTTTCAAGGTAGGTAGAAAAAAGTATAATATCAGAGTACTAGTGTTGATGTGTAAATAATTCTCCCTGAGATTACATGATTTATGAAGCTTGGAAAATCAACATAAATTGACAGAGATAATTAAACTGTCCTCTTAAAATAATAGCAGACTGGAACTAGTATATTTTCCTTTATCCAGGTAAACTGAGCAAAATCTGCAAAAGTTGCAGTAAAGGAATAAAGTCCCAATAATTCTATCCCATACTGCAGTAAGTGGGGAAAAAATGAGATTTTAAACTGGTGCAAAACCCAAAAGAGTAAGAAATTGGGAGGATCATAAATACAAACTATCACTGCCTTATTAAATCTCACTTTATTAATGCTGAAGTTTACTCAAGGGAAAAACAACCCTAACCTAAGAGGTTGCCACTGTTTAGATATCCACAACAAATCAATTCAGCACATTTAACTCCTCCTCTGACACATTCAAATAAGATCATTCTTGATTCAAGTCAGAATTTTGCTGCAGCTAACCTCTTTTTATTTCCTTTTTTTCTCCAAAAGGTGATTTTTTGGTCAGTTATCACCAAAGTTTGGTCCATGAGTTTGGTCTCCGTACCTGAAATTCAGCTATGTCAGATCTCACTGTGCACTCCTGAGTACTCAGACTACTCACTGAATACTGTCAATACTAACTGCAATGGCAGCCCAGCAATCTTAATGAAAAACTACATAATTATTGCGGAAACAGACATCTCCCAATAGAGAGAGAAACGTCAGCCACAGGACAGGAGGTGTAATTCAGCAATATTTCCCCCTTTCCATCTCAAAAGCTGAATTAGATCCTTTCTAATCCCTTCACTTCATACTGATATAGTAAGAGATGGGAATAAAAAAACTATTCAGCTTCTGCACTCTGAAAACATTGCCACTTCTTTCTGGCAAATGAGCACTGAGTCAGATTGTTGTTTCCTTCCAGCTTAAGGCTTCCCTTCCACAGGTAAAAAACTCCCCCACTTCCAATAACATGATGTATTACAACAATCATTCCCTTTTTTAAAAATTTTATTTCACCCACACCTTAGCCAAACACAGTTTCTACTCTGATGTTTACTAAATAGAAACGAAGTGTAGACAGTTGCTATTTTTGCTTGCTGTGTAGGACAGATTGACTTTATGCCTTTTGAAAGGTGCTAGAAGCATTTGTGCAAGAGGACATAATAATCCTATTTGCCATCAAATGCTCACTGAAATCCTGCTTAAATACAAAATACTACAATCAACTTTCAGAATATGGACACCATTTAAGGATGGAAAAATTAGTGGAGCAGGCAAGATACAAAACAGAATTTCCTGAGAAATTAAAATCTGTGTTCACACAATGCATACCGCTGGAAGAAGGAGGAAGAACAAGTAGAGGGAAAGAGAGAAAGACCTCTGGCCCCAGTGGTAATGACGGAGTCAAGTATGAGTTCATTAGTAATCAGTGACACTGTAGCATGGCAGGTGATGTAATTCAATGTTTTATGGAGAAAGAGCACAAAATCTTAAGGACATTGTATAATGAATGCTTTTGGTTCCATATCATATTGATTTAAAAGATTTCACGTCTTTTGTGCCCTGAAAATGTCTATTAAAATAATTAGATAAAACAGCACTGGACGAGATAATTACTCCAGTCACTGGCTGCAAGATTTGATTGATGCTGTGAACCTGATAGATGACAAATGTGCCACAAGTCATAATTTAGAAAGTTGGTGGGTCTATTTTTGTGTATCCATAACGTCCTTAACCAAGCCATAGTCACTGCTCAACACAACATAGTTCTGCTTAAATTTACCTGATTTTCAGTCTTACTACAGTTTTGGAGGGCAAACAGATTTGAAAAAGGTGCCCTTAGTTAGACACACTGAGAATCACCAGGCTTCATAGCCCCCATATTATCAAACTTTCTTCAAACAAAGTGCAAGTAGGAGGGAGCCCCGGAGTTCAAACTTCAGCCTTACCAGTCTTGGGTGTGAGCACAAAGAGTAGTGTCATTTAGTTATTGATCCTTCCCAAAAAGCTGAGCTGGAAAAACACACGACATCAAAACAGAGAAGATGAGACTGTATCTTCAAGTCTAATGTCAGCTGAAACAGATTATTCTCCAGAATACAGAAGATTTTGTTATTCTGTCTAATATATAGAATATCTTTGATTTTAATAAGACCTGTTAGATTAAGAAAGGCTGCTACACCATGATTATGTTAGTGGTTTTCATGTGGGCATTCTTATGTGATCTTCTCAAAAGACTCAATTAAAGGAAAAAAAAGACTGAATTGGGCCCAGTACTTTTCTGTGTACATTTTTGTTGGTATTCACACTTTTTTCTTACATTTCTTTGTGTGCTGGAAATTAACTTTTCTGAAGCATTAAATATACTTTTACCTGTTTGGATGATTTAGGTTTTTATTAAAAAAAAGGAAAAGGTGATAGTTAAAAAATAAAATGCAAGCCTATTCACAGCACAGTGTTGAAGGAGTGAGTAACTAAAATGTACAGAGCTTGATAAAATGGGTAGCTTGCATTCCTCTCAGGTCCCAATTCCATAAAGCACCTTAGTAAGTGACAAAAAAAATATGAAGGCAAGAAATGAATGCTAGTAATTTTGCTAGTAAAACCTTAGCCAATTTGTATACATAGAAGTGACAAATGACTTTAACCAAAATAGAGGAGGCTTTCTGGACTGTTTTGTGTTTTATCTACAACATCAACACTACAAATAGCTGCTCATTAAGGTTGTCAAACATCTACAAACAGAATTGAACATCAAATCTATGATTTTGACTTTAGTAAAGACTTTGACACTGTTTTCCACAGTATTCTCCTGGAAAAACTGACTTCCTGTGGTTTGTATGCCTGTACTGTTCACTGGATAAAAAACTGTCTGGATGGTTGGGCCAAGAGAGTGGTGGTGAATGGAATGTCAGCAATAGTGTGGCCAGCAGGACCAGAACAGTGATCATCTCCCTTTACTTGGTACTGGTGAGACCACACATTGAATCTTGTGTTCAGTTCTGGGCTCCTTGCTTCAAAAAGGGGTGCTAGAGTTCTTCCAAAGAAGGGCAGTGAAGCTGGTGAAGGACAGAAAAAGTCTTGTGAGGAGCAGCAGTTTTTGTCCCTACCCCTGACCCACCCCAGCCTCCTTAGATACAAGCACTTCCTGAACCTTGCAAAGCAAACCTCAGTTGGGTGTCACTTGAGGTTTTGTTACTGCAGGGCACAGCTTATAATTACAAGGAAAAGAGAGAAGCCAAGGTGTATAAAGTATGCCTCAGCTTCCTCAGTGATCAAAGGTAGAAGCTGGCCAGCAAAGGGAACCCTGGACAAGCCGCAGAACAGGGCTCACCTTCAAGCCAAGCACACAAATTGCAAACTACTCTGCCAAGTGGGTAGCAGCAGCTCAGGCAGCTGTAGTCAAGACCTGAGCAGAATTAGAAGCTTTACTCACCCTTGGATTTTACTGACATTTGGAAATAACCACATCAGCATAGAGCTAAAATACATGGACAACTTGAACCACAACCATGGAGTTTGGCTGTGTGAGTTAGACACTGTGTGCACTTTGTTGCTGCGATGGAGGGAACAAACAAGATTCCCACTTTCTGTTATCCCCAACAACACCAGCATGACAAGAGGACATCTCTAGACAGTAATGTGGATGTCAAGAAATGATCAAGAAGAAATTGCTAGATTTTTAATGGTCAACCAGAAGCTAATCTCTGCCATGGGGACAGGGCAATGTAAATCGCTGTAGATTGGCAGTACAAAAGCAGAAGGAAAATAGTGTAGCCCTCAGAAGATGGAGTGAAGAAGTTGCAATTAGTACTCACAAAGGTTCTCAGTAAACACTCTGAGTCCTCCTATTCAAAGATGGGTGATGGCTGGCCTGAACAAAGGAAAAATTGTGCTGGAAAATCTCAAAAGGATATAAAACAGCTTCTCAGTTCATCATGTAATTTCTCCCACCCAATTGATGGCAATATTATGACAATAATTGCATGTCTGTTTGACAACCATAGACTGCCAGTCTTTTTAATGGACCTCTGTGTTTTCAAAATATCCCTAAATGACACAGTTTTTAATGAGCTACACAGCTGCAGGCTGGTTACTAATTTATGATAGAAACAGTGCTATCACACTCTTCTTTCTTCTTGGTAGGGTTGTAATATGAGTTTGAGGTAAGCACTTAAAAATAAGGATAATTTCAAAATGTTTTCAACTGATAGCTGGTGGAGTTTTTTGTCTCATGAAATCCTGACTTCTACTTATTTTAAGTTTTGCTGGTAAATAAGCAGAATTGCAGTTATGAATAAGGATTTTATTTTTCTTTCCAGATCTGAGGTGTATCTTTACAGATAGCATAAATAAATGTGCATTAGACCAATTTTATTAAAGAGAGGATCTGTTTTTATTTAAGACATTATTTTCAAAGATTTTTTCAAAGACACAGTTTTCTAATTCTTCCTTTATTTTGGCAGTTATGGATACAAAATAATTTAATAAAAACCATGAAAATCCTGAACGCTGTTTGTGTTCAGATTACTAGTAAGATCAAAATGGTTCTCATTATCTCAGTCATGTTAAGACCTTTCTCAAGGATGAGAGGCTGTAAAATATTACTGCTCTTTTAGAACTTCCATTGTCTTATCCATTTCTTTCACTGCTGGCAAACTTTGAAAGCAATTTTAGGAAACCAAGGGACAGGAAATGTTCTTGAGACTTATCATTATGAAGAGGAATTATGAAGAGGAATTCTTAAGCACACAGCTCAAGAATTTTGACTCTAGGACTATTGCCTCTTTTTAACTTATGAGATTAAAAAAAAAAAAAGAAACCCCAAAACTCATTTGAGACATAGCATTCTTTCAGTGCATTGTTAAAAATTAGCTTTTAATATGTAATGCTTACGACTACACTACCACAAAAGGTAAAATCTATCTTGGGACGCACAACAACAACAATTTTAATTCTCATTATACATAGAATTCCAGAAGTCCTGGCACAGTTTTTCATTAAGTTGTATTTTAACATACAGTCACAAATAAACCTAGCCCTTCTAACTTTCCAACTATTAAAGAATTCACCAGGCATAGGAGACTGAATACTATATAACCAATTTTCACAAATCTCACCATTTCAGCTATAATATATTCAATTAAGCATTCTTCTGCTGAAGGTGCTTGGTATCTACCAGCAAGATTATCCTGGATCTGTGGGCAATTAGAAACCTCTAAAACTAAGTGTCATGTTGGCTAACTGGGAGAAGTAATTAAACCTTGTTTGTAAAGAGGAGAGCTGGAACAAAAGAATCCATTGTTCAGTCACTGGACCACATGGGAAGGTCTGAAAAAATGCTAATTAACCCAGAGAAAATAGATGCTTCATTGGTTCACAGATTGATTGAGATGAATTTTGGAGCCTGACAAAACCAGAAAGTTTATGTCTTTCTCAGCTATAAACTGATCTGAATTAAGTGTTTACCTCTCCTGCTCACAGTCCTGGGCCATCTCCATGCACTTTGAGGTAATTGCCCTCCAATCTCCTGCATAAATATTTTTCTGAATGCTCTTTAGTCCAAATTCATTCCACTAAGATAGATTAAGGAAACACAAAATTAAATGTCTGGCGAATGCTTTGAGGAAAAGCAGATAGTAATAATTGGTTAACTCAGGTTAGCAGCAGCCAAGTAAATTCGGCTTCATGCAAGTATTGATGGAAAACCAGAGGGTTACCAGCAGCTGGGGGAAGTATAGGCAGAGATCCTGTGATCCTGGATGGACTGAAAAACAAATCTGGACAGAAAAGTTTAGAAACTTTTCAAGAGGGCTAAAACTGCGAGCATTCCCTATGAAAAGAGAAAATAAATAAACTTACCTCACTACCATACTCAACTTCCCCTAAGAAAGCAATTTAGTAAAGCCCTCCCCATTTCCCTTCAATTGACTAATAACTGAATCCAAGAAGCAACAAGACAAAGTTAAGCTTCAGCTAGAGAAGTTCTTATTTTGTTCTTGAGAAATATATTTTGGTTTCTGGAAGTGTATAATTTACATTCTTCTCCATGTGGGCTCAACTCTAAAAATGCTTAGAAAATACCTGTATTTAATATTTGGTAGGATATCTGCCTAACAGTTTCCAAAAAAAGTGTGCCTAAAAATATTCTACATGCTTTTATTGATAACACAGAAATCAAACACCTTGTCTTAGCTTGAATTATAGCCATCTCCAGAGTAAACATAGCCAATTTTAACAGCCCACAATGGCTTGGAGCAGGAAGTGAAAAAAGAATTCTAAGAATTCTAGTACTAAGGTTCCCAAGAGAGAGCATAATGGCAGAAATGCTCCTAAAAATATTGTGCCTTTTTTTTTTTTTTTTTTTTTTTTTTTTTTTTTTTTTTTTTTAAGATATTTAACACTGCCAGCTTACAAATCAATAGAAAGGGGAAGGAAGATAAGTAGCTCAAAAAAAGCACTTAAATGGTGTGGATTTCAAAGTGTACCTTATAGAAGTGGACCTATACATTTTCTATCATTGGAAAGGACTACAAAAGAAACAACAAGAATATCTAAAAGTCTGCCTAAAAATCTGATTAATAAAAAGAGAAATTAGGGTAAATTTGCAAAATTAATGGCAATTTATTTCACTTCATTGATCCACTTTTGCAAAATTTAAGCATTATAAAACCCTTTCAAGTTGTGCAACCCTTCAAAAAGTACTTAAAGATTCTGGAATTTGCTTATCACTAATGTTGAGTGTGCAAGAGCTGAGACTGTAAATGCTATTTTATTGCTGACATGCTCAGTATTGTTTCAAAGTTGATAAAACAAGATCTGCTCCAATAAAAGAGGAATTTTATGAGTAAGTGTTACACATTTGGTAAACATTTTTCACAGTTTCATTTGTCTCTCTTTTTCTTCAATGAATGTTAATTTCCAAGATAAAAGCTTGGTACTTTCCAAAAGAATGGTGTGGATTTATTCTTGTCAATATTTTTAGCATGTATTTCATCACAGAAATGTTGCTTCCTAGTAATTTTAATAGAGAATTCTTAGTTTAGCAGCAGCCTGTTATGAAATGCCTTGTAATACCAGACATTACAGCACAGGCATTCAGATAAATATAAATGGAAATTCCTTTTAGTTAAACTGATACTGCAATTTTAGCAATCATGCCTTCTCATTTGCCTCCAGGCTTGCCCTTTCCAGTCTAAAGATCTCTGTATTCCTATTTTAGTTTGAATTCCTCTACTCAAAATTAGCATGTGTCCTTTGAGCCTAAGAATATGGTAGCTTTTTATTTCAAATGTGACTATCTCTGCAGAGGCAGGAATGATTTATGAAAGGCCAGATCTCTCTCTTTCCCTGAGGTCAATGTCAGAAATCGGATTGACCTCAATAGAAGGTCAGTAGAAAAATGCCATAGAATTTGAAGTCCAAAGGGATTGTTTTCAAGCAGTCTAGCCAAACTTTATTTCACCAGCAACTCCTGTATAAGTGCACAGGCATACGGAGACAGGTAGCAAATACTTTAAAATAATGATAATACAGGGACCCATTAGAAGATAGCTACATCTTTTAAATGACACAACCGTTAAAAATATATTTATTATCTCTAAATTAACTATCAGAGGCATTCAAGGATCTAGTCCAACACTGTTAAATATATTGCCCTTATGAACTCCTTTTATGTACTGATTCCACAGTGTTCAGGGACATGTAGGTACCCCCATTAACTCAGCAACAAAAAGCAAAATCTGAAGCACAACACACATGTAGGAGCCTTAATAGATACTTCAGGCATGCTGAAGAACACAACCAGTTTGTAAACAAGAGGTCACCGACAGGCAGCTAAATGACAAGAACAAATATGGATAAGGAGGGCAGTGGCTGTTTTATCTTCCTTTTTTTTTAAATCAATGTGACTTCCAAAATTGTTTTGAATACAGAAACCCCACCAATAACCCTATGGTTCGATATGTTGAACCACCTAGATCAATGACCCTCCTCACATGATAATTTACTAAATCTTCTCTATCACTATGACCTAAATTAAAGATTCTTAATTTTTTTTTCCTCTGTGAAGTAAAAAAAACCAAAACCTTTCTTTTAAAGAAAAGTTGTGCTTTGCTGAGTTTTTTAAAAGTTCATAAGAAAGTTCTGTAGTGTAAGATCAGCATGGTGCCATAGTTGTCTATGTCATCCTTGACTTGCCTCTTCCTTGCTGCCTTCTTTCTTTAAGGTTCAAATCAACTAGGATTTGGAAAGAGGATAGAAATTGGGAGCAAGCCAATTTGTGGCTACAAACCAGTGAAATCACTAATTTCAGTAACTAGAATTTTGTTTTGGTACTGCAGTGGTTTTATTTGATTTTGTCAAAGACTTTACAGGCTTAATGGGAGCTTTGGCACAATGTTTTTAATTGCAGTTAGGAAATGTTATAAACAATGTTGATTTTTAATGTCTTATCCATAGCAGGCTAGGAAATGGTTCTGTTTACTGATTCTGAAAAAAGCAGAGAGATAGAGGCTAAAACCTCTCATAGCAACTGCCAAGAGAAAATAAAAACCTGATTTCCATCCACTCTGTTAAAAAAAAATAATAATTCGTATTTTTGCATTCTCTAAAATAAAATTCAAAGTTTTCAGTTTAAGTGAAACAAAATGCTTTCAACAAAAGGAATTTTAGTTGTTTGATTTTCAAATAAAAAGCACTCCATGTAAAAACACTTTAGTCTAGGTAAAGTAAGCAACAATAACCAACTGCTGCTTCAGCAAAAAGCAGAGGTTTGCTGTGTATGAACCAGTCAATCTGTCTTCATTCTTGTACTTTCTATGTCCATCAAAAAACAACGATGTTAAACTACATAAACAGATTTCCCTCATAAAGCTGTTATACATAAGATGAGTTATTTGCCAGTATGCCCTATAGGTATCTTTGTTCACCAGGCTGAACTTGAAAATTTAACTCAGTTCTGGGATTGCTGCTGTTTTCTCTAGAATTTCAGTCTGCATTCAGATTCTCTGGAGAAGATACTGCCTTCTGCTAGTCAAACAGAAAGAGTATGTCAAGCCTGGTGTAGAGCTGAGCCAGAAAGGATGACGTTTTCATCAAAAAACATAGCTCAAATATCCTGCCCAGCATTTGGATTAATTTCTGAGCCCTGACAGCATTTGAACCATATATCTTCCTGAGTAAGCAACAGACTTGCTAGAACTACAGCTGTGTCTGATTCCTTGGTTGAGTCCCAAGGAGCAACAGCATCCAACAGACATGGCTCCCAGACCTTGGGCAAGTCTCAGTACCATCTCCTTACAAACAGACCCAAAAAAATCATGAAAAGGATAGCACTACTTTTTCTTTTCCCTTTGAGAAATAAAAGTAAAGAAGCCATGCATTAGTTTGAGATTGTGCGTTGCAAGCTCTAGGAAACACTTTAGCCCAAAAATTTTGGAAGAAGCTAGAGGAAAAGGCAATTTTTGAAAGCTGCTAGGATGATGAGGAAAATAACAGCTGACAATCTTAGCCTAGCTTGAATCTCTCTCACATATGGTGGTTTGGCATCAGCACTGCCACGGTCAAGTGCCAGGTGAAGGGAGCATTAAATGATCATGGCAGCCTCTGTCAAGCAGCAATCAAAAATAAGTAGGAAAGCAAAAGTTGTCTGAAACAAAAGGTAGATCCGTCAGAAGATAAAGAAGCAGATAATATATTGCATAAAGATGGAGAAAAGTAAGAAATGAAATAACATGGAAGGAAAAGAACCAAAAAAAACTTAAGACACTGAAAGAGATGAAAATACTTAAGAAATAAACTTAAAGGAAGGTGAAACAAGAACAAAGAAAAAATAATGAAGAGCTCCACATTTATGATGATGACTACCTATTTGAACATATGTATCCCCACTGAGTATGACCAAATGAAACCCTACTAAATCACTATTCTGTTTTGCAGTTAGGGGTTGGAAATATTAAAATAGCCTTAGAAATTAGACCTTTAAGAGCATTTTCTTAATAAAATTTGAAAGATAACTGAACTAGAGTGGATAAATATGTTAATAAAAAGAAAGTCCAGGCAGCTAAGAAACTTCTGAATCTGAAAAATTAAAAGCAAAAGAAATTTAAACCAGAAGTTAGTTTTGTATAGTTGTTTTTTCTATCATTATTTTTTTTTAAAAAGGCCAATGAGAAAAAAATCTTCAATTTAACCATGTACATCTTTTTAAGAGAAAAAAAAACCCTCCTACCAGTTGCAGGTCTGTGTAGGAGCAACTCAGTACAGATAAATGGTGTGCATCTGCTGAGATCTGCCCTTTTTCATCATGAACAACAGCATGTACTCTATTAATAAATATTAATATTTTACTATTTTTCTTTATATGGATAATTACATAAACATTAAGGCCATACACAAGGATGGTAGGCAATTATGTGCAGAAATTCTTTTCTTCATTCTTTTAATTAAGAAAATCTATTGGTTCAATACTCAGAATAAATGTTTCTCTGTCCTGGAAATTTACACAGGAGAGTGCTAATTCGTACCTATGCGCTGTAAGTATAGTTGAATCAATTCAGAATTTCTCAGTCACATTTTTTTCACAGTTCAAGTCCAAACTACAAAGTAATAATTATTTTAAAAAGCTTGTGTGAGTTAAATGTTAGAACTATCAACTGAGCAAGGTTATTTTTCATATTTTTAATATCAAAATATGTAGCTTCCGGATTATTTCTTAGAAGCTACACACTTCAGTCCAAAACCTCAGCCTCCTCTAGCACATACATATTTCTGCCAAGACCTCAATCACCCTACAAGAAACCCCTCCAATAAGGAAGTATAATTGCATAAAACAAAGGATCAAATAGCACTCTTTTTCTACAATATTTCCAATCCATGTGCTAGGGGTCCAAGTATGACTGAAGAAAACCATAGTATATGAAAGCTGCAGATGCTAGACAGAAGCTTTCTTGTAGTGTTTTAAAGAATTTCCTTAAAAAAGAAAACAAAAACCAACTACCAGGAAAAAAAATAACACAAAGAAATAAACAAGCAAGCAAAAAAAACCCCAAACTTGAAGAATATTCTGTGGTCTACAACTCAAAAGTTGTAGAAAGGGGCAGAAAGTGACTGAATTCTCAGAGATATTTGTAATATTGTTATCAGAAACATGAATGACTTTTTGTGACGTGGCAAATTTTTTACATGTATCTGTCTGCATATTTTTTTCTTGCAGGGTAAATCCCTGGCTCACTTCTCATTCCTTCCACCTTTCCTGCCATCTGAAAAGCCCTTCCCTAAAGTACTCATAGTCCTGCCCACAGGAAGAGTAATCACAGTTCCTTCTAGACATGTTCAGTCCCCTCTCTGCAGCCAAATCTTTATAAAAGAAATACTATTGATATAGAAACTGCCAAGAATCACATGCAAAACCAAATTATTTATATATATATACTACTCATAGAAAGTGTAGGAATTGGTGTTTCAGTAACTCCCAGACACGAACATGTCTTCTGTCCAGAGGTACCCACAGATGTCTTTACTTTCATTCACCATGGGATGATGTTTATGACAGAAGACCTATGACTGGAGGTGAGAATCTGTTTGACAGAGAAGAGTAAGAACATCCCAATATACTGATTTATCAGCCTTGGAAGGGAGCTTTGAGCTTTATTTCAAGACGATCAATGGCTCTTTCCTCTGAAAAATGAAATAATTCTTGTCCCTACAGGTCTAAAAATATGTAAAAATTCCACCTGCTGCTCTACAGCTCACATTATATACTAGAAACATAATATGTATTTTTGCAAGAGATGGAACAGAAGTAGCACGCCTCATAGGATTTCAGACTCTTGAGTTACTCGTACATACACACATTACTAAAGTGAGTATATGTGAAAGGTAGAGAGTTCCCAGATTTTTCCCCTGAACTGATAAGCTTTCCTAACCACTAGAAAGGGCCTGCAAAGTTTTCATAGAGAGGAGAAGAGCAGATGACCTGTGCTCTGCCTATGTGCTGAGGGATTCCTGTCTTCTGAAGCATTTGATGCTGGTAGCTCTCTAAAATGGGCCATTCATGCATATCTGGTCCAGTATGGAAACTCCTAAGGACAGAAATAGAAATAAATATTTATAGATGCATGCAGTTTTAATGGGGAGAAGAAATAAGCAGTTTAGGAGCCTACAGAATGGAGATTATTCACAGGCAAATGGCTATATCTGAAATGAGAACAAGAAGGACTAGGAAAAGAAAGAATAGAAAAAATGAACTGACTGTGGTACAGAGAGTTGATTATCTATATACAGTCTCCAGAACAGACAATCCTTTCAAATTTTCATGAGATGAATTCACATTTTTTCAAAGTAAAATGAGAGTTACTGCAGAGTTCATGCTTTTGATCTGTAGAAGTATCCAAAATATGCTTCAGAGCACACAGTACTCTAATGAAAATAACAACATCACAGTGCTCTCTTCAGTATAATTTTCTTAAATATTTTAATGTATGCTTTAAATTCTAGAGAAAGTAAAAGCTGGAACAGACACAATTATTCCAGTGAAGTAACTAACAGTGTCAGTTCTCAGAGTTTCCCAAAAATCACAGGACTAGAAAGCTGGATTCACAGAGATCTTAGAGATGAAAATCACACATTTTAATTTTCTTCTGGTACATCCCACTGACACATTTCAGAATTCCTCTATATAAAAGGAATGAATGGCTTTCCTTTAATGAAAAGTATTGATTTCTTGTAGAGTACAGATTACAGGTATATGAATGGTTTGATCAGGAACTTTATCATCACTAAAATGTAGAATATATTTCAGGAAATGGACCCACTCCCTTGTGTCATGGAATCTCCTTGAAAATGTGTAGCAACTACTTCAGATTACACAGGTGTACCTCTTAGGTTTCGGGGATTGATGTCCTATTGACTCATCTCACTTGTAAACAGGGAGAATAAAAAGACCTAAAGGTTTGTAGGACAGGAAAAACTAATAACTGGAATATTTTAGGATCTTTAACTTTATGGAAATATTAATTCAGAGAGCACAATGCAGAGTTTTTAGTCCTTCCCAAGTAGGCCTGGTTTGTAATATGGAAGTATGGACAAACCAACAAGGATCAAGTGCTTTAACAAAATGTGATGCACTCAAGGTGTCTCAGACGTCACTGCCACACATCATGTCTGCCTCTGGGTTCCCCACATAAGCAGAGGTGGGGCCCAGAGCTTTTCCATCAGAAAGTACAACATCCATTAACTGCTGCATTTATTTAGTGGCCTAGGGCATGTCATTGTGTCATGCTAACCCCACACACTGGTCAGCTTATTACCTGATTAATTGCTAGGGGGTAAAAGTGATCTCATTAGGGGTTTTGCCAATATTTTTTTTTTTTTTTTTTTTGGAGCCTGTGTTCAATTTCAGGGGTTTATTGCACAGATATCTGGGTACATGGGCTGGCAAGCATATATTGTCCCTCTTTAAAATGAATGCAAATTCATCTCTGTAATTAAGAGGTCTTTACTTCCAACTGATCAAATGTAACAGAGCCACCAGCTATTTTTACTCCTACCTGTGTTCATCTTGTTTGTCTTCTTAATAGAACCCTCTCATTGAACTCTTTTCCAAACTGAAAATGATGTGTGCACAACATTTAGTCGCTTGTGTGGCTCAGAGTGCAAATAACTAAACTGAAATTGTGGAAACTGCTGAAAATTATGCATTGAAATCTGTAAAGAATTTCCAAAAGCTATTCTGTGATTAAACAGGCATACATGAGACATCACACAACTTTCTATCATAGAGGACTCCAAAGATGTGGAATCAATGTTGAACATTTCAAGTACTTTTCTGAAAAAAAATTCATAAGGTTCTTGCAACATAAGCTTCCTCTTGACAATTCAATATCTAATACCAGCACCAGTATTTTATTCATTAATAAAATAGCATGTAAAATTATCATTTACTTACTTCCATTTTTGAATTTGCAGAATAAAACGCTTCTGTTCCTAAATGAATGCACAGTGGTTGTAAAAGATGCCCTGATATTTAAAGAAAATAAAAAATGGGCCCAGACTCAAACAATTCCCAGAAGGCAACTATTTAAAATTCAATCCTGAACCTCTATTTTAAATAGGCACAGCTATAATATACTGATGGAAGATTGAGAGTGTTATGTGAGAGGAGACACATGGAGAAGAATAAGAAAAAGTCATTATGCTTCATGTCAAATCTAAATAATCATACATCTGAATTAATAATGATTGTCAAGCCCAGTAACATGCACATAGAACCTTAATAAAATTAATGTTTTGTTTCCTTATCTGATATCCTGCTCCTTCTGGAGCAGAAGCCAGCCTGCTGGGATGTCACTTAGGGTTGTATAGCTGTGAAGGGACCTCAAGTTTGCCAGTACCCTGAGGTGGGTCTGTCAGCACCTATTTCTCAGAGCAAGTGTCCTCAGAGTCGTGCCATGCTATGAAAACTCTAGAGCCAGGCTGCATCACAACATGAACAAGAACAAATTTTAAAAAGAGAGCAAGCTGAGAATGAGGCAGATTATAAATAAAATGTTTTATAAACAAGGGCCCCCTATCCACTGTGTCCTTGTAGTGAGATCCTTTGGCTCTAGGCCTGAACCTAGTTCAATAACTCAGTTGCTTTTTGGGTGAGACAGAGATTTGCACAGTACTGAAGTTTGCACATTCCCCCTTGGGTCTTTTGGAAGAAAAAAATCTCATGACCCCTGAGGCCTGGCTTCTTCTGCTCCCTATTTTTCCCAACTGTCTTTTTCTGTCTGCTGTGCTGCAGGCTCCTGGTTCTTTGTTGTCTTTCACATGCTTTGCCTGCCCTACTTCACTTTCAGCAAAGGTGCCCCTCAGCTATGCACATTTGCTCCTTTGGAGAGTCAGTCATCCCCTTCCTCAAAAAGGCTCCATGCAATCCAGCAAGAAGCCATCTGGAAAAACTCCCAGTCTCCTTCCCAGCAATTAACCATAGCTTTTGGGTAGAAACTAGCATTCTTTAACAAAAAAAAAAAGCAAAGATACCAAATTGTCAGCATCGACCATGAACCTTATTGAGATCTTCCATCTCTTGAGTGACCTGTTTGAATTGGCATTACCCACGCTGAAATCCTGAACATGTAAATTTAACCAGTAGCAGAGACACTTGTTCTGCACTTTGTCCTTTCCATATCCATCTTGTCCAGTGCATCCGGCAGATACCACATCTCTCTTCATGACCTCCCTCTAGCAGTGGTGTTCCTGCTGACCATGTATTTAAACTGCTACCAGAGAACTCCAGCTGGGTCTTTTTGGATAACAGCAACTCAGCACATGAAATTAAACAAGAATGTCCCTGGTACAATTGTGAAACATAGCCTAAGATTATCACCCTTTGAACCTTGATACCAAATGGAACATGCTACCTTGGGAGCAGAGGAAGGAGTGTTAAAAATGTAAAGAAGATAAATGCATGGAGTGCATTTCTGAGATAAGAATTGTTGTCCTGCTATATCTGCCTAGCTCTCCAGCAATCTTTAAACATAGGCACAATTCACAGACTGTGTCCTGCAGCAAGCACTGAGAACCCCAAGCAGCCATTTTGGTCTCCTCTCTGAAGCATTTACTGCCACATATTTTTTAATGAGAAAAAAACCAATTTTTACTACCAGGAGGTCAGTAATAATCTGTGTTCTGTGCTCGCCTTTCTTTTCAACCATTGCTTCATACTGTGTTATATTTTATTAATCTCAAAAATGTAATTATTGAACTAGTCTGTTTAGAAAAACATATTTTTTAAAAAATGGTAAATCCTGCTTATCTGCATACGCTGGCTATCCAATAAGCAATTAAAACTATTCTCTGTCAAAATGCAGAATAATTCTCTCTCATACATAAAGGCAATGATGAAGTAATATTCAGAAGACTAAAGCACACACAGAGGTTAAGATGTCTGTAATACCAGCCTTTGTTTAAGTACATCCAAGAAAGGAAATCAATATTCCTCAGGAGAGCATTTTGTTGGTACAGCTGCTGTTGCTAAGATTGGCTCAGTGTCATGTTCTCATTAATACAGTTTAATGGCAACCCTAAGATTGAGAATGTGCAGACAAACATAATGAATTTATACTAAAAACATAAAAATGTAGAAATTTTAATTGCTTTGGCCTGATTGGCTCCTTTATATCTTGAAAGGATCATGTTTATAAATTAGAGCTTAATGATATTTATGAATCACAAAATTAAGTCCTTCCTTGTAGCAGTCATTAACATGAAAGCACTTACTGCTGCAGTTTGCCCTTTAAGAGCCTCAGCACAAAAAGGCTGGCATGCTAGAGAGCAGTTTTGCATTTTGGAGCAAATTGTTACTATTGCAAGGAAAATGTTAGGGTTTAGTTCTACAAGCGTATCTGCTATCATTTAAATAACTCTTTGAAGCCCACTTCTCTTGGAGGAAGAGATATTGCTCCACGTGCATTGTGTTGTGCCATTCTGTGAAAGGAAACATCCCTTTGTATCAAGCTTTATCAGTCCTCCTCACTCTCTCTCTAATGAAGCACATTGCCCTGAATGTCATTTGTCATTCAGCTGTTCGTTTCTCTGGCTGCGCTCTGGAAGCCTGACAGAAGCAGGCAAGAAACATGAAAAAAACTACTGGGGATTAAAAAAAAATAATAATAATGATGCCATAGGGAACATGAACAGAAAAAAAATAAAAAAGAAACTAAGACAGAAATGACATCCAGGGAGCACAGGGCTGACAGCCTCAAAATGATTACTGATCAAACACAGGAGAAAAATCTGTGGGAGAAACTTGACATCTCCTCCTGCAGAATGGCTACAATCTTGAATTAAAAAATGAAACAAACCAAAACAAAAATCCCAAACATTGTGGCAAGGCCAGATAATGACTTACATTCTTGCAATGAGTTACACAAGCATCAAGCATACACACAAGCATGATGTGCAAGCTGTAGGTACACGGACTGCAATCCTTCCAGCCCATCCTTCCTTAGTCCTCAGTGTCTGAAGGAGCCTGTGCCCTGTTTGATGCAGCATGGGACGCCTTCTGCCTCCAGCGGCCTCTGAATCCTGTTTGTCCTTACTTCCCAGGTCTTGAACATCCTATAGCTCACACTGATAGGGGTAGCACAAATGGTTTTACTGCCATTTGTGCAAATTTTATCCATTGCTATAGAATGAATAAACCTATACTCAGTAAATATTTTAAATAAAGTACAAAATTTTACTAAAAAGTACTTACTAAGCATCCCAAACTCCATCATGTCTATGCCTGTCAACAGCCAGACACAAGTACAAAGTCTGTGAAGTAATGTCTCCACACTCTTGACTAAGATAGTGTTTTTAGTGTCTGGTACTCCTCCATCAATTATTTGACTTTCATAAAAATTTGTTTAGGGAAATATTTATTCAAGAATTAGTCAATTTGCTAATTAGACAAGCAGAAATAAGGATGCCTAAGAGTGCATAACTTGTGCAGACTAAATTAAGCTGCTTGGGCACATACACTAGTTGATGATTGGACTTTAGTACAGCATGTGAGGCTCACTAAGGTGCTCAACAGACCTGCTTAGGTCTCAGAAAGGAAAACGTGTGCCATCATCAGCTAAATTTACAGGTGGATTTTAAGCATCAAGGTATCATTTCATATGACCTGACATTACAGCATCCTGCCTCCAATGCAAGGCTTCACAGCATCTTATACCATGTACCCACTACCCCTATATAAAGAGGGAACTAAAACTCCAAAAGGAAGCTACAGGAAGGTAGCACACTGAGCACACAGCCAATAGGAGTCATTAAGGACATGTATGTCTTAGGTTACATGGCTTTTTACAAAATAGACATTTTATTTTGTACTGTAGAGAGGTATCTCTGGGTTCCACAGCCCTAGGCCCAAAGATATTCCCTTTAAAATGGAAAGTAAAAGTGATCAGATCTTTTACTAGATGACTGCTAAGGGCTATTCCCTTCACACTCACACTTCTCATAGGGCAACTTACTGCTGGAATAATACATACTGAGAATATTTTGCTTAAATGAAGTATCCTTTGGTAAGAATTAGAAATTGATGTTTAAATCACACTTCCATGTACACACACACACACTCCTCCATTATTTATTCACTCCTGAACTAACAATGCTATGAAAAGGCTAGTGTTTCAGCTGATTAGACTGGGCACAACCATATCAGAAAGCACCTTATTTTTAATACATGGAAGGTTCCAGCTTTCTATATGTTTACTGTGAGCACAGCAGTAGTCTCATGTTTCTAGATGTCATTTATGTGAAAAGAGATAATTATTGTCTTCAGCTGAACAATAGTCAAGCTGGGTGAAATCAGGAAACAAACAAAAACCCCCTGACATTAGAACAAATGGTATTTGAGCATCTTATCACATAAAGGGGTGCTGGCCAGATGCTCTGTTTTACTGTGTACCTATCAAGATTCAGCAAGGATTCTGGGGAACCAGGGTTGGACACAGCTGGGCAGGTCCACAGCTATGAGCCAGGTCCAAGGGCAAGCCAGAAAACACCATGAAATCTGGAGCTTGGTTTGGTGGAGCCCACAGACAGAGCTGTGGGAAGACGGAGACCAGCCCTGCTGGGGTAACTCTGGGGCAGGGGCTGATGGCCCTCGGGGCCTGCCATGGGGTCCTGGGCTGTGGGAAGTATGGCAAGCCCCAGAGAGTGGTCAGGGATGGTCAGAGCTGGTGCTGCCCTCAGGATTAGGGTACCAACTTTCTTTTGTGAGAATATCTGAGAATACTTAAGAAAAGTGCATTTGCAAAGAGGGAGGAGCAGCCCTCCCATCCTGACAGAACTAAGGCGTGTGGCTCAGGAAGGGCTCGCCAATCAGGCAGTGACTCAGTGAAGCCATTCCTTGCTAAGTCGCACAAGGCCCAGCCTGCAGGCCTCAGGTGGTTCTGGGTTCAAGAGGTTCTGAAGCAGAGCCCTGAGAAGTACTTCCTTCGGTCTGTGGGGTCAAAGGGGAAGCTGAGGTCTATCTCAGAGACCAGCATGTCCATGGGTGCCTCTTCTGGATGCCCACCTGAAAGACTTGAGGACGTGGCTCTTTGTAATTGTACCTGCAACAAGCACCAACAGAAATTAGGATGAGCACAAATTAAGGTCCAACATGATTCAAATTGCTCCTATAAAACTATGTCATAGGTATTTTTCAGGTTGGCAGCTAAAATTAAAGGACTTTTGGAACTATGTTTCTGTTAGTCGTATAAATTTAATGCTCTTTAAAATATTCAAGATAATGATCACAAGTCCAGACAGGCATACCTTGGTTCTTTTACCATAATGTGGATGTCTGGGATATCCTTGTATTTATCTGAATGCCTGTGTTTAGGAAACAGAACCAAGCCTTTAATATCCTCTCTACTTCTGGAAGCCATGTGTAAAATAGAGGTGGCAAATTATTGCAGAGGCTTCTTATACAAGTTCATGTTTCTGAAGCTTTCAGATAATTCAGTTTTTAAGGTAAGAAATACTTAAGAAGAACTTAATAATATCCTCTGCAGTGCTTTTACACAGAGTAAAAGATCCAACAGTGAGAAAAATAAACTATTGAAGAATTAACTATTCAGCTTCTGGATCATAGGTAATGTCGTGCCATTGGCATATTCAATTTCCTCCTTGGTACTTGTGCACTTTTATTCTAAGTCAAGTTTTACCCATTATGTTTAAGATTTCACATTTCATAGAATTTTGGTTAGGAAGAGATTTTTTTCTGCCATAATCTTTTAACTTAAAAATTAATATTATGGAGTTTAAATTCACCTTAAATTGCTTCAAATAATGCCTTCAAAGGGTTGTAAAATAACTTTTTTCTCATTTTTGCTAAGTGACAGAAAGTCAGACTATGATAAAGTCAGGTATTTACAACAGTTCAGATATAATAAATTAATGAGACTCATACAGGCTTAAGTGAAAAAATATAAAAAGCCTACACTATGGGGCAGTTACTTGGTCCATTTTTTTCCCCCCTGATATAGATGGAAATTCCATTACTCATTACTTATGAACTTCCAAGAAGAGACTGGGTGGAAGAACCGGTCTGAAGAGACACAGATTGCTACCAGTAGTTCATCAAACATTAGGGCAAAAAAGATTTTGATGTTGAAAAATAATGCTTTTGTGACTAGGATTTTTTGAGTGGGTTCTGCTTATTTAGATAGGGTACCTCAGCCTGGCTGGCTCCCCTGAGAAATGATTAGTGCACTCAGTTGCTTTCAGTCCCTTTCCATTTCATTGCAGAGTAGCTGGAGACGGACCAACTGCAGGGACACTAATCCAATCTAGGCAAATGTTACAAAGCTGGGTGACAGAATTGTGGCTGAATTACACCTCTTGACAGAGCCCTATCAAGAGTGTTGAGAAAATTTTCAAACTGAAGGCAATGCACTGGCCAGAGGCAGTCAGACTAGGCAACTCAGGTTGCTGCCAGAAGTGCCTGAGGGATTAGGCTGAAAGGTGACCCCAAACTACATTATTAAAAAAATAAAAAAAATAAAAAAGAAAAGAAAGATTTGGATCTTTTAAGCTCACACAGAGTATGTGTAGCTGGACTGGGCTAAAAGATTTTTTAAAATACCAAAGCAGCCTGATTAAATAAAAGCCCCAAAGTTTGAGTATACTTATTTAGTGAAAGAAATGTTTGTACAGAGCAGAAGATGTAGGATGTAGATCACCAAACTGGGCCAGAGAGTGAGCCAGGCTACTTAACTGCAGCTTACACTTACTTTTCTTATTGAAGACTGTTGACATTGGGATGAAACAACAAGGAGACATGCTGTCTTTTTGGAGGGGAGAGGGAAACCCTACAGTATTGTACTTGTCCACATTCACTTTTCCACCACTGTAGAAAATGCTGTAAAAATGACAGAAGACAAGTTAAATACATAAAGGGAGAGATGACCTGATTCTCGTTCTGCAAGGAAAAACTTCAGCAGTTCCACAAGAGTTTGAGAATTCAGATCTATTAGGCTATGATGTTCAATGCAATAACAAGAAACAGATTCTCGAGGTAGAGTTCATGAAAGGGATTTTACATCTGCTGCCAAAGGATCCCTGAAAAAGGCATTTTCAAAAAAAACCACACCAGTGTTCACTTGTACGATTAAAAGAAAAAGGAACTGTTCAAGCTTTCAAGATGCCTGTTTGTGATGTAATCCTGCACAATGAATCAAATTTGCTAGTGAATCCTTCTCAGGAGGTTAGTTACAAATTGTGACTATTAACTAGAAAAGAAAGACATCACCACTCTAGTATCTGAGCAACCAGCAGATAAAAAAAAAGGAATAAAAAGGAGACACTTGGAAGCAGTTGCTTATAGTAAAACCAAGTTCAATTAAAACAAACTTCTGTGAGGGTTCTCAGTGCAATGATTCTAGATGCATTCGAGCCTGAGAACTCTGGTTACTATCTTAATACACCCAGCTGTACTGTGCTACTGTGCTGAAAGCAAGTCTTGCTGTTATATCCAAATAAGTAAATCAGGCCTCACAAAGTAATTCAGTGATGGTTAAAAACTATGAAAGTTTCTGCTGTATGTCCTCAGATGACCTTTACTAGTTTGACAAAAAGACCTTGCAGCTCATCCTAAAGCGTTGTCTCTGCTTGACAGAATATAAAACAGATTTGGAAACTCCGATTACTGACTAGTTGCTTGATTGCAATTAGATAATGCAAAATTATTCTGCTGAAGCAAACAACTTGCAAAACAGCACTTATATGCAGGCAACACGGCCCTTCAGTCTCATCCTGTTCCCCGGGAGGAAGTGGAGGACGTGGGCATGAGAAGGGCCAAAACAAGTCTTCTAGATCCAGGCCTGAACTAGGAGAGGCCGAGGGCTGCAGCTCAGTCCAAAGGAGAAGGGATCCTGGCAAGGCAGATGGACAACAGAGGACAGCTACTAGGAACAGCCTTTCAGCAGTCAAGTCAGAAACCTCACATGACTCCTACAGGCAGCTTAACCAGACAAGACTGGATATGTTCTGGATAAGACCTGACCATGACTTTTGTAGAAATGTCTGACAAATGAGAAATGCTGCTTTTGTTTTCCTTTTTCCAAACAATCAGCGCTGTTCTTGTGTTAGCAAAGATCATTCACAGCTTCCTCCACAAGCCCTTTGTTTCCCCACTAATCTTCAATGTCTACCTGCTGTCAGCCGTGACTGTAAGTTCTTCATAACAGGGGCTGGGTTTGTTTGTGCATGTGCTGATTGACTGAGGGCCCTGTATATTCATGAAAAGACGAAAAAATACATTAACAGCAGGAACCCCTTACCAATACCTTGGATTGAATTTTTACTCTTGTAATACAAAATAAGCTTACTTTTCATATTAATTGGTTTCAAAAGGAAAAAATAAAAGAAAAAAAGTTGCTTTGGTTTTAATGAAGAAAAGGTGTATGAAAGTGAACGACAGTCTCCAAGTGTTGGCAGGCACAATTGTTGTAATGGGGAATCCTTACAAGTATAAGACAGTGATGAACTTGGAAGGAAAGATGAAGCAATATTTTTGTAGATGTTCAGGGATGTTTTATTTCCCGCAGCTGCATGGCTGGAGTTCCCAGGCAGACCCCAGGCACTGGACCCTGCTCTCTTCCCGGGCCCCGGGCACCCAAACCACCCAATCAGGAACAGGTATGGGGCATACATGACATGGGGACAGGGACAGGGATACACCTGTAACCTGCAGGGTCCCTCCCCCGGGACTTCAGGGGAGAGGCACCTCCACAATTCACCCTTTCTTATTAAATAACATTGGAAACAGTTGGATAAACAACAAAACAATTTCAAAGGAAAGGAAGCCACTATCTTGAGTTCCCAAATCTCCAAACAGATTTTCTTTGGAGTATCACAAGAGAGACAGGACTTGAGCATGCTCCAGATGGAAACTGAGTCAGGAGAGGGTTTTTTCCTTTCTGTACCTGTTGGAATCTTAGAAAATGACAGTTAATTTCTTCCCTCCCTCCTTTTCATCCCCCCATCGGCATTGCAAGGGGATTAATGGCATATGGAAAAGACTGGTTTTGTGATGGGAGCCAGAAAGGGAAATTTGGGCTGGGCATTTATGGGGGATAAAGGGGCGTGGGATAAAAGGGGAAGGTGAGATAGGGGAAAGGATAGGGATTATAAGGATATCGTCTAGCATATCTACTACCTTGCACAAGGACACCCCCAGGGCCTGTAACACATGCGGCCTGTGGGCCCTTTCTTCCCTGCACAATTTTAAATTCTACTCTTTCTCCTTCTTCTAAGCTTGGAACATTACTTTTGGTGTTATTTTTCACAATAGCAGATTTATGGACAAAAATAATTTCTCCAGTATCGATTCTCAATAAGAAACCATAATTTTTCTTTACATTATACCATTTTATAGTTCCAAAAACCCTAGCTGTGATAACTTTTTCATTTTTCCGAGTTCCTTTGTTCTTGCTTTCACTTTTGGTTTTGCTTGCTCTTGTGCTGGAGCTGCCGCTGTAGGGGTCTGAGTGCTCCCACCATGTGGTCCTGGCTTCCCAAGGCTGCCTTTGGGGCTGCGTGGGCCGGGCCGCACCACGCTGCTTCTCTCTGCCAGCTCCTCAGCCACCTCTGGCCACAGCCCCCACGCCGCTGCCTCTGCCACAGCTCCCACAGGCCCCGTGCTGCACCATCCCGTTAACGGGGCTGCCCCGGCGTCCCCATGCAGCTTCCCCTCGTTGGTGCTGCCGCGCCGCTCGCGTGTCTCAGGGCAAACACCGCCGGGCCCGCACCACCATGTAGCTCCTGGCTCCACTCCCGCCGCCGTGGCTCTCGCCCCTGGCCCTGCTCCCGCCGTGCCTGGCCTCACTGGCTCTCCCACGCGTGAGAACTCTCTCTCCGCCGCCCGCAATGCACTGGGCGCCTGCAGCTGGGGCCGTGCCGTCTCCAGGGTGGCGGAGGAGCCCCCTGCAATGCATGCGCTGCTCGACCACGTGTTTGCTGCTGAAACCACAGCAGAACACAGCCGACATTGCTCAACAGTCTCTGTAATCAGGTAATATTCACGGAAACAGTCTTGTATCGGCACATTTTTCGATTCGGAAATTATCTGTGTCCAAACATTCTCCCCAAAGTCCTTGATAAGAATCAAACCCCAAGAAACATAGAAGTTTTTAAACAGCCATGCCAAAAAGTGTCCTAGTTCTTTCTGAGCTTGCATTAAGCTAAAATCTACGTATTGCTGTTCAAGAATCTTTTTAAGTTTAAGGTAAATCTCTCTTTGTGGTTCAGACAGCCATGAGTCCTTCCATGAGTCCTCCATCGTTCAGAGATGAGACAGCAAAACGAAAGCAAGAAGAGATATCGAGAGTTACTCACGAATTATCTTCTCCAGGGATCGTTTGCCAGCATTTCTCCACCATTTGTTGTCAGGGGGAATCCTTACAACAAGTATAAGTCAGCGATGAACTTGGAAGCAAAGATGAAGCGATATTTTTGTAGATGTTCAGAGATGATTTATTCCTCCAGCATGGCTGGAGTTCCCAGGCAGACTCTCCAGTCATGGGACCTTCTCTCTTCCTCAGCCCCTGGCACACACCCCACCCAATGAGGAACAGGTATGGGGCACCCGTGACATGGGAGCAAGGACAGAGGCAGACTCATATCCTGCAGGGTTCCTCCCCCCGAGATTTCAGGGGAGGCTCTTCCACACACAATGAAGGCAAAAATTTAAAAATTGCTAAAAAAATTTCCTATGGCTTCATTAAGTTGATTTGACGTAGATGACACTGAAAAAAATACTATTTTATTGGGGTTTTTTGTTTTTTAAGTATCTCCCTGAGTAACTATCCTTTGGTCTTTTATTCATAAAAGAAGAATTAGAGAGAAAAAAAGACCAAGTGTTCAAATGCCATGATATAAAGCTGAATGATCATTTTTGCATTGGTCAGTGGATTTAATTTGAGATAGTTCGTCCAGACTCTTTAGGTGAACATTTTTAAGCCAATTTTTTCCTAAAGAATTATGGTATTAGGCCAGCTCACTAAATTTGATAGACTCATCCCAGAAATGTTCAGGAATTAATTCTCAGATGTCATGCTCCCACTCATTTCCTAGAACCTTGTATATGAAAGCATCAATTTACCAGTGTGATTATGGACTTTGTAGTAGAAGCAGAAGTAGAGCTTCCTCTTCTTGCTTTAAAGGACGGAATTTTGATTTCTTCAGCATATATGGCTTTTTTCTATTAAATGCATGGCTATTTTCTTATGCATAATATAATTTCTGCAAGGTTTTCAAACCAAATATTTTTAAGCTGGGCCTGTTTGTGCAGTTCTTTAAACTGCAATCACTTCTTTCATATTCTGACAACCAGTGTTTTACAGGAGTTTGTGTTCACTTAACATTGTTATGTTAAGTCAACAAGGTGCAAGAAACTAGGTAAATTAAGCCTATGCTGTGCTATATTCATTTAGTATTGTGTCTCTATTCAATTAAGTTTAATATCCTCTTTGAATGTTGTTATTTGTATCTTGTTCCAGCTATTATCTTGAGATGCCAATAAACCAGTGATCAACTGATCTATGATTGATCCATCCATTCTGTGCCACTGAAAAATGATGTAACTTCAAAGTGAAACTCTTGCAAATGTTACAATCAAACAAAAAGAAAAGAATATACAATTAAAACTGAAATATTCTGCTGAGACTAGACTGAAGCATTTCAGGTTTGTGCATTCACTTGTGTTTTGGCTGTGCTGAGATTTCGAAATCTGATATACAGATGAAATGAAACAAGAACAGAACAGCATTGCCACAAATAAAATTATATTTTTTTGCTGTGAAACCAAACCATGTCAAACATGGCCTGCCAGCCTGTCTACCACTGACACTGTTTAAACAATCTTGTTCTGAGCACAGCATCCTTCACTGCCACACCATGACTCTGTATTTTCATTTAATCTGATTTCACGCTCTGACTGACTTTGCCATGTTTCCATATATTCAAATGCACCTGAAAATACCCACTTCCTGCAAGAATTCTCAATAGCATGTAAAAAACACAGAAGACAAATATAAAAATCCTTACTGAAGTGTGTGCCACTAGCGTTTTATAACAAACTCCTTTCCCTGTGGCTCTAACAATCAACAATGTAAGCATTTTGCTTTTTGAAGCTGAGGTGTTCCTGAATATGCACAGTCTGCTCATTTAAAGAGGGACATGACTGTTTTGGCTGATTCACTCAATTGTTGGATTGTGCACCCCTTAGGATCACACAGTGGTGAGTCAGTCATTTGTAAACAGGAGAGAAAAAAACCCAAATGAATAGAAAGAACCACGAGCTCCATTCTTGTGATCAAAGGCCTCAAAGAAACCATGCAAAAGGAGCATAATTATTTATTGAACAAAACTTATTACATGATCTTTCCTTTACAACCTCGGCAGTGCCTGCAGCTGGCCTTACCCGCTATTGAACTAAGAAATCATTTGCACCTCACAAAAAGACAATACACACATTGGATCCTCCCTTTGGGAAAAGAGGCTGAGCTATATACTCATTTTCTTCTGAGGCACTACATCATGGACATTTATTTTCAAAAACAGAGACATGATTTTAGGTGTATTTCATGACAAAAAATAATGTGTTGTGTTTGCAGACCTGAGCACAGGACAACTTAGAGTAGAGATTTACATGCTTATTTTACAAGCAGAATCAGGCTGAGGGGGCTTTAAAAAATAGCATTGCTAAGAAGGGATTTTTGCAAACACAAAGCTAATGAGACTAATTGGTATTATGTCAGATGTATAATGTTTCAGTATATTGTTTTTTGGCAGTGGTAGTTTGGTTTTCCTGGGCTCAGAGCCCAGTTTCTGTTTAATTTTCTGTAAGGTTTCATAGCAGCCTAGACATACAGAGCTGGCTTGCTTGCAAATAACCACGTATCTCAGTATACATATTGATTAAAATTTAACACACCCAGCTGCCAGTTGGATGGACTTGCTTATGGCATTCTTATTAGAAAATTCTCTTCTTCAAACCAAAGAGAATTTTTCCTATGAAAGAAATTATAAGGTTCACCAAAAAGAAGTTGGATAGAATTAAAAATTAAAATGTTTATTTCACATTTAAAAACACATTGAGACATCATTACAACCTTGAGCCTAAATCTTGTCTCATTTCTGAACAATTCTGTATGCCTGGACTGACCTTGAAGTTTTATCAGGTCTAAAGCAAGATATCATACCCAACAGAAGAATTTTTTTCCAGGGTGCCAGCAGTCTTCTAGGTCTGCAATCTCCCACACATTTTGTTTGAGGCAAAGGCTCTTGAAGGGGAGTTTCCTGAGGCACTGCATTTCCCAGACAGCTCTGCTCAACTCACAGAGGTATTAGCTCAGATCCAAAAGGACTTTACTGGCTTTTATCCAGTGTTATTCCTAAGATAATAAGCCTTATGAAGATAATAAGATCTCTGCAGAAAAGTTGAACTTCCTGTGGAGTGAGCCCTAGGGTCAGCTCCCACTGCCCACCATACTTTGTCACTTTGTGTGGCACAAGCCCGACTGCTCTCTGCATCTGCACAGCACTACAAATCTGTAGGTGTGTATTTACCTGCAGCTCTATGGGTAGCTCAAGACAGCAAAACTGGAAGGTCTACGCCCAGTTCTATTCCTCCTTGAAAATTTTGCCTATAATTTATATTAAATGGTGAATATATCCCTCAAAAGTGCATTTATATATACACAAATATTCATCTTGTTCTAGAAGATCATTGATTCACAACAGGCTAGACTGTGCAATTAAAGTTAGGTGAGGGATGAGAAATAATGAAGTCAGATATTTAAATATCTGTTTATTGTAGCTGTATAGGTCTCGCACTTGCTTCCTGTGAAGGGTATCTTTTTGAAATTTTCTTTCCAGAAAATGTTAATGGAATGGCATATCTCCTATTGTTCACAGCAAGAAATACATATAATATTTTGCAAGCAATATTTCTATATGTGTTCAGTCACAGAGTGCACTTTGACAAGTGCAAGAAAGTAGTGCAATTCCCAGTTAAAAACCATAAAGATACAAAGTTCCAGTTATGAGAGGGATTAAATGGAAGACTTTTTGATCTGCTAAGGCTGTTTACAAAAGAGGGGAAAAGATGCTATATATAAATGTATTTAAACTGCTATGATCCCACTCACTCCAAATCATTTGGAATGTATGCTCTTGTGAGACCCCACCTGTACTACTTCATCCATGGCTGGGGTCCTCAGCACAAGAAAAAACATGGAGCTGTTGGAGAGAGTCCAGAAGAAGGCCACAGAGATGATTAGAGGGATGGAGCACCTCTACTACAAATACAGGCTGAGAGACTTGCAGTTGTTCAGCCTGAATAAGAGAAGGCTCTGGATGGCACTTTACAGCAGCCTTTCAGTCCTTGAAGGGAGCTTGTAAAAGAGGAGGGAGAGTGACGGTTTACATGGGCAGAGAGTGACAGGACAAGGGGTAACGATTTTAAACTAAAAGAAGAGAGATTTAGATTAGACATTAGGACAAAATTCTTCATTGTGAGGACAGTGGGGCATTGGAATAAGCTGCCCAGAGAAACTGTAGATGCACCATTCCTGGAAGTGTTCAAGGCCGGGTCGGATGGGGCCCTGAGCAACCTCATCTAGTGAGTAACATCCTGGATCATGATCTTCAGATGATCTTCAAGGGCCCTTCCAACCCAAGCCATTCTATGATTTAGATGGCTGTAACTTTGTTCACATTAAAATTGTTCATTTGTCTCTTCCTTTCGCCTTGGCCCACCATGTCTGCTTATTTGTTTATAATCCCTCAGTGACTGCTTAGAGTAGAATTTGTTTGAATCAGGCATCACCACTTTTTGCACTGAGTCTCTCTAATAAGAGTTGTCTGTTATATCTCTTTGGTTTGGCCAGTATTGGCCACTATAATCAAACACATAATCCACTTTATTATACACAAGTATCTTTGTTACAGCTGCTTAGACCATCCTGACTTCTGGTTTTCCTTTTCTATTAATGGAAGTTGCAACAATTGTATATGATAACAATGCAGTAGTGTGGTGAAAATGAAGGAGGAAAAAGATCCATTCATTTTTTTCTTGCCCAGAAAGACTTCTAGGACAATTAATAGTGTCTGTCTAACGACAGGGATCTCTCCTCTGCACTAGCTTTCATCACACAAAGTCACCTTTAAGTCATGCAGCAGAGAAGAAAACCCTTACATTAAAACAGTTGTGCATCAATATCTTTTGATTTGAAATGCCTTCAGTTAAGATCTT
>JACBWW010000011.1:8044299-8063275 GCA_020086605.1 Lanius collurio | reverse complement strand
ACTCAGTTTGACAGATAGCTGACCGAAAGATTATTATTATATAAAAAATATTATATATAAAGTCTATTGAAATATACTTCTATTAAATCACATTTAAACTTTCCTAATAGACCCAAGGGATTGTTTTTTGCTCAAATATCAATGTGGGATGACTTTCCTGATGATGTGTTCTCATTCTAAAATTATACATGAGAGAGAAATTATTTGCTGAAGATTTTGGCGTTGATTGTGTCAGAAAAAGTCAGAATGGCTTTAGTGGGCTCATGACACCCAAAATAATGGTAGGCAGATAAAAATAAGAGCAGTGAGGGATAAAAAATATTGGGTCAGTAGCAACCAAGTGCCATTAAGCACATCACTCCCCATATAATGTACAGTCATCCAGACAAATTTACCAATACAATTAGTTCTTATTGTCCCCATTGTTGACAGCCTCGGTAACAAAACCAAAGAATTAATTACAAGTTGAGCATACTGCAGGTCACTGTAGACACACACAGGCAAAAACCTTACTTTGATGTATTTTCCTTGCTGATGTGTTCCTGTAGTGGTTTTATTGAGTAGACTTCATTCCTATTGCACAATCACCAATCAATTAAAATTCAATTAAAAATAAAAATAGAACTTCAAAAGCTCAAGATCTTACTAGCTGAAAGGCTTTTGGGGTTTTTTTTCCCCCTTCTCATTTCAAAATCTTAGATAAATTAAATTGGTAAAATCCCAGGGGCGGAAGGAATAGGAAAGCATGTTATTTTTGTCAAAATGTATGTACTCTCAAATCAAGCTTCACAGACTGCTTAACCTGACAGGCAGGTGAAAAAGTTAGTCTAGTTTTTAATCACTTTCTCCATGATTTATCCTTGAGCAGCTCCATTGAAAAAAAGAACTAGAAAAGTAAAGTATTATGAAGATACACATTAGCAAATGTGTAAAAGAATTGGGTCCTTTACTAGGCACTTTCTGAATTTATGACTCATAGAGATTTTAGGGGTGGATTGTTTCTGCTCTGTTGAGCTTTTATTTGATTTTGTCCCTTCTAACATTAGGGGAAACCTAAAATGGGAAATATCTGACTTAAATATAATGAAAAGCTTAGGTCTTGACTTTAAATTGATTACCTCATCCTATATTGTGTGCACTTCACTTTTATCCTATTTGGTAAAAGGACGTGTTTCACTTAAAGAAATGCCTTGCTATTCAGAGCTTAATAGTGATTTGGGGCATCATGGTGACATCTAAATTTTGTAACAACATATAGGTCATATCCCTTCTTACACCATCACAAAGTAAAATCACGGTGATCCTGTCATAATTGTGTGAACATAACCTCAAGTAAAGCAAATCAGCTCTTTTTTCTTACTTGTTCAGCTTGATCATTGATTTCACACCTCTGACGTACCCAGTGCCAGCAAAAAACAGTGGCTGCTTCTTATGACACAATGCAACATGTGGAAAGGAATTCATTCAGTGTAGTAACTTAATTTTTGAACCATACACAGTAGCCTTGCTGATATAAATAGCAGTTCCTAAATCCCATAGATACAATAGAATCACAGAAAATTTATTTTTCCCTCTCTAATTATGTCCTTTATTTAGACTCTATTAACATAACTTGGTTAAACAGTGTGGAGTGTTGTTCATATAAATTATTTTAGCTATGACTCAGATGAAAACACAGCACCTTTACATAGATAATAGAAATCTAAATATGTGCTGCGCTGACAGAAAGCAACACTCCCAATTTGACTGTATTTCATTCTTTCACATCTGATAGTGGTTCCAGCAGGTACATCCAAGGCTGCAAATACCATGGAGGAAAATATCTGAGGGATGTTTCCAAAAATAGTCCAGTTTTCAGAGAACTGAGATGGAGTCATGGCTGGAAGAGAGGTTCAAAGTCCATCTGAGAAAGAGGACTGGAAACAGGGATGGAGACAGAGCTACCTACAGGGTGTTCCCACAGCCATCCAGCAAATCCATTTCATTGAGCCAAGACAGCAGGGGAGAGAGCAAGGACCACCACCATGACAGGACCCAGATGCACCTAAATCAGTCCTGGGTCAGGGATTCACAGTCCCAGGCTGGGCTGAAATGAGCAGCCTGGAAGGAAGACCCAGAAGTGGCTAGGCAGGAACAGTCAGAGCTGGTCAGGGTTCACATTGTTTCAGTGGCTTAGTGCAAGTGATTAGGGAAGATAAATTACTGATGTACCAGAGAATATTTTCCATTTTATTAAGAGTAATAATTAGTTCTCAGCCAGGATGCCCTACAAATTTTCTACTCTTCATAAAATATCTATTACCTGGTAAACATCCATTCTCAAAAATTCATTATTTATTTACAATGTCATATTATAATGAATTACTTTATTTTTCATTTTAACAAAATGGTATATCTTTTAGACATAGTATGCATGAAGAAAACAAAATTCATAATAAGTAATAAAACTGTGTTGCCTTGTAAAAGATTTGAGGTCAGCCTGTTTCAGAGTCTGATACTGATATCCAGAAGAAAGGAGAGTCAACTTCTGGTGCAGTTTAACACAAGTTGCCATTGTATGGCATGAGACAACTACAAGATTCAGCATCTTTTCAAGCAGAGCTGTTGCCTTTATTTTTTAATCAATAAACTACTACTCTGGCATTAACTCAATTTTATTGTTGCTGGATTTGTTCTCACCTTACAAAGCGATTACACCAGGACTAAAGCATTTGGAAAGTCAACATTACTGACTTTGGTCTGCAGCATCAATCCTGAGACAGTAAGCTACATTTCCAGAGCTGTGAATAGGGCATCTTCCTCCAGAGCCAAATTCACATAACAAGAACAAATGGAAATAATATATGTACTCAATCCTTCCTGCAAATATAATTCAGCTTCATGTAATATTTATAGAAGGTCTCTGGTTTTACTGGTACTAAAGAGCCTTTGGTGGTTGGGCTGCACCACATGTGTAATGAGTAAGGATGACTGAAACAAAGGATAGACACCAATACCTTGAGTTTTATCCTTTTCTGGGCTATAGACTAGCTGTTCCAAGCTTTAAAAACATTAGTGTCGTGATTAGCACGCTGATGATGTAACTAAGAATTGACTGTCTTTTCCACCAAAAGAAATTCTCCTAAGCTGAAGATGGAAAATCACTGTTTCATAAGCAAAAAATAAAACAAGATCAAGTTATATCATCTCCTGGTATACCCATTGCCCTCTATTAAAATATCAATTGGATGATTCCCAGAATTAATAGAGATGTCATTTGAGTAGTGATGTCACTATTTTAAGTCTGAAAAAGATGACCTCACTACACAAGCATGCAGTCCAAAAATCATGGTACTGAAAGAGAATCAGAAAAGCAATGTATAAGGTCTTGATTATTTTTAAGTTCTCCGATGGTCCCCTATGTTTTTATTGCTTACAGTTGATATTGACTGTGAGTGGACCTGTACAAAGTGTGCTGTTATATTCTGCTCCCTTGTCTCACCTTTTCTATCTAGTGACAGTAACAACTTTCATTTCCTGGTTTAGCAATGGGAATGAGCTGATCATTAGATAAGGATCAATCTCTTTCAGTCAGTTAGTGGGGAGAATCTACAAATTCAGGGAGTAGAAAAGCAGAAGAGCATTCAACAAGGTGATATTTTAAAAGATATTTATGTTTAGAAAGAGCTATTTTCTCCTGTAAAAAATGGAAAGGTGATTTTGAATTGTATAAACACATTACTTAGATCAAGCAAGGTCACTCTTGATCTCAGGTTCATGTGCAATAATAAACATGGCCATTTTCACAGGGTTCCATCTATTCAGTCAAGAAATGGTGAATACTAACGAAACATTTAAGAAGGGCTTTCCATGCAGAAAAAGGATACATCATTTCTCCTTTCAAGGTGGACCTCTAAGAAGATGAGGCCTGCATAAAATTATTTCCTAAAAATATGTGCATAAACTCTAGATCTCCAGAAGGAAATAAATTAGAAATTCTAATATAATTATTACTTGCGATAGTATGTGGAATGCCTGTTATTTTGATTATTTAATTAGGGTTCCAAATGGGCATTATTTCATACAAAACCAAAATAAAATAATTTGAAAATTTTATAGTACCTGTGCATTAATTATTCACCTCAGTCCATCAGGTTGACCAGTGTCTAGCTACCTAAAATATAGCAGAGAGAAGGAAATGTCAAAACTTAATTATTTTATGCAACTTATTCAATAATTCTGTCTAATTTTTCTCCAGTGTCAAAATAAAAACATAACAGGTTCTTGAAAAGAAATTGTGAAGTAAGTTATTTACCAAGGCTTTTTGGTATTTCGATTGTGATCTCCAATTTCAACAACAAGTTGTTGTTCAAAGTGAAATTACAGTACTTGTATTTGTCTGTTCAGCATAAGGCTGATTTGTAATACCTGTCTAGATAGAAACCAGTGACATATTTTGCTGGAAATGCAGTCACATTGAATATAATTCTACTGCTAAAAAGTATGGTTAATAAGGTCTTTGCCTTTCATGTATTGCACGTGCCTAGTGCTACTGTGTTCTCCTCTGCCATGGTGCAAATTGCACTTTCTCTCAGAGCAGGAACTTCTGTATCCTCTCTATATTTTCCCCAGCCATTTGAGTGTGTAACCTAGGAAACAGCAGGGATTTTTACTCCCACTTTTCTAAATTGTCCACCTTATCATCAAGAATAAACCTCAGTGAAACTGCCCACTAGTTAAAGAACTGCATTTTTATTTTTATTTTTGAGATGACAACAGTTCCAGCATGATTGAAGGTGCAATGCAAAGGCAAGATAAATGCATGTTATATTTTCTACCAAAGGGAGTTTTGCCTACAATCCTAGCCCATCGTGACTGTACAATAATCTTGAACAGGTCAGAGAGATGTGCAAATATGTTCATACCTCAAGTACAAATGATAGTGCTTTGAATTAATTTGATCACTTATTTCCAAGGGTTCTGTAAGCATTAATTACAGTTCAACTCTCAGATTGGCAGTGAGCACACTTATCTGACAGTCCTCACCAATTTGAGAGTGATCTTTGCCCAAACAAAAAGAGAATATCCAAACCTATTTCCATGATCTGTCTATCAAAGTCAGGAAATTTGTCTTCAAGAAACTGCAATGTGGTCATTTTCCATGAAAGTCAAGACAACAACTCATGTAGCCAAATTCAGTAATGCAACCTAGATCACTTCCACATGCATCAATTTGCAATAGAGTTTGCACCTTGTAACATGTAAAGTCCAAACAATGCTTACTCATATTATTACACACCCTAACCTCTGTTTATTTGATTGCTGTTTTTATTTTTTTTTTTTTTAAACTTGAGTTTTGAGTTTGGAAAGCCTTGTCCTAAACATACAGTCATGTTCTGTCGGCGACTGAATGACAGACCCAGACCAGCAGGGAATCTGAATCGTTTATTCAAAGGAATGAGTTGGTTTTATACACTTTTCTAAGGCACAATATTTCCTTATGTGATGTGACCTATCCCATGATGCCACATCAGGAACACACTTCTTAGGGGTCTGCTATGTGACACCTCCTCCCCACAGGGCCCTGGAGACAAGCCTCTCTGTGCTGCCACGTGCTCCTTTGTGCTGCCATGTGCCTCTGCAGGCAGGTTTTACAGCTCACAACCCAATTCTACCTCATAATTCCCCATAATGTTCCACTCTACTGTGTTGTGAAATTTAACTGACTACACCAGGATTAAACTGACAGCTAACAGAAGAATGCAATCCAGCACCTATACTTTGAAAACACCTTGAAAAGGACCATGCAGTTCTGAAGATTTTGGGAAAATGACCAGTAATTCATTTCAAGAGATGTCTTTTTAAAATGATAGGAAGGATATGAGCTTCCGTTTATTTCTCCCAATGATTAAGGTAAAGGCATTTGTCTCTCTATATTTAGCAAGTAAGATGCAAGCCTTTAGTTCTCAATCAATGTTTGCAAATCCTAATCAAGCTGATAGCAGATGTATAGATGTCATGTCATATATTCTCACAAGACTACACCAAGGAATAAGCAAACGCATTTTAAGTGGGATGATTCACTACTCCTAAACACATTGAATTTGTACAACTGCGGCTAGATATTTGGCAGAGCAAAAAAAACCTATGTTGACTAAGTCACAGAAGAAAAAAGAAGTTATTTCCACCTAGTGTAGACAAATCTGCTGTGGCAAGATTTTATTTGCTGAGCCAAACAAGAGCATATCACACACATATTGAGCAAAATACTGAAATAGATATAGGAGGTGAAAACTAAGAGTCAGTGTAAAATAGTAAAGTCAGTAAAGAATTATAAGCTTGAGTTATGACCCATGAGTTTAGATTAAACAAAATTTCAAAAACCATTTTCTTACATCCTTTGTAAATGCTCAGAATCACTCAGGCCAAGAACTGGTAAGTGTTCCTTTAGTGAGTGCCTCGTGTCAGAACACCATGCTCCATCCAGCACACTTTCCATGCAGCAGAGCATTTCATCCTTTAATCCCTTAGAGCAATTCTTCTGATTTATTAATTACTTTGACATTACAGACATGACCCATTGAAAGGAATTGCTTAAGTGTGTCAAGTTGCATAGACACTTAAGTTTGCTTGTGGTAGTATTTTTCTGCCCTTGTTAAACCTCTGCATGCCATTAATCAAATTATGCAACAATGGAAGCAGATTTTCAAAATAGCTCAAATAATAAACAAGGACAGAATCTGAAAGGATTCCTACTGTAAGATTTTGAGACAGATTATTAAAAACCTTGCTAGTACAGAAGGGCCCTTCAAAAGCTCTAACCACTCACTTCAGAGCCTCAGTAGCTGCTGTGATCCTCCTTGAAAACCTGACACAAAAGTGAAGATTAATACATTCTGGAAATCTGTTTTAGAAGAATAAGTATTCATTAAGCCAGAAAATTAAGATGTATTGAGATGCGCTGTGATCTAATACTAGCTCATTTTGCAATATATTTTTTGGAAAAGAGCATGCGGGCAACATCATCTGATACAAAAAACACTTGATATGTGTGATGTAACAACTGCATAGATCCACCATAAACCTCTATCATATCACTCTTTAGAGACATGCAGAAACATTTTGGGGAGTACTCTGTCAGGTCATGCAAATGGCCCAAATTTGAAAGCATATTACTAATTTCATAAGATGATTTTGAAGAAATGTTCATAGATTACGTTTTTCTGCTTATTTCTTTGCTAGGCTTTCACCATTTGAAATAGTTTCCATCCTAGTATTTTGAGTCAGATGCTGAAATTTCATATCTAGTTTCATTTTTCAATGATAGTTTCATATTTAGGTTTTTTTAAGAAGTACTTTGGAGATTTTTCAAGACAAGCACTTGACAGTGTTTTCATTTGTGCAATATTTGAAAGGTGCTTGACCTGCAAGAAGAAAAAAGAATAAACTCCTTTTTTTCTTTCTTAAAATCTTTATTCTTAAAGAACTGCTTTGCACTCTCAGATATTATTTAGGACTTTTCAGGATATATTACTACATACTGCAAATATTATTTGAATTCCAATCTCAAATGAGACATATCTTTTGAAGACATTGAAACCACTTTTGTTGATTATGTATTTTCTAAAGGAACGATGGAAAAAAAAGATACATGTATCACAAAAAACCTCTCCTATTAGTTCTATACTTAAAAACCTCCAGTCTGATTAGCTATTATTCTTCTTGTGGTTTTATTTATTCAACAAGTTAAAAATCTTATACTATGTTCAATGACGAACAACTACAGTCATGTGAAAGTACAGACCAGTCATAAGATTATTACATATCAAGGAGAACTTTTATACAAGAAATGTATTGTTTGATAAAAGCCCCAAACCAAAGTGTTGTATGTATTGCTGCCTTATACTAGGTTAGAGTTTTAAATCATAATTCCCTCTTTGTCTCATAACACAGAGGGAAAAATATTTTCTTTGATTAATAGATAAGGATGCAACTCCCTTTTTAACACAGCAAGAGATGTTTTTCTTTTGAAAATATGCCTCTTGCCATACAGGATCAACAAGCAGGATACAGAGGTGGAAAGGAATAAAAATATTTTGGAAGTTCGTCCATTCAAGAAACAAACTAAAATTGCAGTTTCTTTTCTACCTTTTTCTTCTAAACATATGTATTGCTGATGAAATGAAGCAGGCAGAACCAAATCAATAACTCCATAGTCATCCATGTCAGAGGAAATTCAAACTTGATTCCATTGTTGAAAAACATGCCTCAACCTTTTTACCTGTCTCTGAGGTAAAAGAGTAAATGAAAGCTTCTATTTTGGTCACTGGCCTTTCTGGGACTGACAGCAACCACGGCAATTTGCTTCCATGAACTGTGAGTCATACAGGCTTATAGGATGGTGTTCAAGCAATTCAGCTTTATGCTCCTCAGAATGTTTGTCTGTGCTATGACTGATGTCCCAAACTGTATTTAAAACATGGTCCCTAAATCCATGGGAGACCCATCTAAACCACCTCTCACTGCAAGCTGAAGACAGTGGTTACTGTTTTGGATAGACTTCAGCTCACACTTTTTCATTCAGATGGTCAGACTTTGTGAAGCTGTTCTCGCAAGGAATTTGTAGGGCTCCTGAAGTATAGGGCTGCAGACACCAGGATAATTTGTCTCAAGAGTAAAATGCAGTGCTATTAATCCACTCTGCTATACATACAAAAGGAACTTGAAAGAGAGGAAAGAATGTCAGTGCCATTCTTTTGTTCCCTCAGAAAATCCAAGTCGAGGGAATTGCCTTACAGACTGGAAAAGTTCAGATTACTAAAGCTACTTTTTCTATAATGGGGAATGTTTTGAAACTCCAAGATGTTCTGTAACTTGATCCTGTATCTAGAAAATTTCTATTTCTTGTCACTTCTATCTTACAGGAACACTACTGAGGTAGTTTCCTGTGTCTGAGTACTATTTGAGTAATCTAACATAAGGTATTACTTACTGCCTCCTCACAAACTAAGCATCAATGATGATCACATAATGAGTGTTTATCACTCTTTGTTTCTCTTAAACACTGTGCAGAAAAACACTTTACACTGATTGAGTTTCACACCTAACAGGTTAGTCAAAGATCTACTATAAGCCAAATTCTGAAGCTGTCACAGTGGGACCCTCAAGATCCCTTTTTCCCCTGCTTGCTAGACACCCACATTACAGAAAATATTCTGAATACTCTCTTTTAGATATAGCATGCTCAGATGACAGCTGGTCACTGAAGTATACACATCTCCTGCAGAAGGAGATAAGAATTCATGAAGATTGTTATATTCTTATTTCCATCCAAGTAGCACAGAGAACTTGAATACTTAGGAGTTACCTAAACCATCAGATTTTTCTGAGGGTGTATCTCTGTCTTTTTCCTTTAGAAAACATTGCTCTTTTGAAGCATGAATCCTGGCTGCCAGCTTTCTTCTTCTTCTTGCTGTTCCTGTCCACTCTTTGTGATGGATAAATCAAGCTGATTTAGCTGCAGAATAGAACTTTTCTGTTGTTAACCTTCTTACACTTACACTTTGACACTCACAGTTCTGCCTGAAGCTGACTTCTCTAATGTTGAACTGCTGGACCTAGATGGGCTCTTTTTCTTGGATTTCGTAACTAGCCTAAGTGACTTCCAATTTTTTCTCCACAGGACTTCATTGCAAGTCTAAAGCCTCCATTCGCTGAGGGACAAAGGACAATAGATGGACTATGGCAAAACTGCACTGCACAGTGATTGAAACCCAGATTTGGATGACGGATTTTTCTGCAGTGCTGCCAGAAGTGTATTTTAAAAACAAAATTATTTTGTAATGGGAGGATAATGGAAATGAGAAAAAAAAGTAAAAATGGAAATTTTGAAGATAATATTCTGAATGTTCCAGCCCTGTACATTAAAATAGCAAAATAGAAACACTAACAAGACAGTATTTGCAACCAGTTTCAGAGGAGCTAAGGAGCTGTGTGTGGGGTAAAAATAATTTTATTTTCTGTTTGGTTTTGTTTTTTTTTTTCTCCCAATGAAAAATATTTAGCATGCCTTATATAAAAGGGGTTGGGGAACCACTACAACTTGAAAAGATCTTAAGTTTCACAAGACAAAAACTTGTAATCTGAACTTCCTTACCCCACCAGATTCCTCATTCCTAAAGTTGAACAGAAATGACCCCAGATGTCTAGCAGTTTAGAAAGGAAAAATAATCATTTCATTAGAAAGACATGTAGCATATATGAAATAAATTAGAGTAAAAGTGCCAGGACCTCAAATTTAAAGGCAAGGCAAAAAACCTCTTCACTTGGAGGGGAAGAGGAGGTTATTTTTTTAAGCAGAGAAGAAATTCAAAGTAAATTGCAGAAGACTTTTCCACAGCTAAAGTAAACCAAGCATTTAAAAGTGATGCAAAAAGCAGAAGTAAAGCTGAAAAAATTTGTGAAAAGAATATATATGTGCTGTGAATATCCTCAGCATAAAAAAATAATCAGAGTATTGAGTTTCAGCCCTTTTTATTTTTGCACATTAAAATCATCTAAGAAAAGGTAGATTTTATATAATCACATTACTGAATAGAAACTTTTTGTTTCTTTCTTCCTAACATTGCAAGTTAGCTCCAAAAGCAAGAATTTCGACTTTTTTCAACAGTGATGTCTGAAAAGTAAGTTTTTTAGGAAGTATACACTTTCATACCACCTTTGATTGTAGTACTGTTTCTGCTGATAAAATTGCCATTGGCAGAAAAATAGGTCTGAAGTAATTTGAGTGTGAGGTTCTGGTTTTGCAGTAAAAGCTGTGTGAATATATGTGGCAGTCATTTCCTGAAGGAAATTTAGGCTTTAGTTTGCTCTGCTTACCACAAAGCCACCTATGAACAGTACATCTTGTTGGGGTGTGAAAATACAATGCCATAAGAAAGAAAAATGTATTTATGCCTGATTTGGTAAAGTGGTTGGTAAAAAATGCTTCAATTAAAACAATGAAATGAGAATTATTGGACCACATGAGGTGATTATGAAAGAAAATTTAATAGCAGTGATCTTGGCAGGATCACCAGTGTCCAGCATCATGGCCATTTTCCATTTATGTTTTATTGGTCATTGTGATATGAGGACTATAGAAAATGGCGTCATTAAAGTAGCAGCCATTCTCCTAAGGAAGAACCTGGCTTTGCAGGTAAACTATCAGTCCTTGAAAGACAGATTAAGAATTCAAAAAGTGGGAAAGCAGGGGATGGGTGAGTCACAAGAGAACTTAGGTTTTCATTTACCAAAATACACACAACCCAAATACATGCAAATTATAAGTGATGGAAGATCCTCTATCACTTTCTAGTAACCAAAACAGGTGTCAGTTCCCTTCCTGCACCCCTTCTACAGCTGAATCTTTTTTAGCATAGAAGGGAAAGCCCAGAGTAAGGAGAAAGTTAAAAAAAAAAAAAAAAAAACAGTGTTTGTTTTATCCCAGCAGTACCAAATGATCTAATAATTATCTGAGGGGGAAAAAATATATATACATAATTTAAAACTTAAAAAAGGTAGGAAGGAATGTTGGGAAGAACAGGAGTGTAAGAATTTAATCAAAGAGATACAAATCAGAAGAGAGGAAAAACAAGAATCTTAACACTTGATCTGTTACCTTGTTTTGGTAATAGCTCACATTCATATCTCACTTTGCATCTGAACTTAACAATCCCAACTATTTCTAAAGCAATTACTCATTTTGTTCTCTGAAATGCATGGCCTATGCTCTCATGTGAACAAAACAAGAAGAGACTAAAGTAGAAAGGTATCCAGGGAAGAAGATCAGGCTTGCTACCTTTTCTTGTTGTACTAGAAGGGTTAACCAATGTTTAGCTTTTATTTTGTGAAATATGTTGCATCTATATGCTATGTAAATAACTATTTTTCAAAATCTTTGGCTATAAACTCATACTTCTGTCTTGAAAAGCATATTCAGTTGGCTTGAATTTCATCCATGTTCCTGTTTCTAGTCAGAGAGAAAAAGACACACCTAAAAAGGTGATAAAGGAGTTTGAATAAGGCAGTTAGAAAGACTAACTGCCTTAGGGCTTGCCAAGATAAAACACTCATTAAGCTTGAGATCTTTGATGGAATTTAGACACTCTGCAAATTGAATAAGACTCTTCAGCACACAATGACTTTTATAAAAAAGTTTTATGGTGGAAACACATTTTAATAAGATATCAAACTTTGTCTACCTATTTATTAGTTTGTTATCTAAAGAAAAATATCTCCTGTCCTCCAAATTTAACAGTTTCTCTAAAGCTGCAGAAAGTTTCTTAGTGCCACAGCCAAAAACCACATCCTGTGTTGGAGAAGATATGATAGATGACTGTTAATAAACTGGAAAGCACTGAGATACAGATAAAACCATAGCTAAAACATACTGCTAACAATAACAATTGAAGCAGACAAGATACTTGAAAGTATCAACGAATGAGAAGTTGGAAAACCTCTGAATTATTTCTAATCATGTACTAAATGCTGCATGTTATCTGTTACAGAAGCAGCAACAAAATATTAACTTAATAAAGCAAATAATGTAATCATGTGTATATCACTCTAGGTAATTAGAACATTAAGAAACCTATAATTGGGAAGAACATGAATTCCAAGCCCCAAGTGTGGTGATCTGTTTACCCACTGCTTTTCTGATCCCTTATTTCCCCTGCCCTTAGCTTTTGGCCACTCCCTTGGCCTCTCCCTATTAATTCCTATACCTCAACCCCGCCCATGTACCGCCCCTGAGCCTGTTACAAAACCCCCCTGCAGCTGGACCACGAGGTCTGTCTGCCTCTGGGACAGGATGTAATGTTAAAGATCCTGTAAAACCCTTGTGGAGGGGCCCTTCTCACCTCCTTCGCCGCCACTGAGTTGTAGCGCTGACAGCTGCCAGAAATGGACTACGGGAGGACAGAATGGCTGCCCTGCCCTAAGAAGCCCCTCTGAGCTCCCAGGGAAAGCTGCAGCTTGCTAAACCAAATCTAGCACTACAACACCCAAGAGCATCCTGAATTCATGGAATGGAGAAATAAATAATTAAGCTCCCTTGTATCTTTCTATCTGTGATACTGAGGAGGTTCTGCTTGTGGTAGCTTCCTCTTACCTCATGAGTTTTGAAAGGCTAAAGCAGGAATTTCACTGGATTACAATACCATTGTATGCAGGGAAAGCTGATAGGGACAAAAGGATCTTTGTACCTATATTAAGGCCTAGATATTAAGATACATTTGCAGGACCATAAAGAGTCATGAATGCATGCTAGGCTGCATAGCGCCTGGGTGAGTGCAGTGGTAAAGTACCCCTCAGCAAGGCCCAACATGCTTTTCAAACTACATTTGGCAAGAGAACGGCACACAGAGCTTGTTCATTGGCATCTGTGCCTGCCAGCATAGGTGTTCTCTTTGTAGGCACTTCTATCTACCTTCTTTTGAAACTGGTATGACTAAAGCATCCTTGAGTACCAATGGGATTTCAGCTCTCAGTCAGAGGTCTCAGTATCTCAAAAGCAACTGACGGACATGAAACAGACAAATAGCCATAGGAACCAAGTGTTAAAGAGGTTGATCCTATCTATTCAGAGCAGCATTGTTCACTGAAAAGTTTTTGGCAACCAATCTCTCACCTTGGCAGGAAGGATTTATACTGACAGCTTCAGCTTTCATGAACCTCACGTACCTGCCAAAAGCTTTTAGGCAAAGACCTAGATTTGCATTTCTTTAAATATAATATGTAAGTCCAGGATTTTACATATATTTTCTTAGTTTACATGAATCTGAAAATGGAAGAGAAGGAAATTATATCAAGCCAAATAAATAAAAGAGCAGTGTGAGACTCCAGTACTTTTTGAGGTCAGACTGAGCCCAAAAGAGTTTTTCTTGTCTTTTTTCTCACACATAAATTTGTGAAACATGCATAAAAATCTTCCCCATACAAACTTTTCCAATTCAAATCAGAAAACTGTACAAGATTTTCAGAAAATGTTCATATCTGCCCTAATTATTCACTAGTATAAGCCACTACTAGAAATGTTTTCTGTCCCTCCAAGAGAGAAGCAGCAGGAGAAGAGAAACAAAGTGTACAGGAGGAAAACTACTGCCCCAGAAAAAGCACAGTCTAAAATGCTTTGACTTCAGGTAGCAAGATGGCAAATCTAAAAATCCAATAGTCAAAAAAAGAAAAAAATGAAAGCTTATTTCATCTTTTCTCACCAGCTGAGTTATCCTGTTGTGAACAGGTAAGACTGACTGCAACTTGTTGAACTTGGGGTGAATGGAGTGACATGTGCTGCATGCACTAAGATAGGAGGCTGTGAATGAGCACCTTCTTGTCCACATCAAAAGGTGGAAACTGGCTGACAATTGCCAGAATATGATTTTTCCAATGACTGTGTGTGCTCCTGAGCAGGCAGAAACAGAAGACTGGGGTCAAGTCTTTACTGCACTGCAAGCATGGGGCCAAAATGCAAGCTAACTGCAAAGTCTAAAGCAACACTGGTCCAGCAGAACGGCTGAGGACCCGAGGGGCCCTGCACTGCACTCTGGAAAGGTGCCTACCTGGAAATGATGAAAGTATCTGAGCTAAATTAGCTTGAATTGCAGCTTGGAAATACTGGTTTGCAACAAATATTCTTACAGCTTTCCTCCAGTTGATGCATCCCTACTGCTCAGTCCCCGGAATACTACCCATGGGATTTATGCTTTGGACTGGTGTTTCTAAGAGCATATTTGAATAAGAGGGAGATGAAGAGAATAAGAGTGTCCCTCATTTGGTCTTTTGGGGTTAGGTTAGTTTGTTTGGTTTTGATTTTTGCTAAGAGTAAAACTTCTCTCAGGTTTGCAGGAGAAAAAGAGGTCTTTTTGCTGGAAGTTACACCATGCTGCTTTCATATTTCCTTGTAGAATAGATTCTATGATATTGTTTTTATATCTTTCAGGCAATTTTTCCATTGCTACAGACTGTGACAAAAGGAAAATGTAATCCCCATTCAATTGTTAGCCTCCAAAATGAAAGATATTTCTAAAGCTCATAATTCATAGATTTAAAAGTTCATAATAATTAGGGTTATTTCCTGTTGCTGCAGAAATGGAATGAACTTTTAACATTTTAGTAAAAGTTTCCAGTTATATGGAGAACTGTCCAAAAACCTTAAAGTTCCTTAAAACAGTGGAGTCGAATGCCTAAAATTGTAACATAGATGAAGAAGTAAACTCAGCAGATGCTTATCTGTCCCACAAGCAGTTCTGCTCACATGCTTATTTCCACTTTTTTAAATGAAGAGCAATGCAAATTGGTTCTTTTAAGCCATGATTATCACTTCATCTATTACAAGGTAAAACTTCTCTCCCTCTATAGTCTAGCTCTTTTGTATTTGCTTACTTTAATAGAAACCACACTTGATTTTCTTTTATATTTTTTTCTTAACTGGGATGAGAAATTTTCTGAAATTATTTTGTATTCTTCTATAGGTCAGTTTCTGAAACATGCAAATATCAGACAGGCACACTTCTTGTCAGTACCTCTGCCTTGGTAGCACAGGTTTCTTCCCAATTCACATCTATGTTTACTGCTCATGCAAAGTAAAAATACGTCTCTAGCTGATCAGCATTCCTTACCAAAACAAAGTCCACCTTGACTCCATGATCTCCAGATGGAGATCTCTAATGGAAGAGTTCATTTTCTACACTGTTAACTGCCTAAATAATAGAGGCCTCATTTAAGCTCCTACCCAAATTCCTAAGATCTCTCTCATCATTGGAACATGGAGGGCAACTCTCACCATACGAAAATAGGTAGACTTGAGTCTTCTTTCAGAAGGAGGCTGTGGAGGGATCACAGTCAACCAGCTGCGACTGAATTATACAGACTTTTTAAAGGGTATGTAACAAGTAGTTCCCACTGAAAACACAGCTTTCATCTTGTCAGCTTCTTCTGAATAACCCACTCTTGCTTTTGCTTAGCACAGGACTATGTAAATATAATTTGCCTAATGTTTTACTTAATTACTTTGGTGTATGGCTGGGTGAAGAGTTCAGGAAGAGAGAGCTGTGCCCACATGTATACCACAGATGCAAATAGCATGCTTCAAACTGAATCTGAGCAGTTACTCATGTAACTCCTTGCAGAGGAAAGCACAGAGACCATGAGCAGAAAAGAGCTTTGCATGCAGTGCAACACAAAGGACCACAGGAATACTCTAAAGCTACTTAAAATTCTTTCAAAATGAAAATAACTTGTTTGAAGAAAATACCTCCTGAAATATTTCTAAAGCTCTTCAGCTATTTGTTATTATACTTCATACAGTCTTACCTAAGTTCAAGGAAACTCTGATAGAAGTCTACAACTATAAACAAGGGTACCTTAGATTAATCCAGGTAAGGAATATTGTCTTTTCTTCAGAGTGCAATGAGTACAAACTGTCTGGAAAGTGAAGTAACAACTCCAAAGTATATGAGGAAGCCACTCAGAGTGGGAAATAAGAGACTAAATTCTAGAATAGGTGTAAGTTCATGTTAAAGAATGTCTAAACAAGTGACACTTCCTTGATTTCGTTGAAAACTCTCTTGTTGCAGGGCAAGTAACAGTGAAGAAATCATATTGCACAGCTCCAAGAATACATTTTGCTTTTGAGCTTTTTGTTTTTTGTTTTTCACTTTTCTCCAAAAACGAAATGAAAAAAAAAAAAAAAAAACAAAAACAAAAAACTTCCACAAAACTGTTTCCTGTAAAACTCAACCCCTTTCAAATGTCCTGCAGCACTGCAGCATAACTAGTATGACATTAAGATAATATTTTAATCCATTATGATTTTGATTTGACTTGCTGAAGCCACTGCTAAGTTTTCAAAATTCTTAAACCAACAATATGAATGAAGAGAGCAGCCTTATTTTTAACATGACAAAGAAAACTCTGCTGGGTAGAGAATGAGTGCAGGGATGATTGGGCACAACTAGCTACTCTGATTTTAACAAGCATATCTATACATGTGTAAGCCTGGGTGTAATATCTAAATAACAATATCCAAGAAAATTTTGACTTTAAACATTTTAAAATGTGGGGTTTATTTTATTCAAAAAATAGAGACATTACTCTTCGTTGATAAAAGAGAATGCTATATGAGCCTTTGGAAACCTCTATATAAGGAGCAGTTTCACGTACTGTATGAATTTCAGTGAAGCTGCCAGGGTCCACTAAACTACCATTTTAAAGTTCAAGGTTTTTTGCACTAGTATCATTGCATTGATTACCTTGCTTTTGAAAGAAAAAAGTGATCTTTAAGGAGAGAAAAAGAACAATTTTCACAGACCTTCATAATATTGCCTGACACTATAAACTTATTCTCATTTTGGCTGTGATGGGATAAAGCCAGAATGACTGCCTTGACTTCAGTACAGTTGCACTAGACAACATGATGTTTCTGAGCAAAGAAATTAATTATAAAATCTTTAGACACAGCCTAAAAATTTATAGACTGAAAAAATCTTAGAGAAGACACTCGAGCAATCACAGTTTGAATTAAACTATACTTAAAACTATTACACTTGTTATTCTGATTATGGCAAGAATCTCATGGAGTTCTGAAAGAACCACAGAATATTGTCACAAGGGAACATTTTTTCCTTTTTCCATTAGCAGTCTAACAAATGGTGTCTCTCAGATGCTGCCAACATCATTATATATCTTCCTGAAATTATATTATCTCATTGCAAAGAGTTTAGATTTGGTGCAAAATCTCATGGTTCTGGTTCCTGTTCTGTCACTGCATTTTATTCTATGACTCCTTCACATATACAAACCATCCTTCCCTCCACAAGCATAAACCAGCACTGCATTGGTGGTTGCTCATTTGATCAGTGAACAGACTAGTGTAAATCCTGGTTTGGTAATCTATGTTTTGCTAATCACCAGAAATTGAACAGATGTTTTAAAAGGCAGATGTGGCAAGCATGAAAAATTATAAATTATACTTAAATTACTCGTATAAACTAGCTGCAAATTATCATTTAATAATATTGACAAGAATGGAGAGAAAAGTAGATTCATCAAGGTTTTAGTGCAAATACTAATAAGGCCAAAAATAGGCTCATGCCCTGATAATTCAGTTAATTTTCTCCCAGCAATGGTGTTTTTTTAAACTGTCATGAGGTACATCCAACCAGAGAAAAAGCTCCAAGTACCTGTAAAAGGAAAAATAGTTTGGGCAATAGTTTGCTGTTTTACAAGAGGTCTGCTTGGTACCTCCTGCATGACCCAATAATTACTATTTGAAGAAAAAACCACCTGAATATCACTGACTTACAGGATCTGCGCTTTAACCAGCTCTTTCCTTTCCTGAGCAGAAGAACTTGTTCAAAATGTCTCAAAGAAATGAACACCTTTGTTAAGAGCTCCTTTTTTTGATGCTGTGTCCAAAACAGAACCTAACTCACCTCTATATTTCCCCAGGGACAATACAAGCAGATCAAACTTTCAGGATGTTCTGGACATACCATGAATGCCCAGGTGTTTTGCTCAGCATCAAGGCAGGTGATTATATCTAAGGAGAGGTACTAAGAGGAATCTAGAGGCAGAACTTGAGTGTTCCCACAAAAACCTGCCAATTCAATCCCATAAAGCTGATAGAAAAAATACAAGGCAGTAGCACTTATGAGACAATAAATGATTTATAAACCACAACATCTCCCACAGAGCCAGAAGTATTAACAAAAACATTGAAAGTGTCACTGTCATACTTCCTCTGTATCAGCAAAGTTTACACATCGTGCTAGTCTTGTTACTTTCAAGCACTCCTACTTCTCATAGTCTATACATTGTGGTATGTTAAAACAGAAAATTAGTCAGAGATTTTTATTGAATCAATATTGTTTAACCCTTTGTCAGAGACTGAAAACAGTTCATTGCCTCAAATACTGATATAACGTTTTGCTCATTATAAAGAAGCTACAACTGAAGA
>JACBWW010000011.1:7919138-8039326 GCA_020086605.1 Lanius collurio | reverse complement strand
TATTAAGAATTTTTTCATGATTCTTATAATTTTTTTTTCAGACATTGTATTATCCTCCCCATGAAAACAAAAATTATATGAATCATGAAAAAATTCTTAATAAAATAAGGTGAAGGCTATATTTTTTTTCATTTTCTAGGCTTACCTACTATAGATACTTGAGTATTAAAATGGTGTATCTGGGTGAGAAATGTGAAAGGGAGCTTTTATTGCTATTTTTTGTCCACACACTTGAATCTTGCCTAGAAATGGACAATGACATTATTGAACTGTGTCAGAAAAAATCCAGAGTGATTGTTCTACAGTATCATTGTTCTGGAAGTAAATCAAAGTTCAGAAAAGTTTTCCAATTAAAAAGTTTTACTTTTTCTTGATACAACTGGAAGTTGTTCCATAAAACTAATGGCCCAAAGCTGCTTATCTAAAAAAATCAACACAGCAGAATAGTTTGACTAGGTACCTAGAAATATCAACAGAAAAACCTTGATAATTCCACACAGAAAAATACCCTCTTTCAGAATCAGGTTTCTAACCAACATTGTTTCCATGCTTACAAAATATTTGTATTTAATAGAAAATAACCTCATATTTTGGCTATTACGACAAAAGTTTAAAGATCAAATCCTCACCAGATATATTAATATTAATTCTGTGAAACCCAGCTGGCTTCAAATGGGTCATGCCAACATCTACACTGCCATGATGAAAACTCCAACCAGGTTAAGCTCCAAGAATCCAGGCTGCCTAACACATTCCTCACAGGATGATCTCTGCTTCTCATGAACATGCAGGTCCTCCCCATTCACACTGAGAAAATAGAATGTTCATAATTTGACTTGGGTCAAGTCTTGCCCTCACTTAAAAAAAAGATGTATGAGACCAGGATTTCGACCTATGAGCATTAGTTATCTGCCTAGATAGGCTGCCATACCAAGTTCTGTGCCCACTGGATGTCAGTGGGATGGATCCAAGAATTAACCAGAACCATCTGACAAAATAGCAATGCTTTTCTTTGCACTGCAGCTTAGACTGCTCATTTGCCTTGCTCCCTATTTTTATCACTTTACACTTGGAACCTCCCAAGCAACAAAGACTGTCCTGTGAAGAGTATCTGTCACGTTGTTAAGCCTACACCAGGGATAAAACTGCATTCATGATTTGCCCATACAACATGCAAGGTATGTAATGGAATAAGAGGTAAGATTGAATTGACACTGACAGATAAAGGCCATCTGAAAGCTATGGATGACCCTTCAGCATTTGCAGAAATCATGAAATTGTCTGACTTGACCTGGGCATCACCAGGAAGTTCTTGGAAGCTGCTCAGTAAACAGCTGCTTCTGCTTCTTTCTGAGTAGGTAAAAACATCTCTCTCCTAGTACTTACTATACTAAGTCAGATCTGCTGCACTGTGGTTTAAATTCTTATTCATGCCTAAACTCAAACCCTGTTTCAGATGACTCTAGCAGGGCAAATAAGGTTTCCAAGGCCACAGCCCATCAGTCTATCCGTAAAAAAAAAATACATGTGTAAAAGCTGATTCAATGACTGATGTCTTTGTGACAATTTTTATAATGTTAAAACTGATGTGTTACTGAACATTTTCTTTGTTTAAGAGAATTTCCTTTTGACAGCAAGATTTCAGATCTAGTAAAGATCTGATTACAATATTTAATTTTTTGTAATACTGGAAAATAATTCTAAGTAGAAGACAATTATTAAAGAAATGTTTTATTGTACAGACTTAACAATAAAGTAGATACAAATCTGTAACATTAACAGTGTAAGAGTTAATGAAATTCAATCACAGAAAAAGATGAAAGAGCACAAAAAAAGACTCATTCTTCTATTTTTCCTGCTATAGGAAACATAACGGAATGAGAAGCTTACTCTATAGAGTGAGAGAAGGTTGTTAGAGGACAAACAACTTCCTACAATTTTACCAGAGACAACAAATCAGAAAAGGAGCTAGGGAGCTAGGGAGCTTTCTGGAGCAATAGTGAGCACAAGATAAAAAGATCTGCGGAGACAAAAATAAGCTTCAACCAAATACTTCACTCTAAACTTTTTTTACCAAAAGCTTTGTGCTACCAGCAAAATGGGTGTTGAAGAAAATATGCTTTCATTAAAAAAAAAATAAAAAAAAATCTTTTATTCTTTAATGCATTTCACATGAGAGCTTGCCAGATTTTTCCCAAAGAGGATTTTCACCCAGACAAATGGAACTTCTCTTTCTCCTTTAGTCAACCAACATTCCTAATGAATAAAGCAGCAATCACTATATTTCTAACAACTTTAATAATTTCAGTAGGCCAGAAAGGGTCTAAATCAGCATTTTTCAAATGTCTTTTTACTCACAGATTACAAGTAAAATTCCTTGCCTTCTTACAAGTTCCTTTTCATTGTATATTTCAGTACTGTTCGAAATCTCCTGGTACCTGCTTTTATGTTCACTGAATGTTTCATTTAATCACTGCAGCTGAATTTTCTTTCAAGACATCCTTCTTTGACATTGCTCCAAGAAAAAATATGTCATAGAGGCTGACACATACTATAGCAAATCCCTCAAAAATTATTAAAACATCAGCTGCCCAAAACTTCTTAAGCACTTGAAGTGCACTCACCAATTCCTCCAGTTGCCCATGGCTATTCACTCCTTCCTTCCTCTATAAGCAACATGGCCTGCTTCCAGATGTATTATCCAAGCATTTCTCAGTAGCAAGAGACATATTACAATTTTTTATTTAGAGCAGTGAGTGGAACAGTAACATCCTAGACTTCATTCTACTGCCTGTTCCATGAAATGAGACAAGGGTATTCAAGGAGCCCACTACCAGCAAGACTTACACACCCATTTACCTTCACACACCATAAGCCATCCCATTGGCTTTTCTAGTGCTCCCATGCACTAGAATGGGAGTTCAAGCACATGTTTTAACTCTTGCAGGGTCAAGAGTCTCATAGGCAGGTTCAGGATATCATGACCTCTAGCTTTAATAGGGATGGCAGGACAAATGTGTGGCCACTCTTCAGCTGCCCCAATTCTGGATTCAATGTCATAAAATTTGCATTTCTGCAAAATGTTAGAATTGAGCCAAAATAAATATAAAACAAGAATCATACTACTTAATTGAATGCTATACCTAGGTGTGATGTAGGAGTTGCTTTGTTCAGAAAAATAGAAATTTGTATCATTGTGTGAAAAATTCACATATGTATATACACACATATATGTACATAATAAAATATGCAAATAGCAGTATTAAGATACTGTTACCTTTTGTGTGCAGCAAGGTAACATAGATAAACAATTGAATGAAAGCAAGCACAAAATTCTAGCTTCTAAGAAAGCCTTGTTTTCTAGTGTAATTCCAAAACTTCTGTGGATCAGTTGCTGATCTCTTTCAATTAGGTCATTTTAATTTGAAAAAATTTTAATATTCTTCCAATTGTGGGAATTCAGCACACCTGGAAAAAGTAGAATGGAATAGAAGAGTGTCTGATGCTTTTTGCTTTAATATTTGATTTTGTGTTTTGCTACATACACACAAAGACTTTCAAACACAGACCTATATGCACATGAGGCCATTTGGCTGTTTGTGTTTGTGTATTGTAAAGTATAAAAGCTCTCATTTTACTGACATATTTATCCAGTATTTGACAGTTGAGTGCCTTGATTAATCATATCACCATTTCAGAGCTGTTCTCGTAATTCAAAAATGCAGAGGAAATTGATTCTGCAGTTGTTCTCCTCTTTCTATGGATCAGAGAGACCATAGAAGGAAATGAGTTGAATAAATAATTAAATAGGGCTATGAAACTGAGGGCTAGTAGAATGAGAAGAGCATGAACCAAATTCAGCTGAATTTATGGCAATGTAAGCTCCTTGCATTCCTGTTATCTCTGTGCCCTTTCTTGAGAGCCCCAAAGGAAGAATAAACACATTTCACTACTTTGTTTTGCAAATAGAGGGAAGTTCTAGCTCTCATATAAGAAATATATCTAGAAGGTCCATGTAAAGTAGATACAATACAGGAAAATAGATATTATTTTGAAGAGATCAAGACCATTCAGTTTTCTCCAGCCCATTTTAGCAGATGCCTCCTAATTGAAAAAAGAATGTGGGCTTCAAATGCTTTGATGGGAATTCCTTATCTATCAAGGCTTGGGTCCCAGATTAGCTAAATCTCTGTGCCAGATGCCCAGCTGCTACAAATTCATGGAATTACCCTTATTAAACCAGTCAGTGAGAAGGCCAATTCTTTTAAACATACAGCTCAATTCCTTCACCCAGTTTTCTTTCTTTCTCAAGAAAAACCTTTTGAAATACAAAATGTGTACAAATGTTATGATGAAGTGTGATTTTAAAGGACAAAATAGTGTTAAACCCCTCCAAACAGATAAAAAATCTCAACTTTGCTATGCAGTTCATAAGTTTATACTCAGGATAATAGTGTTAGGTTTCTCTTATATATGGAGATATGTATGTTTCCACCGGTTAAAGATGAAAATTGTATCTTGACATTCACTCTGTCAGCCAAAATGCTTTCTAGTTTACCACCAGTGCATCTTTAAACACCTGAAGCAACAGGGTTTCATTTGTGTCTTTTGCTTTAGAGTCACACCTTTATTTTGTGAATGGTGTATAATATTTCTACTTCAATCATCAAAATGGCTTCAGGAGTTCATTTTGAAGTTGAAGCTTGACACTTTGACACTGTCTAGGAAATTCTAGCGGAGCTAACAAAGACAGTCTACAAAACACTTTCATCCAAGTAGACATGGTACCTCTCTCGTGGTGGAAAAACTTAATTTTGAGTGACTGCCAAAACACTGAAGAAGAGAAAGGAATTTCCCTACCCTGGAACTTCCTATCTAGAAGTGTGTGGCAGGTAACAAAAAACCAACGTGTCACCAAAAGCTTTAGGTTTAGATTAAAAAAAAAAAAACAGAAACAAAATTAAAATATTTTCTAGAGAGAAGAGAGTAAACATGATAAAGAATTGATCCAAGAGGGTTGTGGTACTAGTTGCTAGTTCTTCAGTTTGCATAATAACATTAAAAGTTCCTGCTGCTGCAACAAGCGTGTCAGGAAATGGTTTTTCATCTAGAGGATCTGCCAAAGCCAAGTCACACACAGGAAAAATGCTTTGTCATTTCTTCGAACCAAAAGGGTTTGCTACATATGAGATTCAGCTGCTGGAAATACAGCACAACAGAGAGAAAGACAGGTTCAACATCTGGAAAATCTGGCACAGGGAAAATGCATGTATCCTATGGGATGTGGGAACTTGTCAAGCTCTGGATCTGTGTACTCACCTGCATCACAACATGGAAAGAGACAGGCTTCCTCTACTCCTTGCAGGAATATAGATAGCCATGCCAGTTGGACTGAAAGAAGAGTCTGTGAATTTTCTCGATGTTGCCAACCTACACTGGATCCCAGGGGACATTACAAAATGCCCAAATATTACTTGCAGACACAGAATTCAGTTGACTTTTTCAACAGCTTTCCCAAACAATATCTCAGAGCTATTCTAAAACACTCATTTCCCTCTGACAGCTAACCTTTAGAACTGACACTGTGAGCAATAATTTCAGTGCAACTGAAAGGAAAACTTAAATTTTCCCCATGTACATGAGTGAGATGAGAAATATCACCCTTATTAAGACAAAATTTGGTGGTTTATCCCAAGAAGTTGCAAGAATCAGGTGTTGAATAACCCATGCAGTTCCATGTAGAGTGACTTTACAGAGCATTTTCTCATATTATAACTTTTTGTGTGTGTCACCTGTGATTGATAAAGTGAAGATATAGGCTCAAGAATACATTCACATATATGCATTTCTTAAGACATTGTTTGAAGTGCTATCCATGGGAGCATTAAGTTTAACATCCCACCTGGAACAGAGAGAAGACTCTCACACAATTGCAATGAAGGCAATGCTGTTAATGCACCTTCAACCTCTCACAGAGTCACTGGAGGTGGTACTGCATAGATTCTGTTTATTGCTCACAACCCCCATGAAATTCAAGCCCAAGAAAAGTTCACACCAGTCCCAGGAGAAAAAAAAATAAGAAAAGACAAAACAAAGCAGTTAGGCACAGGTGGAGATCTGCATATTGAAAGCAATGGGTCCAAAATTTGTTTGTACAAATTCTGCAGGAAATTAAATTCAAGGGCATTTCAATTGATTTCAGAGAGCTATTTTTCCCAGATGATGTTGAGAAATGTAATTTCAAGTAGTAAGGACAACAGAGACCTCTTAAGAGCAATAGATAAAGAAATAAGGTGTCTGTTTGACCGTTGTTTCATTACTGAATTCAGATTTACAGATATTTTACATCATTTGATTAAAAATGACTGAAGGAGAACTGAAAACTTCTTTAGTTTGCTGATAAATCATTTGGAAAAACAAAAAGTTCCAGTTGACTATTAAGAGTGTTTTTTTTCAGATCTGTAACCATCTATGAGGTATTATAAAATGATTTGCAAAAAATTGCCACCAACTATTTTCTATTACCTGCAAAATGAAGTTATGACATCAAACAATAGTAGACTCAAAATCCATGCCTGTAATTGTTATGGATATCTCCTTATTTGACATAACTGGGAAGAAGTGTTCACTTCAATAACCTCTCCTAACAGCATCTGCAAGTAACAAGCTGAAACAGAAGAATTGACTGAGCTCTCATGAAGTAAACTTTGACCTGAAGTGAGGAGAATAGCTTTGTGATACAGAGTATTAAAAATATTTTTAAAGATTTCTTGAAAATTTCCTTTTACCTTGTATGTATATCATTCTAAATCTGATATTTCATATTAAAACAGAAAAAGATAATAAGGAAAACAGGTACATGAATTTTTACGGTCATATGAAAAGCCTCAGTTTTGTCTAATCTTTAGCCTGCTTGTACAAGTAAATTTTGCTGGAGATTATAAAGGTTTTGTTATGACCCTATTTTTTCCCTCTTTTTGTCTTTCTGTGTTTCTAGTTTTGGAAAGGGAAAGAAAATGCTGACTTTCTCATGAAACTTACTGCACAGTTTCACAGAACAAAAAGATCAAATTAAGATCAGATGTGGAAAGGAGCAGCAATAAGGATGTGAATGCGGATGCAGTCTCCTACACCTGTTTTAAATTTTGTTGCACTCCATTAATTCAGATACACCAGCAAAACTGTTTCTCTGTGAAGCACTCAAATCAGAAAAAAAAATTGTTCAGAGGGATAACTTTTATTTTAACTTTTTTTGTTACAAAGCTAGATGGAGGCAAGACCTCAGGTAACACACTAATATTCATTGTATGAATGGGAGGGAGAGAACCAAGCCATCATTAGCTGTAATTTAAAATAAATAAGATATTCAAATGGACATTTTTGTATATTATTGTTATCATTTGTTTCACTGGCATGTGTAAGTTCTAGTTCTGGACTCTGATAGACTCAATACATGCAGACATAAGTAAATAAATAATGAAAATGGAAAAAAAAAAAACAACAAACCCAAACCCCTAGTTTCAGAGCATATTTGGCTTCAATTAAGAAAACCTTATAAAATCCTTCTAAATTTCTTTGAAAAGAAAACAGAGAAAAAGAAAAAGCAAGTGACTTAGCTCAATAATGTACTGGTCTCCTCTATGTCTGTTTTACTGATTTCATGACTTTATAGTGGTTTGTAAGACTTTTTCAAATTGAGCCTTTTTATACCTGCTGTTAATAGTAATTTCCTGTAGTTACATTTTGTTTGCCAGGCTTTTTTACACTACAAAATGTTGTGCTTGTGAAAACAGACCTGAACAAAGCTCAATAAAATGATTGAAAGTGCTGATGAATTAGAATACCTGCTGATCAGCAGAAAACATGTTTATTTGTCATTGATCCTGACTCTTTACAGTCAAATCTGATTAGTTTAGTTTAAAACACTTTAAATTAAAGATGGATATTTTGTTTGGAAGAACAGATTTCCCTTTGGACACCAAAACAGAAAGAGTGTTGCATTTTGCCAAGATATATTATTTAAAGATGGACTGTAAGGTGACATGACGCAGAGGCATTTCTTTCAAACTATCAAACACCAAATCCGATTCTATTCTCTTTTTAACAAAACAAACTGCCCACTTCACAGTAGATCATTCCAGTATAGTTGCTTTGTGTGCTTTTATCCTGCTTCACATCTGTGAATTTAAAGTCAACAAGAAGCACTGATATACCCACAGCTGGATAAAACTGTTCTGTGAGTATTGCAAATTGGTGATGAAATCTGCTGAACGAGTTTCTTTAGTTGGCAGCGTTGTAATTACTGCCTACCAAGGCCTGGAACATGAATGGGAATTACTTTTTAAAAAGACTTTTAATCCAAACTTCAAAGTTATCATGGAGTCAGGTAGAAGATAAACATAGCTCAGTTTAAGAGAATAGCTAGGAAGTAACATGTCATTTATTATTAGAAGCAGGTGTGGTATCTCTTGAAAGCTCAGGGGTTTTTTTTTCCTGGGTGTTAGGCGTCAGCATGCTGACATGTCTAGTTTATAGCGATGAAAGTGCTTCTTCATCTCAGTTCACCAACTTTCAGGCTGTTATGGAATCCTGCCAAAGTTTAGTGCACACTGACAGATTCAATCAATCTCAGAACTAACCTCATTTTAGCCTTATTGCTGTCTGCACCACTAGATTGATGAAACGAAAAAGAGGAAGTCTTCTATAGGCTTGCAAACGAAGGAAGATGTCCTTTATCACCTCTACTCCTGATTTTTCCACCCCATTCTTACATGACAGTGTAAAAAATATTTCAAGTGCGCTGCGCTTTAAAATATATTTTTACAAAAATTAAGAATATATAACTATTGCAGCTAAAAGTTTCTGCCATTGACTTGAACTTAGACTGGACAGATTTTTTTTTTTAATTAAATATTTTTTTATTTTCATAGCACTTACAAGAGAGAGGAAATACTGCAAAATTACCAGGGAAAACTTGAGATAGAAATGTAACAATACCTTCCCCACCTCTCTGACTCAAAGATCAACATCTGCTGATACTACATCCGTGTAGTAAACTTCATCCCTTCCCAAATTGTGTGCAACACAACATCTATGATGATGTTCAGAAGACAAAAAAATATTTCTACTATAAGCACTCTTCAGATATTCATGCCTACCCCTCTGGAACTACATGGTATGTTCTCCCTTTTGGCTATAACATCAACAGACAAAAAAAGGAACATCTCATACCCTTGAATTGTGTAGCTGTAATGTAAATCTGATCTTGCTTTGGGGTCTTCAAGTTCTTGGAGGAAAAAAAGGGCAAGTTTGGAGGAAAAAAAAAGGGGGCAGAGTACAACCCACCAGTGCACTCATCTCCCTCAACATCCATAGACAAGCCTTAAACAGTGGCAGATGAACAATTTCTCCTTCTATATAAAAGATATCTGTGCACTGAAGAAAAAAATGAACCATCAAATTTGACTCTTGTTTATTGACAGATATTTATTTATCCTAATATTACTGTAACTCAGCATTGTGTGTGTTTAGGGACAGACAGTTGTCTATAAATAGTATTATAGACACTAGGAGAAAAAGATTACCATATTATTTAAATGTGATGGGTTGATTTTTATGAGCAAAAGCAGATTTGCAGTAGACTGCAGTCAGGAAATGAATGGGCCATACGAAGAAAGAGTAATGATAGTTTTAAATTTACTTAATTTTGTCTTTAAGCTTCATGGTTTTACTTTAATAGCCAAACTGCCAGAGACAAAAACTTAAATGTTAAATGCTGAACTTAGTTAACCATAGTGTATTTGTCTGTATCTTTAGTAAACTATTCCTTACAAGAAAGAAATTGGATGGGAAAATACAAAAAAAAAAAAAAAAAAATTGCCCAGCAGCTTGTGCAAAAAGATATAATTTTCTTCTTCAGATTGAGAAATCTTCTGGCTTAACCTCCTTCTTTGGTATGAAATGTTCAGATCACGTGAGTGACCTGAACCTGAGGCTGCAAAGACCACTCAAATCTGTGTATTCAGAGAAATAAGGAAATTGTACAGAACACACAGAAAATAAGGGGTTTGGCTATAGATTTACTACCTGAAACCTAGACTGGCAAAAGAATATCATATGTGATATTTCCCTAGGCCTTGATTTCACCTGTCTGTATGTTTGTGTCCTGCTTCTTAGCAACTGCAGCTCCTACCATTTTTCTTCAGGTTTTAGGGATTTTTGTCCTGGCCTGGGGCTCACTTTGTGGTAATATTAATTTTTGTGAAACTCAAATCTATTTGGGGAAAATGCATTCTAATTCTGATCTGCCTCAATTCCCCTTTCAGTGATCATCCAGGCCTACTTCCTTCTAGATATTTAAACACATAGCTGCTATGTAGCAGCCTTAGTCTCACTGAAATAAAAAATCCCAGATTGTATTACTTCCAGACTCCTGATTTTTTGGGTCGCTTTTGTGGTTGATAGTCTTGATCTCCTTCTACCATGTCCATTTAAATGTCTGTTGGGCTGAAGATCACAATGTCTGTCCCCTGTCTGCAAGGCTCTATGAATATTTTGTGTGCTTTTCTTTGGCAGAGCAAAGGAGCTCTTTGTAACAGAAAAATACAGAGAACATGACTCTGTGATCTATCCCACTTCAGAGTGTTGAGAATATATAAAGTTTTAGTTCATGTTGCATATAGTTCAGCCAAAAATTCCGGATCGTATGGAGTTCTAAAATGGATAACTTGGATCAAAGCCCACAGAACCCATATTTTAACCGAAAAACACAGTCAGGAAGAGTCAAAACATAACTACCAAATACGTCCCAGCATTTCCTGGGCCTGGGTGCTCAATGTTTACATTGCCATGAATTAGACTGGGAATTTAAACATCTCATTTTGTTAAAAGATTATAAACTAAACTAAACACTATTTTTTTTCTTCTAGGGATCAGACAGCTCACCATGCATGTAATGACATTTTACACAAACCTTTACTATCAAAATCAGTTGTGATTCCTTTCTGGGCGAGGCAGTATCCAGAGATTATATTCAGCAAAGTGAGCATTAGCTTCTTTTCCCTACATTTGCTACCTTTCTTCAATGGTGTAAAAGCAACATATTGGACAGTGTAAGGTTGTTTTGGTTTTTTGGGGTTTTTTGATTTTTTATTTTTTTGTTTGTTTTGTTTTGGGTTTTTGGGTTTGTTTTTTTTTTTTGATTGAGGACTGCCTTTCTCTGACTCATCTTTAACTGTGGACATCTATTCCAATTTGGAGTTTTTATTAAATGGTAAGAGATATCATTTTTGTATTTTTTCCATCCAATTTCTTTCTGTCTTCCTTTTGGGAAGGTTTTAAAAAAGTCTCTTTTACTAGCTTCCCTATTACTACTTCTCATCCAGTTTCTAATTTGTGAAAATAGCACCTCCTATCCCAGGCATCTAGGAAACCCCTAAATCCACAGTTGATATGTCAATGTCTTTTATGCACAGCTGTCTTCCCCCAAACTCCAGTTAAACGCACACTCCTGATTTGCAGTTCACTTTTTCAGGGACAGTTCATAGCAAATTGACAAGCAAATTTTGTCTTGCATCAGGAGAAGTCCCTCTCAGTAGTTCCTCAGTTATCATTTAACCACTCTGAGGTATTGTCTCAGCTGGGTCAGAATTCTGTGAAGCATTCAAAATCCTTCCTCTCCCCAGTTTTTGCTTCCCAGTAGTAAAAAACATCCTCCCCATGTCACCACCCAGTATTTAACTTTTTCTTCACTTCATGCTATCTTCAGTTATTCAGAGTCTTGCTAAAATAATTTCTTAAAACCTCTTTCTCAGGTTTCCTCTCCTAGCAAAATACTGCTTTGTCATTTAATTATGTCTCTGGAGAACTCAGATTTGAAAAAATGTTGTAGTAGAAATAAAAGTTGATTCATTCAGCTGAGCTTCCATGCAAATAAATGATCATCAAGAGTTAAAGCCACTTTGCCGCCAGGGCTTTGTTACTTTCTCTGAGAATTGCTGTGTAAAGTAAGGCAAGAGAGAAGGCAGATAAGCTCTTGCATATATTGATAGTAGAGAAATTACAGTATCAAGTGTGTTGCATGTTATATATGTAATAAGTGTGTTTCCTCATTTATCACAATATTCAAAATTCATTGATGTTGTGTATAAAACACCGGGCAGCACTAAAAAGTATTTTCTAGGAAAATGTTGATTAGAGTTTCCTTTGAAAATTAATGTTATCCCCCCGAAGGGATATCAGTATTAAAATACAAAGGTTACAAATATAATAAATATGCACGGGTATGACTTCAGTTTACAGTAAGGCTCCTTTATATTACGCTGGCTCTGTGAGAGCTTTAGCACACATATGTTTTACCCAAAATATTCCTCAACTGACTGAGAATATCCCATACTAAATGAAATTTGAACCCTGTATTTTATTCATTAGAAGCTGGGGTCCCATGAAAAGTTAATGACTAGAAGCAATAAATTTTCTCTCTGAGAGGGAGAGAGATTCTGCTTGACTCAAATCAATAGTCTTCCACTGGCTTCAGTTGAAGCAGATCATAAACATTTTGTGCAGCAGATTATCTTCTGGATCCCTAACACATGCTTCTGCTGGCCTTGTCTTTCATTAAATTAGTGTCAAGAGTGCAGCTGGGAGGAAATGCAAAGCTTCAGGTGAATGGTCAGTTCAGCAGGAAGTTGTGGAAACAAAACTCTCAGAGCAGTAGAGTATTGGTTTGTAAATTGGTCTCCCACCAGATGATGTTCTATCATCGTGGATACTGCCTGCTGTGTCTTGTGCCCTTTACCTAAAAGTTCCCAGACACTCATCTGCATTGCCCTCCTTTTTTAAATTTGAAAGGTTAGTTAACAGGTTCTTTTCTTTAGTACTTTATTCAGTAAAACCATTGGAATCCCCACCATGCACTCCACAAAATATTAATCTTTATACATAATCATATTTGCATTATTGGCATAGGTTAATCTGTTGCCTTGGTGATGGAGAATGTGGGATTTTTGCCACAAATGTTACTCTGTTCTCCAGAGGAATAAGGTAAATGCATGATGCAAGTAGCCTCCTAATTCCACCTTTCATCTGAACTTACATCTTTAAAATAGAAGTAATTAGAATTGAAGTTCAAAGTATTCTGAAGATATCTACTTTTCTGTTGTAATGCATATCTGTCCATAAATAGAATATTATATTAGGATGTGAAGAACACGAGTACTAATTCCAATTAACACTGTGAATTAATATCTACTTCTTTATATGACATCTCGTAGCTTCAGTAAGAGACCGCTACTGAGAAATCAAGTTTGACTCCAAGCCCCCACTCATCTTCTTCTATTTATAGCAAATATAGCAAATCTACAAAGCCAAAATTCATAGGCAGAGTTATTTTTAGCACAGTCACGTGACTGAAATTTGGAGAAAAAAATAGCACTGTTATTGAACATCCCTACTGTGAATGCATCCTGGGAGAGAACCATATAACAGTTCTTTTTCTGTGACACAGTTGAGAAAATGCAGAAACCAGATTTAATCATGACATGACCAAGCTTGAGAAAGATTTTCTGTAAAATCCTGAAATTTCATTACTTCTTTATTTTTATTTTCAGCAATGGCAATAATGTATGAGGTAGCCCACTGTAGGGAAAAAAAATATATTTACTTTTAAATACAACCATCAAATTTTCATTTGACACAATTATTTTAACACCATTTTTTAGATCACAGAAAAGTAATAACCAGGAACACTAGACTGTCAGTATCTCAGGAAACAGATAAAAATTACAGTAGACTGATCACTGTAATAAAAGTGATAAGAGGAGACAACCCCACACTCCTTTGCTTTGCAGACAGAGTGAGGTCAACACATATCAGACTCTATAAATCAAAACTAGAAGTGCTTGCTATATTTTGTGCTATATTTTTTCTTTATCACTCTAAACATTAAAAGCATAGCTGTTAGTTTTATAAAGCCAACCCTAGGTTTGAATTCTTAAATAAGGACATGGACAGATTTTTCCAAAGTGCTAACTCTTCAGCCCTGCAAAAATGAGCAATGCATAAGGAAAATAATTTGCTTTTTTGTCCTAGATTTTCAACAGATTTACACTGCAAAGGTAATACGACAATCAGTTACATGAGAAAAAGGGAGGAACCAACATAGACAAACGTCAGAATCAATTGTGCCATCCATTCTGGCTCTATGCCTATTGAGTTTTCAGGTACACAAATTCTTACTGTATCTTAAAGAATCTAAATCTCTAAAGGTCCTCTTTTTCTCTTTTCTCTTCTCTCTTGGTTGTTCTAAGCAGAGAAAAGATGGAAGTAATTCAAACTGGCAGCTGCAGGCAAATTTGGTGGTAAAAATAGGAACTAAGAGCTTGGAGCTGTTTCATAAGATCATTTCTCCGGCAGTGAGGTTTCTGTTTAGACAGAGAAAACTAGAGCTTTTAATTCTCTAGATGAGTTCTGGAAGCAATAATTCAACAAGGTCGTTCATAAAGCCTATACAATGTCCAGCACTATTACAAAATCTCTTTGTCTTGCAATGCTCAATACTTGGAAAACTTGCAAATTAATCCATTGGCTCCTAGTCCAAGGGCTGGCCTTTGGTTTTGTCTTGCCCAGGAGGAGAAATTATAACAGATGAGAACTCAGTAGTGGAGCCAGTTGAAACATTCCAAAAGATTACTCACATTAATTTAAAAAAAAGGTATGTTTTGTGAATATTTTTTGATCATTTCTCATGAGCAGAAGGAGCAGAACATTGGGGATAATTCCATGACACTCATCTAACTCTGCAAAAACCACCAAGGCCCAGAAGGCATTCACTGAAATGGGCCTTTTGTACATGCCACACTAAGCACCCTACATGGGCAACCCAAGTATGAATGCACTCCTGGGTGCACAGCAAAGTGCCCCAAGGAGAGGGGAGCAGCAAAGCACAAGCACATATAGGCACAGACATAGAGATGCTGGCTTTACACACAGAGCAGCTTGCAAACAGCTGGGTGCTTTTGTTCTGTGTGGTACAGACACAATTGCACGTGGGGGGCAGAGGAAATAGGAAGCCTTTGTGCCCCACAGTCCCCTCCTTACACAGGGAACAGGCAGAGCCACAGCACTCTCCACCAGCTCCCTGACTCCTGCCCTTGAAGCAGAGGCAACAGCAGAAGAAAAGGTAAACTATTTAGAGAGAAATAGAGGGACAAATTGACCCTTGCTTTCCCCTGCCATGTGGCAGCAACACATCACAGCAATGGCTGTGCTTCTTGCAGGAGGTGAAAGCCGACTGCCTGCTTTGTCACTGGGGAATTACTGCCCTCCCTCAGCTCCAGGTTCAACACAGCTGAGCTGCTTGTGGGGGGTTAAGGTAGAGGGTGAATTTTTAGGTACCTCCAGCAGATTGAAATCTTCAAGCAATGCAGTAAGCACATTGAGAATCAGAATATTGAAGTCTGATACTGCAAGGGAGAGCATTTATGCTGCTGTGCTGTTCTCTTTTTAAAGAAAATGACCAAGGAAATCACTCTCACCTTTAAATTATTGCACATCTACATTTGATTATAATAAAGGCATCATTACACTGATATAACTGTTGCTAGGGAAATGCAAAAACATGTAATTCAAAACTTTTCGGTTCTGAGGAATAAAAAGCTAAAACAAATTATATATCTGTCACAAAATAAATAAAATAAATCTCAGTAGACAGAGCAGATGAAAATGGTGTAGATGGGCATAATCAATTCAGAGATCTGAGGAACTCTGAATACTGTCTGTTGACAAAAAAATAAGGATAAAGCTAGAAAATAGGTGTGTATATCTAATGGAATTCATTCAGCCCCAGGGCTTGGGGATTCAATATAAAAAAGGACCATAATTAATTATGCTTCAATCCTTGACCTATTTTATGTCAGTAAACCACAAATGCTTATGTTCATGCCAAGCCTAGAAATAAAAGTAATGCTGTGTCAGCTTTCAGGGTGAAAAACACTACATTTTTGTTGCTTCCATAAAAGTGTGTCTAACTACCTCCTAAGGCTAAAGCCAATAGGAAGGTTAAACTGTGATCTGTTCTTATTATAGGCTTCTCTGAACTAGAAATGCATAAGGTTTACACCAAATGAATCTAACCATCTCCAGGCCTATTTGCAAAGTAATTCAGGATTTGCTCCAGCACTGCTTTGAGGTTTGCCTGGTGCAGAAGCCTGAAAGATGGAACTCCTGCTGAACAATCTGACTTAAGACCAAAGAAATGCCACTTTAGATATTAAACCCAAAGTCATACAGCAGAGCACAAAATGGTTTAATAGGTCTTTCAGCAAGTCTTCTAGCTAATGGAGGTAGCTAAACTCCTGAGAACCTGAGCAACACTCCAGTCCAGGCCTCCTGTGTCTCAGAACAAGGAACAGTCTATCTGCTTTTGCTCTCCTCTGCATCATCCTGAACTAAGTATTGCAGAGTGTTTCCCCCATCTCAATAAAATAATGAGCTTTATCCATCATTCGTGGCTAATTCAGGTTATGGGCAAACTTCATGAGAGGAATCACAGTAGACACCCAGCCACACATCCCAAACTGCAAGGTATTTTGTGACTTGTGAATGAAACAGTCAGCTTAGCACAAGCCTGCCTGTAACAGAAAACCAGGGGAGAAATATTTCACATTAATTCTCTAATAAAACTAGAAACTCTTGGGAATAAATAGCAGACATTCTTTTCTTATCCCTGATTTTATGCTAACAGTGGTATATCTATTACATTTGTAATTTGTGAATAATCTTATTCTAAATTTGCTGCAATATAATTATGATTCAGTTTTAAAGGAAAATTTGGACCCACTGTTATTGCTCTTTGGCTGTCTTCCTGAAACCAAGATAAGACTCTTAATAATAAATATTTAACTATGACATGCTGTTGGAACTTTGGGTTTGTCCTGATTTTGGCCAGGACAGGGCTATTTTTTTGCAATATCCAGGAGGTGGTGTGACCAGGACCCTAAAGGTGTTTGATACCAAGGGACTCCTTCTCACTTCCAAGGAGACGGGCTTTCCTTCCTGTTGGGAAAATGTCTGTCTCCAGCTAGGAGGGATGTCTGGTACTTGTTTACTGTTGTGGAATCCAGGGTGAACATTTTTGCATGTGTATCATTCTCTTTTTTGTATATTTTTTTTATTAACATTGTTGCTGTTACTGTCCCTTTTTTATCTCATTGCTGTGTCCAATAAATTGTTCTTATTTCAACCAATGATCTTTGCCTTTTGTGCTTCCAGTTTCAGGGGGAGAGGAAATGAGCATCACTATGGTTTTAGCAGGAGCCCTGAACAGGAGAAAACCCTCACTGGATCACAACATGGGTACAGAGGAATGTTCCAGGAGGGAAAAGACAGCTAGAATTTAAACTGTTGTAAGTTGGCTTTGTTTAACGGGAGGAGAAAAAAACAGGTTAAGTAAAACATGTCAGTTATCACCACTTCCAACATCAGCTTTCAGGGTCTTTGGAGACACTACTACTAAGTCTTCTAACATTACCATTTAATGTATTGCCATACAAATGAGTCTTTACATTTTTCCAGATTTGTTTTTTCCTGATCATTTCCACAGTGATGTATCTCTACATATCTGTATTCAGCACAAAGCTGTAAACTTAAGAACAATTATATTTATAACGACTGAAAAAAAAAACCCCACACATTTTATGGAGAATAGACAAATATCAAAAGTCAAGTCTTGGTGGATTTTATATTTTAAAACTCTTTTAAGAACAGTTTTTCATTAAAAGAAAATATTAACCTCTTTAATAAAGATTTGTTCATACAACATAGATCAAAAGACTTATTCATTGTGTCAGTTGCAAGTCTCACATTGAATTCAGCAGAAAACCTGCAATCTAAGCAGCAGGCTACTTATAAAAGATGTGGGAAGAGAAATAAATCTGGAATAAAAAAGTTCAAATGTTTGTAAATAAAATATGATAATGAAGTTCATTTTTAATTAAAATGTTCTTCTGTACTCCCATGACTGGCATCAAGTTGACAATTCGGAAGAAATTAGAATTTTAAATGGAAAGATGAAACAATAAGCAAACCTTTTTTTTTGGTGTCTCGAAGGTGCATTTTCATTTTAACACATTTCCTACTGATTTCTTGGTACACATTTCACTGAGGTGTGTAGTAAACAAACTTCAAATGATGCCTAAAGCAGCAATACAGGATCTGTCACTTAGCTAACTCTTACAAATTTAACAAAAATGTTTTTAGTTGCTACTCTGACAATTTTCACATCATTCTTAGAAGCAAAAGGAGAAGGAGACAGAGATAGAGAGAGTGAGAAAGCAGAAAAGAAGACAGGGAGCCAACAAATATTTGGAAGGGTTTTTGAGGAAAGTGCACTAAACCAGAAAGTGTACTACAGGAAATAAGACAGGCACAAAATTCCCTGCTGGTGTATGTGATGAGGGCCCTCAAAGAAACACTCCCAAAGCCAAGCCTAGAAACTGCAAGTCATAGTAACATCACTTCTTTTGACTGCTGCTAACATTTCTGGACTGCAGAGCTTGCATTCCAAGCCCTTTTCACATGAATTTGCTTGTTTTCTGGAGAAAATTGACTAAGGTTATAACGCATGCTCTTTTAAAAGCAGGTTTGGAAATAGAAGTTGCTTGCTCTTCAATGTAACACAAGCTTCTCTTGTTGCCTTTCAGGCAGGAAAAAACAAAAATATAAATAAGGTAAATATGTAACGTCCAAGACCGCTTTGCCTTCCTGTCACTTTGAATTCACAGAGCTCATGGGCTGGGTGCTACAACCTTTTGAAGAGATCTAGGCCTTCAGTTGAAATAACAAATACTCACACTCTCAAATGCTGGAATCTGAGAGTCATTCCCCACGGGAAACTCAAGTAGATAAAAACTCTCCCCAGACTCTATCTTCTAATCATTCTTCAAAACAGGATGCACAACCCGCATTTTGAAGGTCAGGTGTTGGAATTAAAAAGAGGTATGCATGGACTCTGATTTATCTAAGAAAGGACGAGCTTCTAAAGTATGGTTATGCCACACACTGGATCAAGAACAGGCCATGCATTCAGTGGTGGCAGTTAAGCTTTTCTGTTCCCAGCTGTCTATGACATTGCCCAAGGCAGAAAACAACAGCAGAAAGTGATTTGTGTCCATGTTTCTGCCAGTCCTGGGCCTTTGCTTAAACCACCTGTGGAGGTGAGTCAAACAACAGCTAGAAACTGGAGCATGGAAAGTGTAAATACAGGCTGTTTTATGCTGAGTATGTGCTCAGAACAGTAACCACCAGCATAGTGTCAGTTCCAAACAGTAATGGCTGAAAAGGACACAAGGGGTGGATGTACATTGGAACCCTGTGTTTTTCTAAAAGACTGGGGATTGGCTCCATTTTTTGCATTTAACTTAGGAAGAAAAGTTATTTAAATTAAGCTTGAGTAAAATCTAAGGTTAGGCAAGTATGACTAGACTAGCTTCTATCTCAATAGTAACTCCATACTGTTTTTCTCTAACTAAATCAAAAACCCCCACTTGGGGCACAGATTTAACTTTGATCCCTAGAGTAAGTACCTTCCTCAGGATGTTCCTCTTGATCTCTTAACTCCTTTACTGATGGAGCAGCAGACAGAAGACCACTTTGAATAAATGTCATTTCTCCTGCCCAACAGGGACTTCAGTATGAACGTATTCCTCACTCTCATGTTCACATTGAAGTACCATCCTTGCAACTGCTTCAAGTCAGCGCCTTCTGGGATTTGGCATTTGGTCTGGTTTTTTTTAAAGGGATAGAGGGAAAGGGTCATTACAGCTTCTTTTCTTCAGCTTCTGGGGTCTAAAATTACCAACCAGGGTGGGGAACTAGAAGAGGAACTCAGCACAGAAACTTGGGAGTAGTGGTGGTGGGCATAACAATAACAGCAGAGGAAAGGCTCAGTCAGGAAGTCCTATTGTACAAAGACTGTGAGGAGTAGGTCAAAAGAAGAAAAACAACATAAATTGTCCACTCTGAATGATCTGAATGCTCTAGGCTGAAGATATTATGTCATCATTTTCAGAGAATGACTGTGATAAATATTTTGTTGCAGAGATGCACAAAATCTGTATCAGTATTGAGCATAATTCTGCCAGACACTTTGCAGCAATTAAAACAGTAACTATTGTTTCATAGCACTCACACAATGTAGAAGATATCATATAAACTGATTTCACAGAAACATTTCATCTGAGGACTAGAAATATCTGATTATTGTTAAAAGTGCACTATATATTTTTAACCAACATTCCAGCTAAAATCAAGTTACACAGAAGTGGAAGGATCTAAAATCTATTTATACAAAAGGAACAACACTAACAATAGTCAATAAGTGGCTAATCATTCAGTAGATGATGTCATTAGGAATAAAAATAGGTTTAGATATATATCATTTATTATCCCATTTACAAATAGTTTATGAATAACTAAGAAATTTTTAATAACCCTCCTGCGCATGTCACAATCATTGATAATATGTACTATAGTTGGTTATAAGCAATGCATTATTATAAATTATTTATGGATTTCTGGAACTGTTTAATGGCATTTGGTTAAAATTCTGCTGGGTCTATTAATGACATGTTGCAAATCATTTATAAAACCTTAATACAAAGTTTTTAAATGTTTTTTTTTTTCTTTTAAGATACAGTCCTTATTCTTCATATAACGGTTAAGTCAATGTGTGAAGAAAATGAATGTAAATTACTATTGCAGAAAGAATATTTTTACCAAACATCATTTTTCAAGAAAATACTTGTGCTTAATGACTGGAAATCAAGATTAAAATTACTCCATATTCAGATTGCAAAGTGTCTTATGCTACTAACTTACTTTATCAGGTTACTTTATGTGCCAAATTCTCTGGTTGGATGCCTTCTCGTTGATGCACTATAGCTGTCAGAAACAGCTATAAAATGAGCCACAGCATTGAAACAGGAAAAACACCAAATCTGAAATGGCAAAGGAAAATTCTGGTGCCTTTAATTCATTCTCCCTTTCAGACTCAGATCTGCTTCGAGACTGCTCATTCATGATACACTTGTGTCCTACCTTCATAGTTTTATTGAATTTCTGACAATTGCATGCTGCCTAAAATCTGATCATTTGCTTGTATATAAGTTGGAAAGGAATGATTTAAGTAATCTTGATATTTCATCTCTGCTTCTCATAGGCCTTAATTGTATATGTGCTTTTCTTCCTCCCATGCACTGTCTTCTGTGCTGAATATTTAGTTATTATGCCCTTTAAGCAATGAATTGGTGACCTACTGTAAAGAAAATAAACCTCACTGTTTAAGCATTTACCCAAAACCTGACTTGAAATAAAGGGTTTTTATTTGCTTTTTAGTATTCTGAAAAAGTTCAACAAAGAAAATATTGAGAACTTTTCCAGTCACTGTTGAAGAATGATCCTTTATTCATCTCTCTGTCATCTTTCTTCTAATAGGGTCCCTTCATTGATATCTGTACGACCTTTTGTGTTTTCACTGTCTTGGGGTATTTGAAAGGACACAATGACTGAACTCATCCTTGTGTTGATTGTGCTTTGCTGACCTCCACTGTGCTGAAAATCAACAGCTTTAGCAAATTCTGTTTTTTCCCTCTCCCAGGAATAAAGGAACTAGGATGATTCAAAGCATTATTAAAAAAAAAAAAACAGACAGGGAAGATGTGTGAATTTCTTAGCCATTTCTTTCCTTTCTATAGATAAGAGGGCTGCATTCCTCCCATATACCAGCACTGAACATCTGTTGTTCAGACTACCAATGCACATCTCTTCTGTGGAAAATATTTCAGAACAAGCAGTACTGGCATAGCATTTCCAAGCGAAAGGTTTTGATGTTTCTCCAACCCAACTATTTTGGATGAAAATGTAGAAAACCCTAAATCCCTCTTATCTGTCCTTAAAATGACCAGCGAATGCATTGTGTCACTGCACAATCTAAACAAGCCACATGCAAAGTGCTCCATCAAGAATCCCATTCCAAAGGTACATTCTAATGAATGTGCCCTGCCAGGCCGGTGCTGTTGGTTCTCTGCTATCAACTATTTGGCAGCTCACTGTTTGCACAGTAGAGTCTGGTTTCTGCTTGGAGACAATACCTATGGTAGTCAGACTATTTACTCTGTAAATAGAAACAAAATTCCCCAAGGGAACTGAGGCAGTGACAACACTTTGATTCTAATTATATGACTCAATTAACCAGTTCTGACTGTCTCAGATTTGATCCAGTTTATGATAATTTCATTATTAATTCAGTCTTCCTTGCACAGACAGCTTAGAATGCCCATGCAAAAACGTGTTGTACAAAGTGAAATAATGACTAAAGACTAATAATTGATAAGGTATCATGCAGAGCACAATCAACTTGCAATCTGGCAGTTTCATTAATCTACATGTTACACGGACTTTTATTACCTTTGCTTCTTGGAGTTTCCATCTAAAAACTCATTAGGCTTATGAGCATGGTATACCCAGACATTTAAAGCTGATAAAATAGAATTCCCTATTTTCTAGGTCTCTTTTCTTTGTATTGGAAACATATTAAAGCCTATCCTGGTGAGAAGCTCCACAAACATGATACTGCTCTAGTACTAAATCCACATTTCTGAAGATAATCCAGCCTCTACTGAACACAGCCCATGAGTTTTACATAAAAGCATGTTATCCTTCAAAGTGACTCAACTGTAACTCAAGTTATTTTGCTACATATCTAGGAAAAAGTGGGCCAAGTGGTGGGACTGTGAACTGCCTGAGTAACTCTGAAAAAGAGCTCAGCCATTTAGGCCATTCTAGTTAAGGTAATGACACCTATGGGAGTTTCAAATATTCCTGGGAGTCTATTTCAGTTTTATTTAAATTAGGGATTAAAGAGGCTACTTGCATCTTTCTGCCTCTAAGTATTTTTCAAATCCAGCCACTAAGCCATGCAGCCTAAAATCCTGAATATTTTTGTCCCAGAGCCATAATTCCTCACTAAGCCTTGGACTGGCTGATCACTGTTCCCATGAGTTTTTTACCAAATAATGACATATAGAACATAACTCAAAAAAAATCACCTCACTTAAAGAAATATGATGTTCTCGTTGCTGTACCTCAACTCTCACTTGCAATAACTTCCTACTGATATAATTGGAAGAATCTTTCTTTCCTTTATCTTGAAAAAGAGTATTAATAAAACTGACAGGTCTTAGCTTTATTTGCAAGAGATAAATAAAACTCTACAAAAATGAAGTTGAGAACACATCTCAATCCCCCACCTCAAATTTTTATTTATGTGTTTACAAAAAATAAATCGTTCTTTCTAATCTTATGAGTTATTCATGGGATACTCTGCAAGACAGTGAGGTGATTAATTGAAAAAAAAATAGAGAACAACCATTTTATTTTTCCTATGTATAAATATGTTTTGTTTATGACTTCCATTTAGTCATTTGAATACTGAAGAAGTATTCGACACAGCATAGCCAGAAGAGCCAGAATGAATTTCTGGACTCTATTTCAGGCATAAGGTGAAAGTTCAGTCTAGCTCAGAAGATGCATTTAGCTATTTCTGATTGTTAAACATCCGCTTGCTCCTGCCTATGAAATAATAAATTTGGTTACACCCTCCAATGGTTGAAGAAAGTCCCTCTTCATACTTCCATTGTGACATTTCACAGGATAATGGGGACTGCACACACCCTTTTTTTTTGTATCTTCCTATAACTAAAAATACCTTAAACCAAAATAATAGTTGCAGACAGCTTTTTAAGCTATCTTGAAAATTAGTCTGTTACTGAAGTTATTTTCCTTAACACAGTATTTTCACCTTTTCCTCCACCTGTTTAAACAAAATTATGTTAAAAGATCTGTGTTATAACAAACCATCAGAAATATTTACTTACTTGTAAGGTTATCCTGAATTTTAATAAATTTAATGTATACATTATATTAAACTCAGACTTTGGCATAGGCTGGACCTGTCCAGGTTCATAAGCATATGTTTTTAAAAATCTGTACATAAAACTGCCTATCCAGAGAAATTCTTTGGGTCAGAGATGGTATCCTACAGAGTTCTTCCTCCCCCCTTGTACCTCCTGGGATAAGACACAGCAAAATAAACAAAAAAAAAGCAGAATCTGAACTTTTAAATTATCAACATTCAAGCACAATTCAGCTCTCAGAAATGTCCATAAGGTACTACAGAGAGTTACATTCAGAAAGGAATGAAATTAAAGTAATGGTTTCTTAACTCTGATAAAAGAATGACCTATCTATTGAAAGATGCTAATCAGGAGAGATTGCTCAAAACTCACAAGCTTAGTTTCAGAGGCTACATACAGAATTTCTGCAGCTATAGGGAGATATAGTACTTTAGAGGCACTGAAATACTTGGTTATGGTTATGGTTTGGTATCATGAGCAGATTCATCATTACAAAGAAGCCCTCAGGCAAGGATCTGGTATTCAGCTTTGAATAAAAACTAAGTTCTCCAGCAAGGCCCCAGATCTCTCATCTAAGGTCTATTTCAGTAAATTACTCTCCTGAAAAACAATTCACTGAGCATTCCTTATGATTTCCACCACTGATGACAAACCCTGCATCTCTCCTGGTGTATATCAATACAGTTACACAGAAATGGAATGGCATCTCTAGAAAACAGTAAATCTTTGAGCCATATTTTACCCTTTCTCTCTACTTTGAAAAGAGATTTTCTGTGGTATAAAAGAATAATTATTTTAACCAGGTCAGAAGACATTGAAGACAGCAGGGAGACATTTCAGTCATTGAGGAAATTAATGGGGCAGCTTAGAGTTATGGGATCAAAGCACATTAAACTGCTTCCAATGTTGACCCTTGAAAATTTTAAAACTATTCAGTCTCTGAATGTACACTAACCACCAAAGACATCTCAGTTATTATTTGTTACATGGTGCAGACTAAGACATTAGTAAAACATCAGTCCTCAGGTGATTCATGACTGGGATTTTCATGGACACAGGAGGAAAAAGCATGCAAAATTGTGGACATTTTATGGAGTGGATCACAGTTCTATGGAAAGGATAAGGAATACAAGATGCTCTACAGCCATGGTATCAAAGGATGTAGATGACTCTGATCTTATTGTGATCAGCACCATCACATGCAGCAACGCTGTTCCTCTATAACACACACCACAATGCTCAATTCTAGGGGCACAAGCTCAGTACAGACCAGCACACATGAATGCATTAGACCAGAGGGGATTTTCTTTCTCTCTTTGCTCCCTGCTGCTTTTCCCTGTTAAGTCTTGTTGCTCTGCTCTGTTAGGTCTGCATTCCTGTAAGGTTCCTATCTCTTCTACTCTCTTAGTAAAAACAAGACTGTGAGATTTTCATGATTCCCAGCCTATGAAACACAACATACAGGAGTTATAAAGAGAAGAAACAGTAGCTAGCTAAATAAGCACAGACTGAGTAAAACTGTGACCAATAAAAAAAGATTTAAAAAAAATCCAAAAATTATGTAAGATCATTATTCCTTTTCATTTAGACTCTCAGTGTATTTTTCCACATGATAGATTACTCCAATTTAGAAAACAAACAAATTTAGCCCAGTGACCTTCATCAATAGTTCAAGGTTCATTAAGGGGTACTGAAATCCCACTCTTGTCTTCACTGCCCATTTGATGGACATCGACATCATGTCTTAAAAAAAAGATAGATGAAGAAACATTTAACTATTTAATGCATTTTATACAATTTTAAGAACTAAAAGTTCACAGATAGGGCTGATATCAAAGCTGAATTACAGATATTTAAATATTCAGAGGAGATGGACCCAGGGTTTTATGTCTAAATTATATTACTTTTATCTATTCAGTAAAACATTGCCCTGAAAAATATTAATTCTTGTTAGGAATATTTTCATTGTGACAGTTTGTACCACCTATTTAGCCCAGAAGGGAAATTGTGAGCAAGCAAGTTAACAAACCTGTTTTTCTCTAAAAATATATGCAGGTAGATGGTCACTAACTTTTATTGTTTATGTTATTTTAATTCAGTTTTACTGTCAAACTATTCATGTCACTAATGTCCCTTACAGGAATAATTCTATTACTGGGTCATTACTAATTTGGAAACCTGGGAAGAAAAAAAAAATCACCTTTTAAATCAGAATCATAAATACTAAATGTGAAGATATTTAAAAACATTTTAAGAAATATGTATCAAAAAATCAAGGCTCCCAAAGTTCATTAATTGGGGAAGAAATGAGCAAATCAATATGCCAAAGTTTGAGTAAAAGTCAAGGTCTATAGTGCATAGAAATCCAGCAAAACCTAGTTTTAGCCCCATGTCATGAGGCAACAGTTTGAATCAGTCCTTAAAGTCATTCAAAAAATGAGAAGACATTATGTGGGAATCAGAAGGGGAAGCCATAGTTTTATCCCAAGTCATATTGATATTATTTAACAGCATTTTTTTTCCCTCATAAAGCGTCGACTGAAAAATTGTTAACAAAATGTCTGTGTCAAAAATGAAACACTGATTGTTGTCAATAAATTAGAATGTTGCCCAAGCATAGCCTACACTGCCTACTTAACCTGTGTATAACATTGTAGTTTCTTTTCCACCCACATTCATACTTTGTTTTATCAACTTCGTTTTCTCATTGTGTTTGACAGTGATCTTAAAAGGACTGAAGTTTCTCAACAATATATATGAAGGGATTTGACCTCCTGGGACAAGACACAGCAAAATAAACAAAAAAAAAAGCAGAAACTGAACTTTTAAATTATCAACATTCAAGCACAATTCAGCTCTCAGTGATGTCCATAAAATACTAGCATTACATGCAGAAAGGAATGAAATTAAAGTAATGGTTTTCTAACTCTGATAAAAGAGTTCTATCTATTAACAGATGCTAATCAGGACAGGCTGCTCAAAATTCAGAAGCTTAGTTTCAGAGGCTACAGAGGTAAAGGGAGGTATAGTACTTTAGAGGCACTGAAATACTTGGTTATGATTTTGTATTCTCTTGCTCTTTTGATATCTCATTAACAATGCTGAATAACTATCAGACTAGTGCAAGCCTCTCCTGTATGTTCTCTTGCTATTTCATTAAAGTAATTTTGTATAGGATTCCTAACTTCCATAGTAAATCAAAACTATTTTTTAAGCAAGCGTTTTTTATAGGACTGAATTTTAAATTTTGACCTTTAAGTTACCACACCTACAATCTCATTTGTTAAAGACAAACAAGATAGTTTGATTTATTCAATCAGTCCACCTTTGATAGTACAGTATAATTTGAACCTTACTTCCAAAACCTCCTTTTGAACAAGCCTCAAGCAGAAAAAATAACTGCATTCTTCAGAAACTGAATATTTTTCAAGTTATAGCTCAGCATCTAAACAAGGGAGAATTAATAAACTAAAAATAACATTAAGAAAAGAAATTATTTTCATAAACCTTTAAGGGGCAAAACTCATCCTAAAAGGATCCATCTTGTATAGTAACAGAGCCCCATATGAACATCATATGCAGATACAGCTGTACACAGTTCAAGAAAAACAAAGGAAATTATGTTAGATCTAATGTAAAGCAAAACAAAAGGTCAAACAGAAAACAAAAATTCATCCTCCATGCTAGAGGCAGGACTTAAAGAAGATAAAGGCACTATTAAATTCTCTATGCTCAACACAAACCTGATTTCTTCCCAGGATTGGCTGTCGTCATGAAATCTGAAAATTAAGGCAGATCTTGAACTGGTTTGATAACGCTAAATTCTCAAGGACACTTCACTCCAACACAGACAAGGTCAGATTAAATCAAACCAAACTTGTGTTATCAAAGCTGGCATTCAAAGGACATTGGTCCTAAAAGACATAGGTAAGCTGTTCATGGAAATTCAGGCAGCAATGGCTGCACACCTTATCAGGAGCCTTCTTGGGAAGCCTCCAGTTGGTGCTCTGCTTCTACTCAGTAGCTGGGGATAGGGGAAGCATGTCCTGAATGTCAAATACATTCTATGAAAGATCAGACTAGGAGAAAGGAGGAACACTAGCACTGCTACATCCGTTAAAGGCAAACTAAATCTGCCAAAGGCTTTTGTCAGGAGATGGGAGCAGGTATTCTCTTCAGGGCTCTAACAAAGACCTAAAGGCTCTTTGGCTGATTTGTGGTATGGTTTTCACTAGCAACAAATTATCAGGCTATACAAGGGGCTGCAAAGGTATCACTCAGTCCTATTTGTTATAATATGTGCAGAAAATAGATTATCGTGTTTTAAATAGAAAATTACTAGGTTTTTATGATTTTTAGAGTTGTTTTTTGGGTTGGTTTTTTTTTTTTATTATTTTTTAATTATGGTGTTCACTAAAATACCTGAATGCTTGGGAAAAGAAGAATTTACCTTAACATTTCTACTGCCAGAAAAAGAGATGAAGTTTTAAAGACAGCAAGACTTTACCATACATAGCACACAACTGCTTTACTCTAGCAATAATTTTTTATCCCTGTGAGCCCTTCCCTCATTGGATATAAGCCCTTCCCTTCATGTTTGATGTAAGCAGCACCTGAATTTCTGCAGTAATAAATGAAGCCTAGTCCATACACAAAGATGATAAATCATAAATCATAATTTTAAATAGCAATTAAATTCTTATTCCTTTATGTGATTTCTAATTTATAAAAGGTAAAGTATATTTAGTTTGCAGCATAGAGCGTAGTCCTTCCATAGAGCCATCCATACAGCAGACTGAAAGAGGCAGAGCCAAACAGAAAAAAAGTGTCATCACATGGTTAAATGATAGATGATATCACAGAGTAGCAGAATGGTCCGGTTGGAAGGAACATCTGGTCAGCATCTCTGCTTGAGCAGGGTCATCCTAGAGCACACAGTACAGGATTGTGTTCAGATGGTTCTTAAATATCTCCTGTGAGGGACACTCAACAACCTCTTGGGCAATCTCCTCCAGTGTACAGGCACTCACACAGTAAAGTTCTTCCTCATGTTCAGGTGGAACAACCTGCAAATCTGTTTCTGCCCATTGCCTCCTGTCCTGTTGCTTGGCACTACCGAGAAGAGTCTGGCGGCATTCCCTTGCCACCCTCCCTTCAGGTACTGACAAACATTGATGACATCCTGTCTTGGTCTTCTCCTGACTGCACAGGCACAGCTCTCCCAGATTTCCCTCTTATGAGAGGTGCTCCAGTACCTTAATCATGTGTATCACCTTCTGTTAGATCCACTCTGAGAGCTCCATGTCTCTGCTGCTGTCTCTACTATGAAGTTAGAAAGAGACCACATTTTATAAACAACAGGGATTCATCCAAATTCTTACAAATAGGAAACATCATTACAGCAAATCATCTTTCCTTCTGAATATATTTTAATATTTTCTGTCACTATTGGACTAGAAATATTTTTAATGCAACACCTTTCTTTTGATGTCTACTTATACATCCCTTCATTTTTATCTTTTCATGCATTTGAAGAAGGTTATCTGCACAAGACTCATGTTAGCGATACATATTTGTTAGTAAATAAATTAAAGCCATCATCCCTATTCATTTTGTAGCAGTCAAGCGTTCAAGGCACTAGAGTTTTTACCCCATTATGACTTTAGAACTGTATCACAGGGCAGAAAATAGTTTCACTATGCTTCCTGGGATCAGTGATTCTTTTAAATGTTTGGATTTAACAAATAAAATTGAATGCTTTTCTTATTTAGTTACATTGTAGTTGTCATTCAAACCCCAGAAGAATCCTTGCTTCCCAGCGGTTTTGATGGCAGTCATAGAAAATGAGGACAAGAGAATTTAGTATTTCATCACTATTCCAAAGCTGGAGGGCATCCAATGAAATTTCCAGGTCTCAAATATAAAACCACATTACATAATAAACTGTCCGACTCATTGACACTGTAAGCTGTTCAAGCCAAAAGGCTGAACATGCTCAGGAAAGAACTAGACAAAAATCACAGAAGACAGGTCCACTAGAGGCTTTTAAACACAGTGGACAAATAACAGCCCCTGGCTCAGAAAGTCTGCCCGGTTAAATGCCTTAAACTGGGAGGTTTCAAAGGAGCATTGTTCTGCTCCTGCTGTGATTCTCATTCTCCCTCTAAGCACCATCTATGACCCTCCATCAGAGTAGGAAACAGCAATCTGTTGGTCTCAGTCTGTATGACATGGCATTGGAACAAGGAATCTTTATAAATTAGTGCAATATTTTCTCCTCCAGTGTCATATTTTAGAGGGTTCTTAAGTCTTTAGGTCATGATTGAGGGTAATAACAAAGAAGAAAATCAAGAAAAGAAGGAGTACATTTAACCTGTAAATATGTATTATTTAAAATTTAATATATTGATATCTCTTGAAAAAATACCAGATTAAATGGCAAACATGAGAATGTAAAGACAGATCATGTCAATGTTAGATATGAATAAAACTTATCATTGCACCTATAACAGATGGTGAGACTGTTAATCATTTTGTAGTAATAGTAAATTTACTGCCCAGAGCAAAATGTAATGTTCCAATTAGGCTTGTGCTCTGGTAATAATAATGATCTCAATGGTTTTGGTTTTGAGGATCCAAAAACCCTTTGAATATGTTTTCTTCTCAAGTCCTTCCTCCAGGATGTTTGAATAGCTGTTTATTTGTTTTAGAACAAGAGACAAAAACGCTAAGGGGTGTTACAACATTTACAGAAGTTTATTCTTTATGAAATCACACTCACAGAATCAAAGAATCAATGAAAAACAGAATGGGTCAGGTTGGAAGGGGCCACAGTGAACCTTCTGACTCAACCTCCCTGCTCAAGCAAGGTCATCTTAAAGTACATGTCACGGAATCGCAGCCAGACAGTTCTTGAATATCTCCATTGAGGGAGACTCCACAACCTCTCTGAGCAATCTGTTTCAGTGGTCAGTCACCCTGACAGTAAAGAAGTTCTTCCTTGTGTTCAGGTGGAACTTCGTGTGCATCAGTTTCTGCCTGTCCTATTGCTTGGCATCACCAAGAGGAGCCTGACTCCATCTCTTGAAACTGTCCCTTTAGATATTTAAACACATTGTAAGGTCATCTCTCAGTCACCTCTTCTAGAGGTTGAACAGGCCCATCTCCCTCAGCCTTTCCTCATAAGAGGCATTTCTAGATTTTTGAGCAAACTAGTAGGTCTCCATTGCACCTGCTCCAGCAGCCCCATATCTATCCTGTATTGAGGACCCCACAACTGGACATTTGGACTCCACATTTGGCCTCAGCAGGGCTGAGTAGAGGGGCAGGATGACTTCCCTCAACCTGCTGGCAATGCTTTTCCTAATACACCCCTGGATTCCATCGGACTTCTTGTCCATAAGGACACACTGCTGGCTCATGGACAGTTTGTTTTCCACCAAGACCCCTGGGTGTTTCTCCACAGAGCTGCTTTCTACCAGGTCAGCCTCCAGGCTGCACCAGTGTCCAGGGCTGTTCCTCCTCCTCCTCCTCCCTGCAGGACAGTGCATTTGCCATTGTTAAATTTCAGAAAGTTCTTCTCTGCCCAAAAGATTCGAAAGACAAAGCCTTATTTCTGGGCCTTATCCAACTGAAAAGTCTGAAACTGTTTGCATGAGAAGATTACCTGATTATATATGTCAAAAACTCTCACACCCTCTAAAATCATTGCAACTCATAGCACAGGTCAGATTGTCAGATGGTATAGATTTGACAAATCCATTGAAATTGAGTAGAACTTAGACAAATATAAAAGTAGAGGATGTCCAAATTTGCCTATGATGAAGTTGTGGAAAAAGCTCAAGTTACACTGCCATTTTCTGTTTCTGCCTCTCATCAATACTTACACTATCATAGGCATTGAGGCTCTAGGAATTGTGGCAGCTTTCCTTTCATTACATATTAAAACATTACACGAATGGTGATGTTTCTACGTACTTCTGGCACACTTCAGTCTGAATAAAATAAAAGTAACGCTAATGCTAGCAATAAATTAAATGGCCATGCATGCTTTTAAAATCATCTGTGATCCTTAGCCCCCAATCTTTTGTCTCTCTTAACTAAAGGTCAAAGTTTTCAATAGCACCGACCTCTTGAGCTTCTTGATCTGTAACAACCCACAACTCTACCCACAGGAGCAAGTACATGGTCATGCTCACATTTGTTTGAACACAGCAGAGGTGCTAGGAATGACACTGGCACTTTGGGTCAGTCATGGCAGGACCTGGCAGCCAGGACTTGTCCCTTCTTGCCAGACAGGAGTAGGAAAGTCATGGGGCACCAGGGCAGCCCCAGCCTCAGGAACCTCCATGGAGATTGGGATGTGATGAGACCAGGCTGGGACGTAGGCCTGCAGCTTGCCCCATCTTGATGGGTTCTGTGGCCAGGCAGGGCAGGGCTCAGAGGGGCTGGAGACTGGCTCAACTCTAGGGTCACAGGGCAGGAGCTGGCCCCAGGGGTCTGAAATAGGGTCCTGAATCATGGGGTGTGTGGAGACAAAGAACCAGGAGGGACTAGACAGAGATAGCAAGACAAACAGTGCCCTGTTAAAGGAGTGTTCTTGTTTAGAGATGCTTGAGGCGAGCATCCCACCCCCTTTCTCATACAGCACGTGTGCTGTCTGCACACAGCCTTTCCCACAGAGCAGCCTGACCTTAAAAGTGACCATCTTAGTAGCAAGAGAACTGACCTCATCAGGAGTAGAGTACATTAGTAAAGCATGACTCTCTCATGTAAATCATTGGTCATTTCACTTGCTGCTTATTCTTGAGAGTAATGCTGCATATAATATTCATGAAACTTCAGTCGCAGGGATTTCTAAAAATAAAGTATTTTTCAAAAAATCATTCTCAGTCCTCCTCTGCAATTTCGCTAGTTAAAGTCCCACCAGTCAGGTGACAGCTTTCAAGTCCCAGCTGAGCAATTTAGTGTAAGTGTCATATAAAATACTGGTATAATTCCAGGCAGCCATTTCATTTAATGATATTTTCTATATCACTGCAGTAGCCTTCAGGCCTCATTTTTCCATCTGTCTGGAGACTTTGAGCTTCAGGGCCTTGTTCGGGGTTTGGGGGGTTTTTTGTTGGGTTTTTTTTTTTTTTCCAGAGTAACAGCCCATAGCTATGATCTAAGGCCTCTAGTTCTCTTTTCATCCTACACTGTTGTCTCTAGAAATCTTCTACTCACCCGAATATCACTACAAATTCTAGTTGCTGTCCCAGTGAAGCTTGAGTGCCTCTGATCTCTGCCTCCTTGCCCATAGTTCCCACAAAGGACAGATTTTTCCAGCTTGTGCTCATCCTACATATACAAAATGCCATCTGGCACATTATCTTATTCCACTTATTCCAAGAGTGGGCAAATATGGATGCCTGAAAAAGAGTGAAGAAACAGGGCAGGCATGTAGCAATGCCCCAAATATTTACCAAGTTGCTATCAATTTGCAGACTTCTGAGCCAAAGCAGTTATCTGTGTGTAAGAGGCCACAGTGTACTACTCTTCCACAAAATACAGGTTTCCACATTTTCATCCTACATGGAGGTTTATCATGCACATAATCCCACAGAACAGGTTACACAGTTTTATTATATATTTTCTAATGCACTGTTTTATTTTTTGTTTGGTTTGATCTTGCCACCTGATAGCTGAATCTAATGCCACTCTGTTTGTGTACTGGAAAAGGAAGCAAATAGTTTTCTGTGTTTACTCTCTGCTCTGGGTTATCATGTATAATCAGATACTGGTCCTTGACACATTCACGCTGAAGTTGGCTGGGGTATTCTTACACTTTACTGCAGTAGCATCTGCACTGGTAATGCAGTTGTAACAAAGTGGCCTGCAACTCCTAGATTAGCTGTATTGACTGAAAACAGAGCTCTGGAATGTATTAAATTGGTTTTGGACATTCTCTTTGAAATGCTTGCAGTTTTTCAGAGTTGATGCCTGTAATAGAAGACAAAGACAATTTAGTCTGCCTTGTTCTACTCAGTGTTTAATCTTATCTACCTTTGTCTTTTCTTCTTTCTTGGGCAGTAGGTGGGAGGACATCACCATAAGCCAGTGTCAATAGGATGAAAAAGGTTAGTGAGATAGATATGGATCAATAAAACCTGGAATGTAGAGAACGAAATAAATAATATGACACTGCAGAACGGTTGCCTTACCCTTACCATGAGCATCCATGAGGGAACCACCCATGGGTGGTGCCTGGATCATTGTTACACCGTACCCTCTGGTCACTAGTCACTCAGTGACCTTGCGTGAGAGCTGTTCTTGTCTTAGCAAACAATGTGCCCAACAATTAGGGAGGGGTATATCCTGCAGCAAAGGGGCCAGAGTAATGCAGTGAAGACAGAGAGTGGGGCAATGGATGCATTAAAGACGTAAGGCTGAAAAAAATGCTTGCAGCAGCCCACTTAAATAGGTAAGTTGTCCAATTGCAGAGAACCAGCAGCAGACAAAATTTCTGGATGGGAAGCCAGTTTTCTCTTTCCTGCAGAACAGACCATATCCTCCCATCTTATTCCTCTCTTTAATAACATGATATAAGCTTTGCCACACTTCTCTCTCAAAATTTTGCTGACTGATTTTTTTTCCTTATTCTTCAATTTTTATCACTTTACAGCACATAAAAAAATAGCACTGATGTGTTTTAGGACCAATTATCTGTCAATCTGTCAACTCCTGTTTAACAGATCTGAAGATTGCATCCAATCATTTCAATGCCGTGTAGGGCTAAATCAGACCTTCCCAATAGAAACTGAAGTTCCCAATGAAATGCCACACTTGCATTCTGCCCTCAGAAGACTGTGATACCAAACTGAGGTAAGACATGAGATCTGCAAGCTTCTCATAAACAGCATCCAACCACGTAATTTAAAATGTAATTAAAGGAAATCACATGCCAGGTACTGTACATGAAACTGATCTTGGGTATTAGAGACAAATAGCAAGTGTCAAAAAATTTACATATGATCATCAGACCTTTGTCGGATGGGAATTTTACAAAGAACATTTCTATAGCTATCCAGCTCACAAAAGAGAGACTTTATTTGGATTTAATGGACATAAATCTACCTCTCAAAATAAAGAACAGTAAAAAAATGTCTTATGCAGATGAGACTGTTACAAGCCATCATGAAACACTTCAGAGAGGCAAGTTCCTAAATTAATGGATGGGCCTAAGGTAACCAGAAGTAGCAAAACTTACCCTAATGTTTCAGAAATCATGCCTTAGGATAGATAAGACTAGCTTGAGTATTCCTACACAAATTACTGTTGTCAGTTCAAGCTAATGCTAATGTTACTCACGTCTCTAGAAAGCCAAAGAATCTTCTTTCCATTTGGATGTGTAGGAGACTTTGGACAACAACCTTTGAATGCTCTATGCCTCATGTTTACCAAATGAGATAGTTTACAGTTGCTTGGGTTCCTTCATGTGAAGTTGCCATGAATTAACTTTACCTGAAAAACTAAGCCCCACACAGCCACTCACTCCCCCCATGGGGATGGGGGAGAGCATAGGAAAAGGAAAGGTGAAACACCTCATGGGTTGATCTAGAGAAAGTTTAATAGAGAAAGCAGAAACGTGCACTTAAGCAAAGCAAAACTGGGAATTGATTCACCACTTCCCATGGGCAGGCAAGTATTCAGCCTTTCCCAGGAAAGCAGGGCTTCATCACACATAAAGGTGACTTAGGAAGACAAATGCCTTCAGTCCGAACACCCTCCCTTCCCTTCTTCCACCACACCTTTACACTGAGCATGATGCCATACAGTATGGAATATCCCTTGGATCATGTTGTGCTCCCTTCCAATTCCTTGTGCATCCCCAGCCTCCTCTCTGGTGGGGTGTGGAGCAGAAAAGGTCTTGGCTCTGTGTAAACACTTCTCGGGAATAACAAAATCATCCCTGTATCATCAATGCTTCTTTCAGCGCAATACCAAAGCACAACCCCATACCAGCTACTGAAGAGAAAATTAGCTCTGCCCCAGCCAAAACCAGCACAGAAGCTGTGATATGTGAAACATAATTTCTCACTGCTACTGTTGACTCTAGTACAGCTAGATCGCCCAGCCTTTGTGAACTAACACACATAAGACTTCTAAATACATCAAACAGCATAAAATCATACTGCCTGTTGGCAAAGCTCCCAAAAGCTCACAGTTCATTTCCAAGCTGACTGAACCTAATTAAAGCATATCTCAAGATATAAAATTAGTGGGGATATGTCAGAAAGTAAGCATAAGCAAACAGATTCATAAAGAAGTCAGAGATAATTGGAATTTTAAATGGTGACACTAGCTTGCAATGTCAGCATAGTAACCATTCCTATGGAGATTAGGAATTCACTGAAAATTAATGTAGAGCCTTTCACAGGCTAAGCAATGAAAGATTTGAGCAGATGGAGACCCCTTTGCCTTAGGGGCAAAATTAATATTCTCTAAATGCATGTACTTCCCAGAATGCTGCATGCCTTAAGAGATCTCCTAGTTATTATTCTGCCATTCAATTTCAGGGGAAAAAAAATGTACTCTTAAACAGCTTTAGGTAGAAAAGGAGAGAAAAACAGTGAGGTAGGATGCTGCATAAAGTGTCACTTCTAGCCATGGTGAAGATTTCCACTTCTGAAAATATTATTTCAGCTTTAATAGCACTCAAAAGGTCTGTGTCTCTGGCATGACAGAGCAAGCTGATCTCAGGGAATATGTTTTTCGTCCTGCACCATCATATGACTGGCATGGACAATGGAAGAATTCTTCACACTAATTATATGAACAATATCACCCATATTATCACAGTTCTGTAATTTTAGCCCCTTAATACAGAGGTTTTCCAGGATGGCACTGCAGTGCAGTTCAAGAATTTGCAAGGGAACTAAATCTTCACTGAACTCTCCCTTTTTTTTCATTGAAGAGAGAGCTCCTAAATGTAAGCTAAATGAATGGATTCCTTTGGTAGTGGGGATATTTTTGCCACACATATAAATAGCAGAGGTGAAGTGGCCCAGAGACCCATTCCTGCTGCAGGAGCTCCGAGCGCTGTTACAAGGTGTTCCAGACACCCCACCTGCCCTGCTCAGTAGAGAATGGAGCCATCCAGAATCACAGAAAGGGTCAAGTTAGAGGGGATCACAGTGAGTCATCTGGTCCTACCTCTCTGTTCAAGCAGGGTCATCTTAAAGCACATACATCCAGACAGTTCTTGAATATCTCCAGTGAGGGAGACTCCACAATTTCTCTGGGCAATCTGTTCCAATGCTTAGTCACCCACACAGTAAAGAAGTTCTTCCTTGTGTTCAGGTGGAACTTCCTTGTATGCCATGTCTTGTATTCTACTAATGCAGGACAATGAAAATAATGCATATTTTTAACCAATAAACAAATATCAATAGTCTTTTATCTGTAAATAGTCAATTCACCATAGAATATGTAGGTAGCATGAGAATCTCACACCAAAACTGTGCTTCCCTCTCATTTGTTAATTATCTATGGCTTTTTTAAAAAGTTGAGACATATATATTTTTGTACATATATAGCTATATCTAAATTGTATAACAAAACGAAATAATATCAACTTTTAAGCTGCTATTTATTTAAAGTAACTCCCCATCTGGAACATATTACAGTAGGAGGAGGAAAATCACCTGCAATGATTATCTTTATAAAGGGACATGCTGCTGAATAACAGCAATATTTGCATATCGCAGATATACCTCTGTTCTTTTAAAATTATTGCAGCTTAGACATAAAATACTAAGATTTCTTCACCTTTTTACATCATCAAAGTGAATATAACTACAATGTTGAGAGAAATTGCTGAAGCCCTCCTCCTCAGTGGAGGAGTACCACTTTATATTAGAAAGGAGCTAACAGGCTCAGAGCTAGTGGGTTTAGATTCTACAGTCACTTTGTTTCTGCTATTCACAGGAATGGCTGAATATTTTGTAGTTATTTTAGATACTGACTAAAAAGTACTTATTGGGCTTTATAAAAACTTCCTGGAACATGCTTAGCTGGCAGATCAAGTCATTTGAGGTTTTTGGTGTATTTTATGCATGAAGTAGAGCACAAGTTTACAAGAAACCTGTAAGAGAAAGAGAAAAACTTGCTAAGGCACATCTTGTTGAACAGCCAACATTTTCAAAAGTTTTCCAGGTTTAAAATATTCTTAATCTTAGGTGCCATCACATGCACCTCAGGGTTTGATGATAGTTGATGTTCAAGGGAGTACTAAATGCATGTTTGCAGTCCTTAAAATTACAATAAAAAAAAAAAATCCTGGTATTTTTCTGCTGCTCAGGAGTAAATCAAAAATGCCAGAATGTGCCACATTCTGGGATGAACAGAAGTAACTGTGTTAAGCCATAATTAATTGGGTTTCCTTTCTCGATTTGTGCCAGATCAATAAGGCATCTAAACATAGATTAACTCTTACTGGCTCTCTCTGCATTAGCATGTACTGCAGGCTAATAGGATTCTTCCTATCGTATTCGAAGTAGCAGGACTTTAAACATGTTTTAACAGACAAAAAATTACACAAAGGAACTACCTGGACATGTTTTAAAATTTACTTTCAAAAAAATATCCTGAAGGACAGAAAACACTGATTGATTAATACAAAGCTTTATATGCAATTCTAATTAACAACTCAATTAACAGGCCAAAGCATATACTAAAGTTCCTTTTTTTTCTGCAGTAAAAAGCTTTCATCCTGTGCACCAGATAAAACATTTCATTCTGCCCTGTGAGTGTTGGAGGGAGATCTGTTACACAAATGGAAGGTCAGAATGTGAACTATGGGTCTATTTTCCATGAATTATTGACTGAGATTTTTTTCCAGTAATAGGATAAATGCCTTCAGAAAAAAAAAATTACTAAAACAGAAAGAAGTTTTAAGCTTTATTTTCTCTGTGTGTACTAGAGGGAGGGGAAGAAGGGCACCATTTCATTATTTATTTTAAGAAAAAAGCCTTTTATATAGAGTTCCATTAACACCCTGGTCACTGACCATATCAAAGTAAGAGCAGTTAGGAAATGTATTTCTTTTCCATTTCAGGTTACAAATCAATGATTCCAATATTGCATTTAATCTGTGTACACTAACTTACATGCTCAGAGCTCAACAACACCCGTTTTCCTTCTGTATCCATTGAGCGCATCTCCTGTTCCAGCTTTATTGTGTCTTATCCTTCCCTTTTGCACTGAAGAAAACAGTGACAACCAGAGTGCTCTACCAAACACACCTCTGTCCTCACTGTGGTGAGCCAACCCACAGTGTTCACTATAAACCCAGGGCAATTATTTCTGAAGACCACTTTTAGACAACATACTTTGTCTTTTTCCTCATCGTCTTTCCCACATTCATGTTTCTTTTATGCACATCCAGTGCCTAAAAAGAGCTAGATAGGATAGTGTATGGTTTTGGGGTTGGTTTTTTGGTGTTGGTGATGCAGGGGGGCAGGATGGGGGGCATGCCAACTCAAAGTACATTCTCCTCTTCATTTAAAACAAAAACGTGGGGAAAATAAGCTTAGTCTTCTGGTCACTTGATAATGTAATCTCCATGAGCAGACTTTTTCCCATCTGGATTAGAAAGATGAGAGCAGCCAAGGCTTGCTTATTTAGCAAATCATAGGGTGCAATAGATACTACTTGGACAGCATATAATAATTTAAGACATTAGTAGTGATAGCTAAATGCTCATAAATTTCTGTGATGTGGATGCCAAAACAATTTTCTTGAAGCAGAAAGTTTAGGTACTAAAGTTTTGGTATTTTTATGTTTGTTGTATTTTTTGCTCCATTATAAAGTAGAGGCAAGAGTTTGATTAGAAAAAAATACACTTTTTTTCTGATTTTTGTATTAAAATAGTATAAAGTTGGAGGCATCTTAACCTGTAATAAAGTGTTCATACCAGGATATAAAGTGAATTAACATTTCAGCACAGAATCAGATGTGATTTTTTTGCAAAATATTTTTGTTCTGCAAGTGAAACTAATTTAGTTAAGCATTTTTAAGTACCAATATTCCTTCATAAAGGAAAATATTGACTAGCTGTAAATATTGACAGACAAATCAAACTGGGTAGATTGTTCACTAGATTGAGTGCTGGATCCACTGACCTTCAAATCTATCATGTTTTGCAACATATATTCAATTGCCTCACAGCAATGCACTTTTCTTTATTCTCCATCAAGCAAATACCTGACATAATGTGTGCTCTATCTCAAACAAATTAATGATTATTTCCATGGAGTATGGCATGCAGGTGGGAGGGGAGGAGAGAAGTAAAGGTTATTTTAATTTAGTTCTCAGTTCTCCCTTGAACAACTTGCTTAGCTCACCACAAATTCATCACTACACAGCTCAGCTATTCCTAATACGCTGCCTTAAAAAATGCATTATTTATGGATGCAGTCATGTAGTAACTCAAATGTCTGGAACAATTCCATGACAGAGATTCAAAAGGGATATTACACCTTCTCTACAATTTGTAGTAGTCTTTTCTTAAGATGATGAAGCAATTAAAGTTAAATGCACCATGATCCCTGTTGCTGCACATCTATGTTCAGAAGGTACTACTTTACTTAATTGCCTTTCTAAACCAGAGAGGTCTGTCACTGCAGGAAGAGCATATAAAGGAACAAGGATAGCTACTGCAGAAGGCAAAGGCAATCAGCGTGATGAACAGGGAAAATTTAATAGCAAAAACAGAATTGGTCTACTACATCTGCATTCAACAGCTCCCTGAAACAAACTACTATTGGATTACATTTCCTCAGTTGGGTGTTTGTGTGAAATTCTAGAGCCATCTAGTCAGGATTAAATAGGATAAGAGTGTTGCCCACTACAGTAAACATTAAATCCAGTGGCTGAATTACAGACAGAGGGCGATCCTGTTTGTGTGTGTGTGTGTGTGCACACCATGTGTTCCCCTGCATGTGGTGGCCCCTGTAGGCTCGAGTGATCTGACTGCATTACTGGCAGAGCACATTATTCGCCATACACACAGCCAAACACATCAAATATTTACCACACTGGAGCAGAGCAATGCTGCAAGTGTGGAGTGCTGGTAACAATCTCTTCCAAGCATCTTCCTAATAAAGTGCAGATGTGATTTCAAAATGGAACGGAAGTCCAGAACACATGCATGCGCACACGCACACACGCGTGCACGCAAAATAGCTATGGGTTATTTATGTCATGCCTTGTATTGATTATTACCAGATGGGAGGGCAAAGCAATAGCTGACAGATTAACCATATGGATCTGCTTTAATTTACTCCGAGTTATAGGTTTGCAATTCTCTCTTCTCACTTTTTGGCTCAGAAACCTACAATTTGCTAAGTGGGAAAAAATGTAAACTTACTGTAAGGAGCACATTTCCATCATAAGCATCCCAATGCCACACTCAGGGACTTAGCTATCTTTCTTTACAAGAACTGCTGTTCTAACACCACTTCCTAAAGCCACAGTCAGTACCACTATCAGGAGATTTTGTTACAAACCGATGAACAAAAAGTGTTTGAATACTGATGAGCCTTGCAGACAATAGATCCTAACTGAAGAAGCTTTGTTTAAGATTCTGCTTTTCACAAAACTGTTTCAGCAAGCCTCATATAACATTCCAACAAAAAATCCAGAGATGGCAGTTGTCAAGGCATCATTCTATTCTGAAAACTGGGAGACTTCAGCAGAGCTTTGAGCTTCAAAGCCTTGGCTCTGGAGGCTTTCTATATATTTATCCTTCCTACAAGAGTCACATTTAGCAGGAGCTACTAACTCTCTGAAAGCAACAAATGAAAACACAGTCTCCCCACCCAACTGTGACCTTCTGAGACTCGTACATTATGCATTAGAAGGCTGGAGTGTAAATGGATACTTCAGAGACACTTAGAAAAAAGTCTAATTGATGAAAAAAGCTTTTTGGTCTGTCTGCTAAAAGTGGATTTGAAACAATGTATTTTCAGTACAGTTTAACCTTTAATTTCTATTATTTTGATTTTACAGTCACTTCCATCTCACTTCCAAGGGCAGAGGGCAAACAACCCTCTACTGCTCATAAATTTTACTTATATGTACACCATTGTAGTTTTCTAACCTTTCTGCTTTTCAAATCCATTACTTATGCCTACTGCCAAACAAGTTGCATCACTTTCTATTTCTTTCTAAATCTGTAAAAGAGCTCTAAAAGCAGTGTCATGGGCAGCAGAGAAACAGCATATAGAGTCAAGACAATGAAAAGGAGACATGCAAACTAGAAAATCAGTACTAGATAGAAATGTGTACCATGCTTCAGTGTGCTGTTCATATCTTCTGATGGTTACAGATAGATTCCAACCTTTCTGCCACTAAAAGGCATGAATATTTTCTTTCAGTTCTTTAGTCAAGAAAAATTGTGATAGCCATAATTTGCAATTAGTCAGTGTTTTGTCCCTCACTTTTGTGACTCCTTCTGTCCAGTCTTGGACAGCTGGAGGATTTTATTCCATTTACTTACCCCTAAAATAGGAATAAACCCTAATTCATGCACAACAATTTCTAGGGGAATTAGCAAAGCTTTTTTCAAACTCATAGTTAAAAGCTATGCTCCATCTACTCTGCCTGGACATAATTCTAAAACCACAAAAAAGCTGAGAAGGTTGCACCCAATCTGGTAAAATAGTCTCAGCTGAAAATTTAATAGCCTACTGGAACAAATGACAAAAGTCCTGCTGATTTTGACACAGTTAGGATTTCAACCCACTAAAAAAATTTCCTAATGGAAGTCATGCACTTCAAACATTTGCACAGTATGGCCCTATATACTCAGTTTCAGAAAAGTATTTTGAAATTCATGCATGACTGATGCTTAAGAAAAAAAAAAAAAGAAGAAAAGAAAACATTATATAAAATGTCAGTGTTCAGGGGAACCTGTACAAAAGATGGTGTTTGGCCTTAAGATCATGCTATTTGTAAAAAAACCCTATTTTTAAATTCAATGGCTACTAGAGCAAGGAATTCATTTTCTACTATCATTCTTGATAAAAGCTAACAGCTTAACACTGCAACACATATAATCAATGTCCAAAGAGACACTCTTGAAAACATAAGGACATTTGTAGTATTTTCCCTTCCTCAGCACAAGAGTCTAATTTACTGTTACATTGTTGGTCACCTACCAAGCCTGTGGCAAAAGCAGTTTGGGAATCTATAGCTCTCAAATCCCAACCCTGTACATAAGCAGATAAAGCACACTGTTTGCTTTTGTGTACATGCTGCTCTGATGGAGGGTAAGACTGAAGCCAACTTATAGAAACTATTATTTCATCATAAATGAAGAAAAGTTACAGATGCTTCCCTGAAGGTGAACAACAAAGGGTAGTACATGAATGCTTCTCTTGATAGTGGAAGCTCTGTGTGAGATGACTTGTGCGCCCAGGACTACTGCTTACACCTCTGTGGAGAAACAAGATGACGTCCTGGTGGTACAGCCTTGGTCATTTATTCAGTGACACAACTCTTCATTATTAGAGTGTGTTTGCCCTTATTTCTAAACAATCTCTCCTCCTCCATCTCCTCACACTGGCAGAAGCTTGGAAAGAGGGAGAGCTTCTACTGAGGTCCTTCGGTTTCAGCCTAAGGCTAATGCATTCATGCATTACCTCTGGACTTGCAGAGTGGAAAAATTAATAGGAAGCACGGAGAGTTTATTTAGAGTTGATCAGTGTTGTGATACACAGGAGGAAAAAGAGACTCAAGTTGGTTTATTATGCACAGGCAAAAAGGCAGAGTGGACACACTGGGAATCAGGGTTAAAATCTTCAAACTGCAGCCGTAAAATATAGGCAAGCACAAAATGCCTTTCTCTAACAGAAGACAGAAACTTTACTTTTTTTAGAAAGCAGCTTGGAGGCCAAACTCATTACAGAGTGTGACAGGGTAGATTTCTTTCAGCTCCTTTTGCAAATCCAAACATTCACATTGAAAAGTCAAATTCAGAAATGCTGTTTCAAACTGCTTTCACCAAACCAGAAAAAAGTAGCCAACTTTTGACAGACAGCTTTTCTCCTAAGTTTTCCATCTGCATTTCAACTCAAAGTTTCAGGCATACCTATTCAAAGTTAGGTAAATCATCAGAGCATCTGAGTGGAATTTAAAGGGAAATATTGGTGCAAGTCCCTCCAGTACAGGCAGGGACTGTGTCATTTCCTTACTTGAAACGCCCTGTGCAATGTACTACACAAATGTTCAGATTACAACTGTGTTGATAGAGCCCCTGAGTGTAGCTCAAATGTATGCAGTAGTTCTGCTGGGTTTCTTGATTTAGCTGTTTCTTTATCAGGAAAAAGTAATATCACTTCTGACATCAAGCAAACATGCCACTTACATGTCTATGTACCAGTATTTAATGAAAACCTGTGGATGCTTCCACACATAAAACTTTAGCTGTATCAGTTATACTGGTTCAATAGAAAGGTGAGCATCTGATTTGTAAAAATCATTGTGATGCTGCCTAGAGTCACAGGTTTGTGTTCTGACACGTCTGTGACAACAGATTAAAACTAGATGACCCAGGTATCCTTCTACACCTTCCTGACAGATGCCACTAGGCAGTGAAATAGACCTAAATCGAAGTTGTGGGCTATAACCCCTTCAGCTGTCTAGTTTTAATCCATTGCTGCAAATCTGCTGGATACCATGGAAGCAGTTATATTGTCCAAAAGTGCTTTTGTCAGTATAGCTCACTTCACACATTGAACCACTGTAAACTGTGCTTGCCCTAGCACTTTTTTGCTAGTATAACTCTGATTCCATTAGTAGGGTTTTATTCGAAAGTTATCCAGTAAAGCTATCTGTAAAGCCAGGTCTTTCATTAGGAATGAAACTGCTAACAAGTTTGACATTTAAATTACCATTACTAGCCAGATGAGCTATCTTGCTGAAATGAATGGGCCATTTGGACCTCTCAGAACTACTACTGCAAGCTCTTTGCTCTCTCCCCCGTGATTCAAGTTCCTGATGGGTTTTTCTTTTTTGCAAGCAGAACCCCCAAAAAAAATCATTATTTTTCAAAATTCAGAGGGTCCAGATATTGATACAAAATGGTACCTGAGATGATGTGCTACCCTTTTCAGACCTTCACCAAGCACTTACTTGCAACAGGGGAAAATCTTCTACATGGAAATCTTTGAAGGTCCTGCTTTGCCCAGGAAAATACGCTCAGAAAATCTCATCATTAATGCTCAGGTTTTCTCCTATGTGACTTTGGGCATTTTTTTTTTTTTTTCCTGCAGTTTTGCTCCCTGGTGAAAAGGTCTATTTCTCCTCCTCTTACCAGCCTGCTGTGATGGACCTTGCAGGTCACTGCATGAGTAGGGAGAGCAACACCCCTCTTTCAAGTGCTTTAAGACAACAAAAAACTAACAATTTACTTTTGATCAAAAGACTGCTATCAAAAAAACCCTGTAAATACATTAGTCGTGCTCTTTCTGGCTGTTGCTCTACTGAGTTTAATCTTTTTGGTTGAAAGCTGCAGAGGTCCCATTGTGACAGCTGTAGGGACTCTTAGCTGAACCTGTGGCTGCGTGAGGGAGGAGACAATGCTGCAGGTATTGATGTGGATCAGGAAAAAGGTACCATGGCAGCTCCCAAGAAAGCAGCAAACTGTGCATCTGAAAGCCTGTGAAAGAAGCAAGCTGCATGCTGAAAGAAAGACATTTGATCATGCAAGAAACATAGCCCTGACTCATCCAAGGGTGCTTTGGGACAGCCCCAAGCTGTACTCAAGACACACGATGGTTTTGCTGTTTGTCAAAAATCAGGACGGCTCTATTTGCCTTGGGTTAAATGGTTCACATGTCCCTTGCCTACATGTGATCTCATGTAGCCATTCATTAGGATGACAACTTTGTAAGAAAAAAAAAAAGCAAAAAAAATTTACAGAAAGCAAAAACCCACAGGTTTAAAGATTTGACTGGGGGGAAGGTAAAAAACACAGGCTTCATGGGTAATCATGTTCCTGGTTTCTTCAGACTTGCTTGTTAACTCAATAGACTGTGGATTACAGTATAAAGGTAATTCCAGATTCTAAAAAGGTTTTGAAAACTCAGTGGTTACTAAATAAATGTAGGAAGCAGAAGGGTGCTCTTGGTTTAGCACATAAAAGGAGAAAAATAGACACAAGAGAAAGCCTGACATTCCTCTTCCATGGACACTAACGTAGCACAGAATTATAGTTCCATCTCACCTGCTTCATGCTTCAAAGAGCAATGCCTGTGAATGGAGGCAACCCTGTTCCAAATTCTTCCCTGTTTGCTTTCATCATCTGCAGTGTGCTCACTCAGGGGCTGACTAATGCTGCATAATTGACAGATATTCACACTCTGGAGTATCATGGCCTGGTAAGTAACAGCTGGGAAGAAAAAGATTCTTGTTAAATAAATAGAACCAGAATTAGAAGGCAAGGATTTTACTAAAGCGAGGTCTTCTGATGCATATTTCTGTCAGCTCTTTCACTTGCACTAAATGCTTCAAGATGTACAAAAATCTACATTATTTAAGACAGCTGGTTTTCTTTGCCATCAAGTGTTTCTGAAGCTGCATTTTTACAGTTTGAAAGCTATTATGCTAACTTGGTGCCATGTATTTGAAAATTGCTTGCTAGAACAAACAAACAAAACCAAAAAACACACTATTTTCACTTACTGCCTTTTATTTTACAGGGCATTGCAAGGATTCTTGAAGGACAGAGAAAAAATGGGCAGGAGCATTTTCTAAGGGAGATAAACACAGACCTAATTTTTCAGAGTTATGAGAGCTGCAGACAGTAAAAACACCCATGAGGCCAGGCATAAGGCAGAGTAAGGTAGAAATGCAGAAAACAGGTCAGGCTTGCTACAGGGTCTCAAGGGTAAATGAGGAACACTATTCAGCTTTAGCCTTTGGGTTCACGTGGCTGCCACAGATTGGGTGTTTGCTGGGTTTCACCCACAAGTGGCCAGACAACGTTTGGCAGTTTCACTTCAAGATGGCTTGTAGTCAAATTTAGAGCCAAATATAGTGACATTCTCACATCAGATTCAAATGCTTGATGTTCAGGCCCTGCTCAGAGGATGAAGAATTGGGGAAAAGCAGTGCAAGCTCACAGGTACCAAATCAAAGATAATAAAAACTTTTTTGCATGTTTTTTTTCTTCTTTCTCTTTTTTTCATGTACTTTTTCTTGTCTTCTTTTTCCTTCTTTCAGGTCTACTTTACTGGTTCTCTATGATGCACAGATCAGACTGACTTAAGAATTTCACAGAGATGGCTCTTGACATAAAACCAAGATCTCTGAGCTTATCTCTCTGGGCACAGTTCTGCACTCCCTCCTGCCTATTCCACTCCAATGACTCTTTCCTTTCAGAGCTCTCCATACAGCATGTCTGGCTCTCACAGGGTTGATCAGCAATATGTGTTTAGATCACAGAGGTTTTCAAGCATCTAGGAGGAAAACACCGTGATATTTGCACCACAGAACTAATCCAAAACATACATCTGCTTGTGTGACACTGATAATCAGTCCAGTTTTAATCTCCTTGTCTTCTTTCTTCTGCTACACTTTCCTCTCACTGAGCAGAGACACTAACTAGGTGAGTGAGTGAGTGAGTGAGTGAGTGAGTGAGTGAGTAGGTGGGTGGTGGTGTGGAAAAAGTGCTAGCTCAGCTTGCTAATGACTTGAGCTGCTCAACTAATCAGATTTTGGCAGGTTCTGAAAATCATGATAGTAGAAACTGGCCCATATTATATTGTTTCCATCTAAGATTCCTGGAATACATTAAACTAAACCAGTTTCTAAAATAATATTATGTTTTCATGTAGTACTTGGAACAAAAGGAAACACAAATAAACCTGTTCTTTCACTTTCTACCAAGACAATATATTAACAGTTTATTAAGAAACACTGAGGGTATAAATAACATTTTGGTTTTTGTCTACTTCCTTTTCACATATTTGTGGAAAGCTAGGAGTTGAACATTCATAAATATATCTTTTCTTATCAAATAGCAAAGTCTTTTATCAACTTCATTGAATGTCTTTTGATGGTAAATAATTACACTAAGAACAATGTAAATAAATGAGAAACAGATCATTTCAGTTCTCATTAGAAATAAGAGACCAGATTAATGCAAAGATTACACTGAAAACAATTGTGAGTGAATAAAAAATCTCTGTTTACTTACATAGACAGTATTTAAGCCTAGAACAAAATTTATTGTGCAGCAATGGTAAGGTGCATTGTGTTCTTCAAAGTATTTTATAAACGAATGCTTTATATCTTAAAGCACTCTAAGGTCCTTCATTACTTATTTCAAATTATTCAATTTAGGAAACCACTTTAGAAGCAGACATTGCAGACTTCTAAGAAAATAACTTGTTTCTTGTTCATGGATAAAGAGTGAACACAAAGGCTAGCACTGGATGTCCAAAGCTCCAACCTTCCAGCTGCTCAGATTTAGATCAGATTAACCACCTTCTCCGCTTGTTTAGCTATGTTTTTTAGAATAATAGTTCTTAGAAATGGGTCTATCACTGTGAGTTTCCAACAGTCACTTGGTCCAATTAAGAAAACCTGTCTTCAGCATGCAGAAGCAGCAGACTTTATCATGACTGGTCTATCTACCTGTAGAAACATGGGGTAATTTGGATTAGAAGGGACATAAAAAGATCACCCTAGTCCAATGCCCCTTGCAATGAGCAAGGACACCTTCCACTAGATCAGGTTTCTCAGAGCCCTGTCCAACCTGACCATGAATGTTTCCGGTGATGGAATACCTACCACCTCTCTGGGCAATCTGTTCTAGTGTTTCACCACTCACCTTGTAAAAAATTTCTTCCTTATCTAGTCTATCTTCACCATTGGTGCCCCACCTGCTAAGGACCAGCCAAAGGCATTTTTCCAATACGGAAGAGACCTACTGGGAACAGGCAAAGCCACTGAGAATAAGTTTCTGCTCCAGATTCAGTCATTTCATTGATTCTGTTTTAAAGAAACCTGGGAATAAACCAGCATGGGTGGCTGAACCATCTGCTGTTGAGCCTAGAGGCAATATTGAGAAATTGAGGCTATGAGTTCTCATTCAGAAAATGTTTACACTCCACTCCCTACTGTCCATAAAAACATTTCAGAGATAGTTCCAAGGTACTTAGACCAGAGGCTGCAAGCAGAGAAATAACTACACCATAAATCTCAAATGGAACTAAGTAGCTCAACTGTTTATTAAGATTCTCAGGTGGGAATCATAAGCTGTGTTGAGCATTATGAAAACATTGAAAGCAGTACTTGGGTTAGCTAATTTTTAAGATACTTTGGAGAAACCTTTGTTAACTGAAATGACTACAATATTGGCACATCCTTATGTTGCAAGATTTTTCAAGAAAAAATAGTAATTTGACAATACTCTGAGTAACTCACTGTATCTGCACTAGCAATAGCAACAGCACTCCAATGTCCAGCTGGGATTTTACTCACAAAGTTGGAAGTAAGTACTGCTAAAAATAGGATGTCAAATACTTTCAAAAAGATGACTTTTGAGTAGGCCCAGTAAAAAATAGTTGTTTGGTTTTGACCAAGTGTTACTTTTGCTCATGTCACCATTAAAGCAGGCAATTCTCAAGAAATGTAAAAGCATACGTTTCAAGCAAACACCTCACAAACTAAAACTGCAAGGTATCACAGAAATCTCTCTATACACTGTACTTACTTTGCCATTTTTTGTTCTTATTTCTTCTTCCCTGTAAGTATTTCTAACTTTCGTTCTTGAAGTAACTTTTCATACATACACATTCTTTGCTCATCATTCACCATCTACCTTCCTAAAATAATAATTAAGAGGAGATATATGTCCAATTTGCTGACATCATTGTATTAATTATTTTCCAGCAAAGAATAAAAAAAAAAATAAAAAATTAAGCAAAAGGTGGTTTTTGCTTTTTTTTTTTTGCCTTTTTTTTTAAATTTTTTTTTTATTTAAAAGAATGTGCATTTGGTTTGGGGTTTTTTTTTAATTCCTCAGATATCACTATAACTTTTGTTTTCACAGACTCTGGAACTGTGACAGCATTTTTAAAAAGCATCTTCTAAATAAGTTAAAATCATGCCATACAGCAAACTGAAACGAAGCAATAAATCACATCTCCCATGGGTATAAATCTGCAGAAATTCCTTTTGGGTAATTTGTTTTATACTGATCTACTGAGAAAGGGGTGGTGGGGAGGGCTTAATCCCCTTTTGCATCATTCTTCCCCTCTCCCGTACACTCCTATCCTCTTATCATCCCTTTTTGACTGGTAAGACTTGAAGTCAGAAATATTTTCAGGAAGTTTTCATAGTGCTGGTGACACTTCAAACGTGCTAGAGGGGGCCAAGAGAGAGAGATTAACTGTGTAACTATATTTGTATGCATTAGCTCAAAAGCAACTAGCTCTTGTAACAGGAGACCTAACAGATTGGTGCCTAGCAAGAGTATATATGACTAATTCTGTGTGACTGTATCATGAAGAGCAGTTTGCCCACCAGAGAAGCTAACATGTTGCTATATAAGAAGTAATTCACTTTGAATTCCCATTTTTAAACTTGCAGCTGCTCTCAACATTTAGGGATATTTTTTTAGTTTTCTGCTTCCTTTTTTCCATAATTATTTTTGACAACTCCGTCCCTCCTACTCAGCCCAGTGCAAAGCAATGCAGTGGAAAAAGCATTGTACTTCCGCCAAGTAAATGAGTAGTTGTATAATTTCTTGTCTGTCTAACCCTTCTCCTCTTCCTCCTCCCCCAGGAAGCCTGAGATCCAAGATATAATAGAGGACAAAACCAGAAGATTCATTCTCCTACAAAAGAACAGTAGAACTATATTCACTTCAGTGACAGCAACATCTGGCTTTATATTAAAGAATTTCTCACCTCCTACCCACCCCCAGATTATCCCTGGTGTAAAGTGACCATTCCAGATGGATGCATTTGACAGTTTCTCCTTACCATTACTTCGGACGGTAAGATTGGCTAAAAACAGAATTATTTTTCATGTGGTCCAAACTAGGCCATATCCGAGCTTACTTTACAATGGTGCTTGTTTTGATGAGATTGCTTCTTGCTTCAGTGGTATCTGATATTGTGGTAACACTGAGAAATCACTAGAGGCCTTGAGAGTTTGTCCTTGTAGGTTTCCTGAAGACTGGGCCTCTGGTCCTTGAGAGGAGGGAGGTGGAGGATGACTGAAACCCTGCAGGCCTTCAGGTTGCACAGCTCAGCAGCAACCCAGCCACCACAGCTGTAGGTTAAATGTCTTTGCCCTCCTGCTCAGTGGACCACCTTACCCATGTCTGAAGTCATACATTTTATATCAGCTTTACATTACCTTCCCAGACACAGCCTTAGAACACAGATTCGTGACTTTCTACCTAACTGAGGATGAAGAAAATTACACCACTCCTCTTCTTCAGCTTCCCTTTCAGAATGCCATCTTTCAAATCTTCTCTTCAATCAAGCAAAAAACACTTGAGGAAAGGCCTAAGCTACGGATTATAAGGTTTCCCTGTAACATAGCTTATAGGTTTCTCACAAGCTTAATTGTACCTTTTTTAAAAAAAAGTAGTACAGGAAAACTCCTTCTGTAATCTGACACATATTAAAGGAGTGAGGGAATTGATAAACAATACAAAGGCTAAAGATCAATTGCTTTCAGAACAACTGATGAGATCATTCACTTATGAAATAGCAGACTTGACAGCAAGGATCAGGTGTCCCTGAACTAGTTCCTGAAGTGTAACCATACCAGGTAATTAATATCAGCCCTGAGAGAGGCTAACATTTCTGTTCAAATCACATTGCTTTCTTCTATCTGTGAGCTTTTCTGCAGGCTCGAGGCACAGTGGAGCAGAACAACAGGGAGTGCAGTTACTGTACAGGGTTCATTGTCTGCAGAACATGCTGCTACCTAGTAGTAGAAAAGGCAACAAAGAGACTGCTGGAGGGTCACTAGGAAAAAAAAAATTAAAAAAAAAAGAAGAAGCCAGAGCTGAAGCACTGGATGTGCTTGCTATTATGACTTGGCGCAGAAAACAGAGAACTTTCCAGGGCCATTTCCAGCCTTTACAGGAGATTGTGCTCTCTGGAACACAGAATAGAGCGGGCTGAGTGGGCTTGTTATGCTCTGTCACACTATTCACAGCAATTTCGCCTGTTTTATCCTCTACTTTTCTGAAAGGAAGGGTAAAAAAAAGTGTCCCAAACGGTCTTCAAATATATAGAAAATGCCAACCCAAACCAGCAAAAGTAATTAAAACCTAAGGCTAGCTTAAAAATCATGTTGGAAGTCATACAGCTGCAGCCTTCAAAGGCTAGCTTTTTTCTGCAGAGGGGTGGAGAAGAGAGCTTTGATTTAAAAACCACCACCACCATCACCACAATGGATCATTTGATCTTTTGGTTTCTCTTGTTTTATTTTAATTAATGTTTCAAAGTACTGATTTAAAGTCAATCTAGCTTTAGTAAAGGTTCATTGCAGGATTAAGAGAGATTTGAAACCAAGCCCAATACAGTCAACAGAGACAAGCTCAAAATGGCTGCTCAACAAATAAAAAGAGTAACACGCTGGTGGTGTTTTGAGCAATCGGCCAATAAAGTTAGGCAGCATTTATAAATACTGTATAGTTTTTTTCTTTCCTCTGGCAATGAAAATCCTTTAAACTGCTAGTTAATAGGCTTTTGTGCCACTTGTGAAACATTTCATTTTCTTAAGAGAGCATTCATTCATTTTAGATTATTATTGAATAGGATCCTGCATATATGTACATCAAGTACGCTGCCATTACCCAAGCTAAATGCAACATGTTTTAGCAACATCATACCATTTGATTTCACTCTTTTGCCAGATTTTCAGGTTCAAAAACATCACAATTTCCTAGCCAAAGGAGGTGTCAAGGCTCTGAAATATTCAAGACTGCACACTCTTCCCCACATGCACCGTGTACAGGACACAGAAGGACCAAGGCTTGTGAAGGTGATGAGCTCATTTTAAATCTTGCAGAAGCAGACACCTTTGTAACACTTCCAGATGGATTGGATCCAGTTGACAGCCTGCCTTGGTGGTATTAGAACTTTGCCTGTGAACTTATTAGTATTTAAAATGGATTTTGTGCCCACCTATTTATTTGCTTCTCCATTAGATGAGAATGAAAAAGCACTCTGTTTTGTTTGACACAGGTATCAAAAATGTCCCTTTCTCCCTTCCAGAGGTAACGCTATCAAAATCATGATGCTGAATTCCTCAGACCAGATCTAAAGTACAATTTCTGTTCAGTTCTCCTGGCTTTTACTGGTTTTGAGAAGACAAAGGAGAGGCACATCAAAACTTCACATGTGATCTAACATCTTGGAAAGCACTATTCCCTTTCCACCATTCTTTCAATGGACATATGAGAAAAGAGGAATTGCCCTGTATGAGATCTGGACCCGGTAGTAAGGGAGCCAGGCTATTATCAGGAAACAGTTGCAGCACAACAGTGCGGGCGCTGGGGCTGCTGTGCAGCAGGCCCGGGAGGCGCCGGCACGGCTCACAGCTCCTCTGCTTCATTTGGCACAGCTACTTCCCTCTCGTTCAAATGGACAGCCGTTCACAGCTGTGGATATATTACCTTCACTCACTTTTCCCCTGAGAGTGTGTCTACAGAGGCTATCAGGGCCTCCATTACATTAGTGCTGCTACTAAACCAAGGCACTACTTAGAGAAATGTATTTCAACCCTGACTCCTGCAGACACACTTTGGCTACTTTTGTCCACTTAATGAGAATATAATCTAGGGCCCAGCTGGTGTAAGTCAGCACAGAAGCAATGAGCCTAAGGAAACAGTGCCAATTTACCTCAGTGAGGATCTGGCCCAGGGGATTCATAATGGATGGAGTTGTCTAGTCAAGAACAGGATGGAACAGCTCGAGATGACTGCATTTCTCCCCCACTTTCACAGTTCAGACAGCTTCTGCCAAATGGTATGAGCAGCTGGACATCTCTTTCAAATCCATATTTAATTCCCTAAAGCTGCATTGAAATGAAGAATCCTACTCACACGAAGAGAAAAATCAATATTTTGCACTGCTTTAGCTTCAAATTTTAATGAACAAGGAAGGTGCTACTGTAGTGCAGGAAGAAATCACATAATCAAAGATACAGTCTCAAGGCTGAGGAAAACATGAAAAAAAACATTTAAAAACATTTCTTTTCTTTATTGCTTATGACATAAATTTATTTATTAAACAAATTTAACACCTTTTTTGCTCAAGAGTGAGTAGCCTCAGAAAAAATTTCTAGATTGAGAATAGAAATGACTGCACAAATTAAATGAGAAAATATGAGTTATTGTCATTCATGATATTGCCATCCATAGACAGAGATATCAAACTGCTTGAATTGGGATCAGATTATCATTAAGAATAATCACTCCACTTGCCTTTTCTCTTTCAGCACAAAGTGAAACAAATTTCAAATCAGTGAATAAACATAGCTATGGATGGAAAAGAGAGGTCTTTTTAAATTCTGATTGAAATTTGCTTTTTCACCTTCTTAATTTAAGCAGAAGAAATTCATCTGCCATACTGTTTTGTGCTAAAAAATTAATTGACTATAGCTGAAATGCACCTGAACATAGGGAGTGGAATACAGGAAAGAAATAATGATGCCAGGTAATGTTATTGGTTTTGTCGGGACTATCTAAATTGTATGAGAGTACATTACATTATGGAGTGGAACAGAATCCGTGTAAACGTAGTGTCTTAAATTATATATGTAAATTCTAGTCTTAAGACTCTCTTTTGAGATCTCTCAAGTTGAATTTACACTCTTGTTAAAAAAGGCATTGTAAAGATATGTCCCATTGGATTTTGTTTAGACTTTAAAAAAAACAACCCGAAACCCTCAGATTTCACCCAACTATAACACTAGTCTGGTTTAGCACACTGATATTTCTGAAATTTTTGCTAGCACTAAATACAACAGTCCATCAAATGGACAGCTGATATTTACTAATGGGTCACATTTTAAAATTAACATCACTACATCTTTTTAATTTTCATTGATAATCTAAATAAGAATAAGAAATTTGACCCCCTAACAACAGAGATGTAAGCTTCCATATGCACACTTGAGGCTTGCTTTAAAAACATTGAGACTTGTTTTACAGATGGATCAAACCTTAAAAGCCCAAATAACTCAGTAGCCAAAGAAGATGATATGAATCTCACTTTCTATTTTTGAGCTTTTAAAGCTTGACAGTGCTATCTTTCCTCTTAAACCAGTAGTTCATCTCTAGAAATAAACACAGAGAAAGAGGCTCAATTTCTCGATCAGATGCAACTACACTGGTATTTTCTACAGTGAAACAACATCATTTCAAACGCCACCACTAAATAAACTGAAGGTGCTTTCTGTTGTTAGGAAATAAATTTCACTAAAAACTATAATATATAGGGTACACATACCTTATATACAGAACATATTTGAGCAAATGTGCCTAAGCATATCTTTCAGAACTTGTATTTGTCTGGTACACAAGGGATTCCTAAGACTGCCAGAGTTGGTGTGGTTTTGAAAGGTAAAACTTCCTATCTATCAGGCAATGAGAAACCAGATTACCTGCTTGAGACAGCTTCAAGGATGATGTGCATGTTCCAAATTAAACTTCAAAAGAATATTGTAATCAAACAAACTGAACATATGAGGTATCCAAGGACAGCACAACAAAAGGTTGCTTTGCAAGGACAGAAAGAAAGAAAGAAAGGAATGGGAAGCAATATAGTCAACCCTCATGGGCAAAAGAATATAAACTCAGACAGGAAGTGAAAATTGAGGTATCCAAGTGTATTTGAACAAGGTAAAAAGAGTGGTGTGGGTTTTTTAATTAATTGCATAAGCAAAAATTCTATACAACTCTAGACCCTATGGACTAATCAGCTGCTCTTCTAAAGGTTTCCTTCACAGTTTAGAAAAAAGAGGGAAGTCAGAGCCGTGAGTGGCCTGTGTAACTGCAAATTCTGAAGATTTCCCACCTCTTGTGACTGTTCACACAAGTAGGAAACATTTTCTCCATTACTGTCAGTAGGATAAGATCTCTGCTAGATCTCTAGAAGATCTAGCCTTGCCAGGCAACTCTATTTCTCTATGAGTGAATTTTGGGGGAAAAAACAAAAAAAGAAATCTATAAAGCAGCATCAGTGCCACTGCATCCAAAAATCATTTTTAATACTGATTAAGTCTAAGAAAACCCAATTTGGAGGAGTGCTGGGTATTCCCTGTGTGTATCTGAAGTTGGTGAGAGCATGACTAAACATATTAGATTTTCAAACCTGAGCATCTCAGTCAAACCAGATAAAACAATACCAAGAGTCTGGAAACTGCCCCTTCAAAAGGGAGATATGTGGGTGGGGGTCAGGTGTCTTTGATGCAGGCCAGATACAGCACAGGAATGTGCAATATCCTGCTTCCTTCAACACCAGAAAAATCAAAGGGTCAGAGATCATCTCTGTGCTCACAGATCCAATCCTTCCAGCGAAAAAGTTCTCCACAGAGGGGACCTATCTCAGGCGAGTGATCCAAGGCTGTGCCTGGCCACCTGTGCATCTGCATTTTTTTTTTTTTCTTTTTGTTTTTTCATGGGGGATTTATTGTTTTTGTTGTTGAAGTGTTCTCTCTCTGACTCCATATTCCATCACTCAAATCACCCTGTGCCAGTCCACCCTGTACATAGTCCTGAGAGGTGCTGGGCACAGCTTTAGTTTGGAGACCATTCCCATGCCATAAAGCAATTTAAGTTTTTGCACTCAGTGTGGTATTTCTGTTCTGTCTGCATAAGCCTTGATGCTGCTGGGGATGTCCTGGGCATTTAGCAAGCACTTGCACAGGCCCCTCCCTTGCTGCAGGGTACTGAGCAAGCATGGCAGCTCCCTCAGACCCCCATGAGCTACCTTTGCAACCAATGTGAAGCTCTCTGATGAATTCTAACTGGATTCAGAGCACTCACAAATATTGCACATCTTTAGCATTCTGCAGCTTAACACTCTACCTGTAAAGCAGCACTCTTATACCTAATACTTCCAGAGGTTTTGGGACAGTAACTTAAATAATATTGGTGAAATACACAGAAATGTTATTATCAGCAGCAGAGCCCACACAGAAATTAATATTTGTTAGCTCACAACAGGCTTAGCTCTGAATGTACAGCAAAAAGAGGGCACTGAACACTGAAGGCTAGGGATAAAGGAAAAATAAATATGGCCACTTCCTCACCGTCTCGTGCATTGAGGAACAAGGAGCAAAATATGAGGTAATGAATAATTTAAACATCTATTATATCATAGATGTGCAGGGATAAATTCTAGACTGAAGAGAGACTATGATCTTAACATTCTTTTTTGTTCTTTTTTCTTAAATTTTCTGACTTCCATGGTATTTAAATTTTGGAAATACTTCTTTAAATGTAATGCAAATAATACTTACAAAATATATTTTGCAAATTCAGTTGCTTACTAATGGGGTATGAGGCGTTTCACCACCTAGACTGTCAACCAGTAGTTCAAAACTTGCAGACCCACTTTTGCAGGAAAGTCATACAAATGCCAGGTAGTCACATTCCATTTCCTACATTTACATAGTTAAGACTGAGCATAACCAACCATTCAATAATCTCAAGAAATATAGAAGAGCTCAATGAAGAATAGAAACAGCAAGAAAATGTCAGTGTCTGAGGGAGAAATTAGGGGAGAACACTGCAGGAGGATGGGGGATACAAAGTAAGCAAGCAAACCAGAAAGTCAATTTTTTTTTCCCTTCCTCTGCCCGCTGCATGCCAGCTCTAATGAGAGCAGCAGCTAAGTAGTCCTGCCAGCCCTCCAGGTTGGAGACGGATATGATGACAAGGAATGTGAGGAATGAAGCACTGCTTCTGCTGTTACATCTGTTTGAAAATCTGACATCAGCCTCCTTTCAAAGCTAACTAACCCAGCCATTTTTCCAGCTATTAACAGAACACACTTGATATTATTGAACTCAAGGTGCAGGAAGAATCAGACCCAAATCCTGGATTGTTTTTGTTTTACCCCTTAAGATTTTGCTGTCTATACCTTTTGATAAAGGTGGTTATTTCATTTTTTTAAATTAAGTCCAGGTAATTAAAATGGGTAGGAAAAAATAACTGTGAGCATAGTCTCCAAAAATGTTAGAAAATTAAAAAAACCTTTGGCTTTCATAAAAGATAGGAAAAAATAAAAAGAATGAGGACAAAAAGTGGGAAATGAATGGCTGTGATTGGGAGTCTCCAGCTCAGTATTCCTGTCACTAGTAGTGCATTATGCCATAACAAAAAAATCAGCAAACTGGAAATTCCTCCTGCTGTGCACAAATGAAGCCAGAAATTACTGTCCCTGCTGCCTGTATAGAAAACATCAACCTCTATGCGGTGCTTCACAAGCTGGATATGTTTGGGTAGCTCTAGACTACAGAGCATGAGCAGCAATTTTCATGATTCAGCAGCACACTTAGACACAACACGGTTTCATTTCCATTCTGGTGTGGATCCTGTTAAAAGATCTTTGTGCAACCACAGGAGGCTCTGAGACAGCCAAGGGAAAAATAATAATAATAATTTTTTAAAGTTCCAATCAGAAAAGGACTGAATGCCTCTCACTGATTTAGTGCAAAACACTAAGAAAATATACCATTTTTATAATGCTCTTTTCCTCACCAGTTGTTCATATTTTTCCCGGGGCATTTTAGAGGCAGAATGCTGCCTTTCTGGTCAATAATTCTACAACTTCCAAATGTATACCTTTGTGTCAACAATTGTTATTAATATAACTGCAAAATATCACAGTCTTTTTTTATGATGTAATTAGGCATTAGGCCTGATAAGATTATTATTAAGGAAAATTTATTGCCTTCCAGTATGGTTGTCATAAGTAAAGTTATTGAACTCTCATATTACCTGATTATATAAAGTGCAAGAGCAAGCTTTATGTTTTATACAGGATGCATAAAGGGTTAAACACAAAATTTATTGAGCAGAAATTGATATTGTAATGTTACCCACTCTGTGATTTAGTGTCAGACCATAGTCTGGAAGAGAAAATTCAGTCTTTTTCCTCAATCTAATTAGAAAGTAGGCAGTTTTTCCATGTAGCAAGATTTCCCCCTAAATAAATTTCAAATAGAACCAAAAGAATGCCTGGCTGTAGAAAAAAATGGAGACAATCACCACTTTTTGTAAGTAAGTCAGAGGGTGTATCTTAAATAAGGGACAATAGGAGAAGCTTACGCAGAGCAAACCAAAAAAATAAACAGTAATAAATGACTAGGATTAAGATGATATAAACCCCAAAATTATAAAGGACCTCAAAAAAACTTCTGGAAAAAGAACGACAGTTTGTAATCTCTCTTCAATTAGTCCTTTCCTCTGATGAGTGAGAGGTGGCAAACCAGATGCCAAATTTTAAAGGATTTTCTCAAGGGAGCTGCAGACTTATAACTCTGGTCATATCTATTGTGGGGAAATTAGTAGAAACTATAGTAAATAACAAAATTAGTAGATATGTCTATAAAGATTATATATTTGGGGGGAAAAAAAGGAGTTTTCACATGGTTCTGGCTATCAAATTTATGGGAGGTCTTCACAGGGTCAACAAGTACATTCAGCTGGCATAAACTACCTGGCTTTCTAAAGGTGTGCTTTCTTAAAAGTGTGCCTTCAACACATTTTCAAGAAACTAAATAGTTGTGGCATTGCACAGTGGATACATCCTTAAAAGTAAGGAAACACAAAACAGAATAAAAATAGAACAGAACAGGATCATTAAGATCGAGAAAAATCTTATGATGCTGCTCAGCATAAGGATGATCAACCAAAAAGGACGTGAGCAACAAGCTGAAAACATCTGCTGATTATATGAACTGATTCTGAGTAGGAACATGAGAGAATGGTGGTGAAAGAGTGCAGAGATTCTTTGCACAGTGCATAATGAAAAGACAGTTTTAGTTCAGTAGAGATAAATGTAAAGAAATGTAAAGAAAAGCACAAGAGGAAGAAAAATCCTAAATTTATAGACAAAATCATGGGCTCTGAGCTGATTATTAAGAAAAAAGTTGAGAACGCAACATTGCAATGTAAGGAATCAGGATTCCTTACATATTAAACTCTATAATTCTGTCTCTGCATTTTAAAAAGGAGAACCAGAATAAATGCATGAAAAAGATAATTAGAAATGTGAAAGGGCTTTCATAGAGGTGATGACTAAGTTGTGTAACACTCTCATCTAGCTCAGAGGGAATCCTGGGGAATTAAGATAAGGGTCTCTAAAACCATAGGCAGCCGGAAGAAGACACACAAAGATCAACCATTCCTTTTTTTTATTTTTTAACTAAAGTACTAAATGTCATTGAAAATACTGAAGGAGCAGACTTCAAGGCAGAGGTGGGGCTTCACTTAATTGTTAACTATTGGAATTCCTTGACAGAAAAGTTTATGGACCCAAATTTTACTTGGCTTGAAGAGAATATTAGTCAAGTTCATATAAGGGAAATCCTTCCAGAATTACTATCTGTCCAGAAACCACACCTAGCTCATGTCTTTTTCAGGATATTCAAGGAGCAAAAGTCCCTTTCCCTCTTCTACCTGTGTCAGACAACCTGGAAGTTGATAATTGACAGATTGTCTGAGAGGTCTCTCCAGAGACCAGCACCAGCCAAAAAAAGTGTCTTTGGAGAGCAGCAGGAGAGTTGAGGGATTTTGATATATAATGCCCTAGGACTGAGGCAAGGAGGCAAGGACATTAGAAATCTGCATTTGTAATATAATAAGCTGAAAAAATTAATGAACTCTGGCAATACTAGGATTTTCTGTGAGGTCAAGGGAAGATCAGACATGTCCCTGGAGGAATGTCCCTACCTACATGATTGTCCTGTCCTTATATTCTTAGCAGTAGATATCCATCAGTGGCTATAGCAAACGGAGCTAAGACGCAACTTTGGTCTGACCTGCTACAAGTATTTTGTTTGATCTGAACCCTGTTTTTATGGTATCATGCAAGCAGGCAGTGACATGGCTTAAAGTCCAGCCCCCTGCCCCTGAGGCTTTGACTGCTGGGCTGAGAGCCAGCTTAGGGAGAGCACAGCTGCTGACTTTGAATGCTGCTGTGGAGAAAACTAGAAGCCCCAGCAGACACTGCCCATTCCTTCCCTTGGGAACGGCTTTTAGCTGTGTTGGTGCTCTTCACCTCTGCCTGGCTATGTTGCAGGTGTGTTATGGCCATGCCTGCACCTGGCCATGTACCCCACTGATCAGAATTCCTGCTCCTGGCCCACAGGCTGACTGCCCGCTGCACCCTGGGTCCTGTCTTGTCACCATGGCTTCTCCTGGTGACCACTGGCCCTCAGTTCTCCCTTGTCCCCTGCACAAGCTCTTCTCTGCTTAGCTTGCTGGGCATGCTGGGTCTGCCCTCAGCCAGAGATGGCACAGCCCCTGCAGCCTGGGGGCACCCACCATGCCCTGCCCATACCCCATGGCCCATGCTGTACCCCTAGACAGAGCAGCAGTGCAGAAGTTTGATCAGAATCTTCTGTTAATATCTACCCTGAAGAACGCATCAATAAAACATGAGGAATCTGAACAGCCAGGAAGACTGTGACAGCATCTTTTGTCCTTAAAAGAAGTATCTCCTATCACACTGTCACAATTCAGAAGATCTTCATTTATGTAAAGATATCTACTGTGAAATTCCATAGATTGCATAATGCAACATTTCCTTTTGGAATTTGCAGCTAAAATATATGAAGCCCTTTATTGTAGGAGATTTGTGTCCAAAGTTAGTATGAAAAAAATGTGGAAAGAAGGCTAAATACAGGCTGTTCTCTTTTTCTTTGTTGTGCTTTTAGAATAATGTTCCTCATTCCTGTGCATTTCTTCCTCCAGAAGCTCTGCGAAAAATAACTGAAACTGTCTGCTCTAGTAAGATGGCAAAATTGCAAAGCTCTGGCTCTGAACACAAGTGTAAGTGTACATTGAAAGCCAAGAAAAAAGAGAGGAAGGGGAAAAAAATCTCTCAATTGACATTTTCATTTGGTTCATGGCAGTACATACTCCACTAAATAACATATTACATTAAATTTTAAAATACTACAATTTTCAAAATGTTGGATCCTTCATTCTGGTTCATTTATTTGATTTTTTCCATACTTATGAAAATTTGAATTTTCCTTTTTAGTTTTATCATGGGAATCTTAACTCATTTTGTCAGGTGATTCCAGGAACTGAGGTTTTAAAAGTGGAACATGAAACATTGAAAAATTAGCAAGAAAGCTCTAAGAGTTGGCAAAAATTACAACTGCAAGGACTTTTGGGTTTAGGTCTTAAGTTTTACAGTTTGGAATCAGTATAGTTCTATCATCCACAGTATGATGGAAACAGTAGAAGGTTTTTGATACTGTCTCCCAAAACCTCTCATCTTCAAACTAAGATTCCTACAAAATAGTGCCAAAAAATAATAAAAAAAAAAGGTCTTTTATGGAAAATACCTGTTATATGCACACATACTTTAATCCTGATCAGACATTTCACCTTTCTTACTTTCCCCACCCCTTTTGCTCATTTGTTTAATTGTCTGTTACTATTAGGATTTTTCATGTCTTGGTAAAACATTTTGCTAGCATTCAGCCAGTGAGTCCAGAGTTGGAGAAAATTTTTCCTTTACAGACAATTTAAAATAATAATTCTATGAAGTCAGGTCTGCATATATAAAGATTAGAAATTAAAAATAGACATGAACAGTTTCCTCTTCACACAAAAATCTCTTTTGTGTTCAAGAAAGGAAAAAAAATTGACTGATTATTAGGAAGAGAATCAGAGTAAAAGACAAAGTTCAGAATGGGCCTTATTTTAATACCTGGTATCACTAGAATTAATTCACTTGAATCTTATCAAAATCAGAATGAGATTTTAGGTAAAACTTTTTGAAATAAAGTTATGTGCGTAATTATGATAAATTATACAAAAGGAAAAACAAAGGTTTTTATTAGTAAACCTTGCTCTCTTTCAGGCATTACTGCAGGTCAGAACTAAGACATGTCTGGTCTCAGCAAAAGTTGCTGCTGCTAACTCAGATAAGGAACACAGGTTCCTTTCCAGTTACACTTAGTTGTGAGTTCACCTGTAGTAGCAACTTTCTGTTCTTTGCCTTTTTTCTTCTGTTGCTAAGTGATATTTACCTCTTTCCTTCATCCTTCCTGTTGAGTTCAAATGAGAAAGATCAGCTCAACCTCTTGTGAGTATAACTGTGAAAGGTGTTTAGCAACTGAGGTTTCCTTGTCATTATCCTGCAAGGAGAAATTCAGGTACCTGATTTTCCATTTACAATGCCAAAACCTAAACATTATGCCCTCATGTAGTCTCTCTCACTCACAATCTTTTAAACCACATATTAACAAGACTAAAAGTTTCTTTCCAGAGAAGCCTTGGAGCATTTTGGCTGGCTTACATAGGGGCTGCTTTCTTCACATGCAACAGAAATTCCATAGTAATCAATCCACTAAGGGAGAAAAATTAAATATTCCCCCAGCTACTCAACTTCTAAAGGATTCCAGCAGTTTCTGAATTTAATTACTGACAAGTTTAGATATGCTGGGAGATTCCAGGGCTGATTTTATGCACTTTCCCTTGAACCTCTCTTGTCAGACTTTCTCACAGTTCTTCATAAATGAAGGCCCTGATTGTTTAGACTAAGTTGGAACATTGTGTTTATGTCCACACAGTGTAATACTAAACATAAACAAAATCACATGAAAATTCTTGGTATGAGAAAAGAAGACATATCTCCAATGCAACTGTTTTATCAAAGAGCACATAATTTATCTTAACATGCAGAAAACAATATTGTTATTTAAATCCAAACAAATTATATTGCAATGTAAAAGAACATACAGATTTATTCTCAATAAAGAAAGTGAGCACTGATTTTTTCTGCCAAGTATTTAGACAATTTACTGTGGTACAAATATGTTCAACACTAACCCCAAATTCAAGGCCGCTGCTGAGGCTCAATTGCACATAGCAAAGACCATTGAGCAAACTTGCACAAAGTCAGCTATATCAGTGCATGTATTTTCCATGCTGGGAGGTGTTTGTGTGTACACAGAACCTTTGAATTTGAAATCAGAGTTCCCAGCTACATAGAGCTGGCAGCTCTTGGCTTTTGAGCACTGTAGCCTGAAGTCAAACAAATTGTTCAAAGACAATGTAGCTGCACATTCATGCTCAGCTACAAAGGTCACATGCTTGAGATGCAGAGATCCAAGAAAAAGACTGAACAAGAATTTGTGGTTGGAAGGAAAGTTCTTGAAAATATTTTGTCTTTACATTTATACCAGAATACTCTTGAGTACAGACATTTCCCTTTTACTATTATTAAAAGCACTTCATTATGAAACACCCGAAGTTTCCTAAAATTCAAAAATAAGATTATTAAAATACTCTCTTTTCCAGAAAAAATTAGTATTTCTCTTCACTCTTTCCAATATCATTATAGAGCAGTCCTCTTTGTTCTTCTCCTTGTGCTTAAGTAAAAATGCTGAGCAGAGGAAGATTACAACTAAACAGATACTCAACTGCAAAACTCAAAGAAGGATTTCCTGGATCTTTCTCCATTCATCATTCCATTCTTGCTATAACTGTGGTCCACACACCACCAGTAATGACATTTGTGGTCCACTGATGTTTGAAATTCCAACAAGTGGCAATGACACTCGGGAATCATAGGCTGGGGTTGGATGTGTTAATCTCAGGCACTTGTTAACTTGCTCTGTCTGGTTAATAAATTGTCAGCAATCACATTATTATCAGTGAGTTACTGAAAATACTAGGAATAAGTGCAAAACTTTATGTAGCATAAACATGGGAGGATTTACAGGATTTACAGGTGTTACCCTTTGCTAATGCTTGTAGTGACATTTTCATTACCAAGAACAAGAAGTCTAAATGGATGTCTCTCAATGTCGCTTGTGACTTGAACCAAACCATAATTAAAGAAGCACTTTCAGCTCTGAAGAATCAATGAAGCATGCAGACACACACCACAAGAGAGAGACCAAACCATATGTCTGTATTTTGGGGCATTTTTACAAGATGCTTGACATACTTACTATGGTAGGTATTACAAGGAAACAAACAACTGAACACAGAAGGATTTTTTTGTTGCAAGAGCAAAACTCAAATTCTTTGAAATTATATTCCCATGAATGAGAACTCATAAATCATTGCTATACTTGCAAAGGCCTATATTTTCAGCCTATGACACTGTGTTTTACCCTCAATACACAATACACCCATGAATCTACTTGGAGGCATTGGAAACACACTTATGCATGTGCATGCATGTTTTGGATTTAATGAGCAGTGAAAAATTAAGTGACAATGATAACACCTCAATACAGTTTATAACCTGTATTTGGGAATGTACATGAACTGTAAGGGCAGTGCTACACTACTAATTGAAATAAAAATAAACAACTTCAGTACATACTTCCATATACAAAATACGTCATTGACGGCCTTACTTAATGTTGTATAAGAACACCATATTTAGAAAACAGCAAGCAACAGAGAACTGTTCTGCAGAGGCAGTTCCTCTAAAGAGCTAACTTTAGATGCAAAAGGAAATTATTTTAGCTAGATCTTACCTTGCACCAGAATTCATTCTCTGTTGACAGGAAACAAAGATTAAGTTTCAGTTTCTTTATAAAGATAAACTGCCTTCAGCAGGAAGGCCGGAGCAGGAGAGCAGACTCAAATTGGATGGAAAATCCCCATGTCACCAGTAACTTCTAGCTAGCTGGATTCTCAGAGATATCCTAAGATAATTTTAATTTTTTAACACCATTAAAATTCAACCAGTATATGGCATGAACTCTCTTCACTGTGCTGTGCTAATGAGGCAAAAAAAGCAGGAATTTCTCCCCACAGACCCTCATCACATAGATTCGTTGACTAGGATTGAGGCCACCAGGTGCCCTCTTGAAAAAAGGACTTTAAACAAGTGTTATCATCATGAGGATAGAGCCAGACTAGAAGATGAAGTAGCTTTGCTTGAAATATATTAATTTTGTACAAAGGAGGTGTAAAATTGAGAGAACCAGAGTTGATACAGGTCACTGAGATGGAAGTGGAAAAATACTATGGGATAAAAAAAAAAAATCCATCTGTTAAAGTTAATAAACTGGGGAATGAAAGGAAAAAATAGTGTACAGATGAAAAAATGCACATTCAAATGAAAGAGTTAACAAAAGGTTGTAAATAGAGAACTACAAAACTATTTCCTACTGGGGATAGCTGGAGAAGATATTCTAATTCAGAGAAGCATGATTATGTTCTCTTCTCCCTTTTTTTTTAAACCTAGCATAACACAAACCACTGGACCTTTGCATTTCATTCGTATCTAGAGAAAATCCCAATAAAAAAAGGGAACCAACTTGTATATTATTTAGGGGGAATCCAAATTACCCTGGCTGGGTTACTCAGTATACATAGCAAACAACAAGTAAGGTAGAATTATTTCCTTAAACAAGAGTTTGGAATTCTGCATAATCACAGTTTTGAAGCTGTAACTAGGAGACATGATCTAGCATTTTAACTACACTCAGCAGAAATTTTCTTTGGTAGATGGCTTCTCATGGACTGTGACAGAGAGGGAACCAGACAAAAACTGAACACAATACAGCCTAAGAAATGGTGCACTGGGATTTTATTGTAAAACCTATATACCCAAGCATAGAGCAATAAAAGAAAATAATGAATGTGTTGTATGGAAGTGAGGTGTAACTCTCCAGTAGGCACGTACTACAGGAGATCTTAGCTAAAGAGATGGAAATGGGCATTTCCAAAGACTACAAAGAGGTGTTTGTACACACACCAGCGGAAGGTTTCCTTGTACAAAACAAAAGTAAGAAACAGAGACAGGAAGGAAATTGCAGGGAATAACTTGAGTAACAGCCAAAATGCAGTTTCAGATCTGTGTAAATGTCAAGGTGGAGGACAGAAAGCAGGGAGATCTTACACAGAGTGCTAAAATCAGTTCTCCCATCAAACAAAATTATGTGTGAAAGAGAGAAAAAGAGAACGAAAGGAACAAGCACTTTGAATAAGAGTTTTACTCCCAAAAGTTATTCTTTCCACTTGTAAAAATAAAACCCATAGTCACAGCAGAACTGGTAGATATCAATAACAAACTGCAAACATTAGCTGAAAGAGCAAAAGTGTAATATGATAACTAAAACACAAGGTACAGGAAGAAGAACATTCAGAGTAAAAAGTAGTCAGATGGAGAACACTCCTAGATTAAAATTTTGTAATCATTTTATCTTTCAGTTCCCAGATGAAAATAGGTGACCAAAACATTAGAACAAAGAAGGAGGAAGAAACACTAACAAATATTCTTTCTTCCATTTTCAGCAAAAGTAATGAAGACTAAGGAAAATGAAATTACTGCCAAAGGCAGGAATTAATGCAAGTACGAGAATTATTTTTAAAGGAACATAAATAATATTAGAAGGAAGCACACAGTGTGAAGCCTCTCAGGTTCCAGAGAGCCAGACAATGTTGTAGATTCATTAATTGCCTAAGTTCCTTTTAAAACTTTGCTGGCTAATTTTCCAGTTCTGAACTCTTTTGCATACAGAATTTGTCAGATGCCAGGAAAAAAACTAAGCCTCAAAAAGCCTCTCACAAGAAACTTTTATTTTCCCATGATCAGAAAAATGAAGCCTTACTGCTAGGTGAGAGAAAGAGAAATTAGTAACTATACAGTGAATGTGTATCATGTGACTATGGTGGCTCTGGTGCTGCCCTCACTAATAAACAAGACACGTGGAAACAGCCGTTTCTACAAGATCAGGCTATGTATGTTGCACAGAAACATCATCCACAGAAATTCTTGTGGCGTGTTAGTGTGGGAGTGCTGTGCTCAATGTATCTTCTGATTCTGTATCCTTGCCCAATATGCTGTTGGCTTGCTGAGGCAAAATCTAAATATGGAAAAGAGTTAGAGGAGAAGTACTAGAAATAAGATTTAAATGGAAGCAGAAGATCTCTTGTACTCGGTCAGCCTTTTAGACTTTATTTCAGAGTTTAGCTATCAGCACAGATCAGAAGCTGAAGCCTGTTGGAAAACCCTTCTCATTTATGGTTCATTCAAACCATAATCAACAAATATCATCATGAAGAATATAATGCCAGTCAATGTTTCTTATCAGTAACCATGGTTGATATTGAACCAGGCTAAGTAAATCATTTTGAAGTCTAATTTGAGGAATAGATTCTTGACAATTAACTCTTTGGATTAACAGTGAATGTTAAGGCATTCACTCAGTATGCCTAAGGTTTCATCATTCTTACACTGGAGTATGTATAGTATAGCTTTTTGTTCCCTTAATTGCCATTTCACCATGTGATCCAAATGGTTTCCTTGCAGTGATCCACTGGGTTTCCAAATGGTATCAAAAGATTTAGAAAATGAGGGTGAGTTTTCATACTGCCTTCAGACCTGAAGAAGGAGGTTGCCAGCCTGAGATGAACATTTGGGTTATCTACGCATTGACCTAAATTAGGAGCTCTTTCTGACAGCTGGAAGAATATCTGTCAAGAAGCTGAAACATGTTCATTTCAAAACATTTGAAATGTAAGTGGAAAAAACACTATGTTTTCTTAAATAGGAATTTACATCTGTATTCTTTTTTTTACAAGTATAGGCTTAGAAATTGCCCAAGAACTAGGAACCCAGGAGATGGTTAAATCAGGACTTGAGGCTTCCATGAAACAAATAATGACAAGAATATTCTGAAAGGCTTTCTTTTTCTTTTTTTTTCTTATTTTCTCCCTGAAATTACTACAGGTAGATTATGGGGGATTTTTAGCCTAACAATCCCCTTTATTTTTTGAAACTATTCTGCTTGCTTGCCCTTTTTTAAAAATTCAGGTCAAGATCATGAAGAAGACTGTATAGATGATTGCCTTTACTTTTGAAGGAAAAGGCGGAGTTAACAAGAAATTGCTCAGAAAATCATATTGTGAAGCTCAGACGGCACGTGGGCATGTTCAGGCTTGGTTACTTACAGATTTCCTCAGTGAAAAAAGTAGATTGGGGCTCACCATGGGTTTCCTAGCATGAAGCATTTCTGTGATTTGAGAGGGTTGACTCTGGCCCCACTGGAATGGCTGTATTGCAAACATAAGCCATGTCCCAGCAAAGATCTGAGCCTGGCAATTTTTAAGGCAAAAGATAAAAGGATGCAATCCTTTCCTGGAAATAAAAAAGGAGTACAAGGTCTTTTGCCAATTAATGTGAGGAATAATTGACCTTAAAACTCTAAAAATGAGTCATAGAGCCACAGACTGACAAGTTTAATTACAGGAGGAACAAACATTATGCTGTGGAAAAGAGCAGTTTCCTTTTCTGCTGCCTCTTCTTTCATACAGGCACCAATAAATGAAATCAGAATATGATGCACTTTCTACATTTGCTTTTTTGTCAGTAAGAAGTAACATATATTCATACATCGTGTAGAACAAAGATGGGTTAGAGATTTTCCTCTCTAAACAAAAAGAAAATGTTAAAACTTTTGTAGGCACATGCAAAGGTAAAAATATAAACTCTCTGGAAGGTTCTTTTCCCAGAAAGGGCACACAGTGGTTACTGCTACTATCATCCAGCGTCACTACAGGAATTGTGTCACTACAGGAAACTGCTCCTTGCACACTACATCTCTTCCCCTACTTCTCCTCAGCAAGAGGAAGAATGTACTAAACTTTATTCAACACCTCTGACAAAGTTCGTTCTTTTACATGCAGGTAATTCTGACCTGTTTTTCCTGAGCTTGCTGTCCCAAGAAGCATTATTCCAATGACTAATAGCTGTAGCACCCCAGAAATTCAGGTGATGGCTGAAATGGGTTAAATAGGCTTTTCTGAACCTTACATAATAAGAAAATTGTCAATGAGTCATGTCTGTCTGAGCATAATTTGATATTATACAGATAAGAAGATGCACATTTATGGTACAGTTTTGGCATTAATAAAAATTGAGCATCCCCACAAAATGGGAACCTACTATGGGAAATTAAGGATCACAGGACTTCAGTCTCTTTTTCATCTCTGGATGACACGTTCCAAGTCATATGGCTTTATAAATTCTAACTGATCTCCATCAACACGTCTCTTTGATGTTTAAAGTCTCAGCTGGAGTCACATTTGTAAGCCAATAGCTCCTTTCAAAATATTTACGTCCTTTGACTCAGAGTTCAAAACAGGGCAAGATTTACTTTGCATAATCACTTTGAGCAAGCACAGTATTTCTTTTACAACAATTTGAAGGACAGGCAGGTTGCGTATTTTAAAACACTATACCTCATGCAACTTTTGGCACTGGTGCCAAAGAACTATAACCTTTTAGTGGAGGAGAACAAAGTGCTCAGTTCTTTGCAAAGTAAGCCAGTTTTTGCTGTACTGAAATCAGCTTCAGCAGTCTGTAAGTTTTCCATGACAAGAATCAAACTATAACAATGCTCTGAAAATGGAATTTGTGTGCATAGTTTACTGTGGTTCCCATCTATACAAAAACTACCTATGAAAAAAATTCGATGGAAAGAGATGGTGATTAGGTCAAAAGGGTTCATTAGGCATTAATCTCACAGAATTTAATAAATAATGATATCTTTTCTCCAGAATCTTTTAAGCCATACGTGCTTTCTCTAATAGGAAACAAAATGGTGAATTTCAGTTTATAGAACTCTCTGCAGAATGTCGATTTTATGTATATCACCACAGGTTTTGCTTTGCAAGACTTTTAGATTTATGGTTCCAGTGCCCTTCTGCTTCCTAGGTATTCTTGGCAAGATGCTGAAGCCCCCAACAGGATGTCAGTACTTTGGCTAGATGATCCAGAGAGGGTGTGAGACAGACAGAGAGGAGGAGTAGTTCCTTCGTTTCTCATCGATTTGCATAGCTCATTCTATCTGGGCTGCAGGGCTCAAACCAGCTGCTACACAAGAGATGGCAATTGCCACATAGAAAGGCACACTCCAAATCATTCCATAACCCACATTCCAGATACCCCTGCTCTCAAAGCCGGAGACAAATAGAGGATTATATTAAATATACATGTCAGTTTCAACCTCTTTGCAGCTGAGCCCGAGTGGTGCTGATGTCTTCTCTCTCTCATTTGCATTCTCCCATCTGTTCTTGCTTCATTTCCTGACACCCCTCACAAATTATTACACTCCTTTCTCAGCCCTCCTCCATCTCCATCCTTCTCCCATTACAGCCTCTGCCATTGCCTTCTCACTTGCCCTTGCCTTTCATGACTGTCATAATCCTGCCTCTTTCCCCAGCTTCAACCATCACAAGTCCTTCCCTTCCTTGCTCTGTCTTGCTTCTCCCCATCAGCAGCTGTGCCAGGGCCCAAAGCTTCCTGAACCTGCTGACTTTATGACAAATCTGTACACATACAGGAAAAAACATGGTAGGCTATAAGCCTTATGTGACAATACATTACACTTTCATCTCTCACCAAGCACACATATAACCTTGAAAACAGTGGTGTGGATAAAGTGCCATTTAAATGAGAAGCTTTTTTTCTTTATATTTCAGTTAATTTTTTTTTTTCATATATTGCTAAATGAAAGAAATACTTGGGTATTTTCCCAGCCCTAGAAGTTTTGCAGAAAATTCTGTTGAATTCCTGGCTAGGCTATTTAAAGGGACATGGAAAATTACCCATTATCTTTCAAAGTTTTCAGGTTTTTGCATCCCAGAACAGTCTAATACACACAACAAAGCTAATGGAACATGGCTGCTTCGTAAAATAAATACCTCTATATTTTCCTCCCTATATGAAATCCTTTAAAAGGTGAGCAGAAAATGCCTAGGCATTTTATGAAGATCCAACAGAGAACATCGTGACCACTGAGGTGCCAGAGCAGTTCCAGATGTACTACAAAAGCTGCTTTACATCAAAACCATCAACTACTCTTATAAGGGGCTACCTTAGAAGACTCCCCAGGTTATTAAGGATTTACCCTGCTAAACTACAAGACAGCTTTTAACCACAGAGAAAACTGAGCTGACAACTAAAATGCTGTGATCCTTACGTCTGTACACCTTCATCCAACTTCAACAATCCACAGAGAAATCCACTTTTCAGGACTTGCTTCTTTTTCTCTCCTGTTGCATCCACATTCTTAACATTTCTAAAGGAATGGCATGACACAAACCCACTGTGAAGCCAATGGGCAATTTTGTTCAGAAGGTAACATGGCAGAAGAGAATTTCATGAGGATGTAGAAGATCTACTTGACTCACACGTCTCTGTCATTCTCTAGCAAAGACAAGTCAATTCTGTGGGGAAAATTAAAATTCAGAAATAGTTGCTGTCATGTGAATTGCCGGTGCTTTATTTCAGGAAGGTTTGTTTTTATCTTGTGAGTGATCATACGAGAAAGAGCCAGTGGATTGATGCTCTATGGAACAAGTTGCAGAAGTACAGAAAAGTCTCTGCTTAAGAAATTTCTTCCCTCTGTGATCTGAAGCATCCCTGGTCTGCAGGGGCCTAAAGATTATTAGGAAAAGCTAATCAGCTTGTTATATAGGGGTTCACTCCATACCAGGATTTTTACTGCTTATTGAAGAAGTTTGAAAATCACTGATTCCTTACAAGCAGGTTTTGTCTGTATGGTTGCATTCTTCCAGAACAGTTACAAAAGAGGAATTAACTACATTTTCACAGCTTGTTCCTCTGTACTGCCTTATATTTATGTGTCACCATTCTTACCTAATTTTACCATTAGCAAATCCTGGCTTCAGATAAGGCCCGATGAGATTGTGCAGAATCCACCCATAGAGAACTCCAGCAACTTTGCTGGGATCTCCCACACTGAATCAGGAACAGAAAATGCATGTGATGTGCACGGCTGGTTGTATTTATGGGTTATGACTCCTCTGACCAATAAAACATTTGGGGATTTTGGTGTTACAGAAGTTACTCAACTCTCTTTGCTTTATATTAGGTGTCAAGGAAGAAAGTTATGGCGGTTTGTAGAAATAAGATAGCATAAGCATCTAGACTGAAAGCACAAAAACAGATCCATTGTCATAAGGTTGCCTTGAATTAGGGCCTCAAAAAGTAGTTCTACTTTGACATCTTGAATTTTTGCTTTGATTCCAAGTGAGGAAAAGGGGACTTACATGCATGACATAATTTGACTGTGAATGCCCAAAAAAGAATTTATTCTGGCTAGTTACCTTGTATGCAGCCTTGCATAACTTTATTTTTATATCCCTGACATCTTTATTTGCTGCTGCCTCTTTCTAAAAACAATAAGCCCTTCCTGTGCTTTTCCAGACTATTGTAAGTAAACAATTCTCCTTTTGGTTTTAAAATTATCTTTTGCACAAGAAACATTTGTCCTACATAACAGCCAGTAAATTAAAGAGGACATTGAGTGGGAGATACATCTGTGTATAATATATTACAGAAAGTTTTATGACTTCCTACATAGTGACTTCTCTACTATTTTACTGATGTGGGCCACAAGTCATTCTGGAGTGATCAAGAGGTCAGAAGCTTCTCAAGTGTCATATTTTTCAATGAAAATTACAACAGGCATCTTATGTTTTATGTGGATCTGGATTTTCTCCACTTCCCAGTCTCTTCTTCCACATTGGTTTATGGCCAGGTTTTCAAAAGATCTCGAACACAGCAGTAGACCATTTTGAAGACCTGACCCAAAACCGATAAAAATCTTGGAATCTTAAAAAACAAACATCAGAGACCTTGAAATCTAGTCTGTATCTAGTGCCTGACCTAATATTCTAAGCTATCTCTTTTTTGGAAGTTTTCAAAATCACTCGCAGGATCTCAAGGAAAATGTTGAAACTGTTTCTGCACAAGTTCTACTCCATTCAAATATATGGGATCCTTACAAGAGTTGTAGAAAATCAAATAGAGCATTTTTAGCCAAATAGAGGTTTGTGAGTTATTGATCCTTAGAGTATTTCTCTTTCCTGCCTCCCCACCACCACTCATCCAGTTTCAGCCTTCTATTCTTCCACTTGCATCATTCCTCAGCTAAACTACATGCTGATCCTTCTCATTTTTAGTGCACATTTCAGCAATTCCTGTATTCGTGTATTCTCTCCAATTTTAACAACTATCATTACAGTCTTTAATTTCCATCTATCAGGCATGAAAGTGACAATTCTGTTTGGTTGAATATGGTGAGAAAGAACTATTTGCTCTTCATCTTTCATTCTCCTTTCTGCCCACGTGAAAGTGGATAGACATCTCTGATCCATGCTTTTTGCTTGTTACAGATGCTGTCCCAGTTTTACCATTTTGAATACCTGCAGGTTTTCTGTGCAGGAAGAGACATGAAGGCAGCCCTGTGCTTAGAAGAGAGACAGAGAGTTTTGAGACCACTGGCTATCAGTTTTGTTCTGAATGAGAAAAGCCTGAAAGAGAGACAGACTGTGAGCAAAGACAAGGCAAAGACAGGCTGAGAGAGCAAAGCAGGTTGTTGATCTACAGAAGCAATTACCAGAAAGACTTTGTGAAGCATACAGAGCAAACAGAACATGCAGGACTGGGAATAGGGAAATCAGGCAGTGAGCCTGGATGAGAAGACAAGATGCTCTCTGGCAAATTCCACAGGTTTGTGCTGAGTGGTTGTCAGCACAGATACAGACCAAAAGTGACAACATAGACACTAGCCATGGAAACCTGACCTTGCAGAGGTGCTATCTAAATCACAGTGGGTTTTTGCTGACTACTGGAAAGTAGCTTATGAAAGGGCTGTGCCCTCTCCTGCCACCCAGCCTGAGCAGGGGGTGAGTCCTGGCAACATATCAGGAATTCAAACTGACTGCTTTATACCTGTCTGTGACTTTTCAGTGCAAAAATACAACTTAACATTTCTGTCATGGCTTACCACAACATACCCTGTGATAACATACCAATAGTATAGCAATACTCAGTCAGCATTGGTATTTTATCAAGAACCTCTTTCAAACATTAGTTAGGTGAGAAAAGGGAGAGGAGAGTTGCAATAAAATGATACATTTGAATTTTTTATTTTATTTTTGCTGTCTTTAAATACATTCATCAGCTTTTCACTGTTTTCAGTTTTGTCCTTAATTGCAGCTTCCCTGGTACAAGTTATTCACATATTGTGGTATGAAGTCTAAAAGCTTTTGCAGAATTAAAAGCACAAACACTTGCAACTCCAAAACACACAACTTAAAACTAGAGAGTTTTATGGGAAAAATATATGAAACATGAAGAGATATGTAAAAAGGACACGCACTTTTTGAACAGCTGTCAGCTCTTTGCTGTTGATAGTTTCTGAAGTTCCACAGCACTGCATGTGGTTTACTAACATAAAAGTAGTACGTCCGCATCCATGTCACAGCTTAAAGAAAATAATGGTCCAGCTTCAATTCTATTGAAACCAACTTCATTTCTCCACAGAAGCCAATAGACTGACAAGAGGAACAGTCCCCTGCCCAGGTCAGCCAGCTGATCCATTTATAAGTATACCTATAGAAGTAACTCAGACCAGAGATTGCACCGAGCCAGCACTGAGCCAGCAAGCAGCACAATGTGACTCACTTTCAAATGGCTAAGCTTTCTCTTCCCAACACACAGTTGAATAGCCTCATCCATACCCCTTATCAGGAAAAAACTTCAACCTGTGGTCCACCCCAGTCCATGCCAAGGGTCAAACAGGGATGTGGACACAGTTATGCATTGCCACAGGTGAGTGCCTGAGCCTCAGCACTGTCTAGGGGACAAGCATGTGGCCTGGCACTCCTTTTACAGAAGAGGAACAGGAGCCCAGCTGAAATGTGACACAAGGGGGGCAATACAAGAAGTGGTAGAAATTGATTTAACTCAATTTAAAAAAAAACATCTGTGAGAGTGGGAATGTTATTTCCATTATTTTTTCCTGTGATGGGCTGCTGTCATCCTCCTAGCACATGTACCAAGTTTCCAAAGTAAAAAAAAAGTCACAAATGCGAAGTGTCACATACCTTGGATTAAGGGCACTTTTTCTATAAAAATTATTTTGCCTGATATAACTAACTTCTTTCCTCAAAGGGCTTCTGTTGCCTTTCCCCTGTCAAATACATTCCATGAAAATAAAATGAAGACAAAGGGGAGAAATGAGTAAACAAAATAATAAAAAAAATCTATTCAGGTCACTTGTCCTTCAGACTTCTACAAAGTCCTAAGAAAAGGACTTGTTTGTCATTGAATACCTGCAAGTAGTAGGCCACTTACTTTCACATAGCATGGGGCTTTTAAATGTTGAAAGCAATAATTCCCAAAACATTCCCCATTAATTTCATCTGATGAAAGTTTGAAGTTGTGGATGTCCCATCTCTGGAAGTATTTAAGAACACAGTGAATGGGGTTCTGAGCAACCTGGTCTAGTGGAAGTGTCCCTGTGCATGACAGGGAAGTGGGAATAAGACAATCCAAACTATTCTATGATTCTATTCTGTGGTTATGTCAAATGTGGCCTACATCAAGGAGAGCAAACCACCCTGGGATAAGTCTGGAATGAACTTGTAAAGCCTGCACACTAGTATAAAACCCAGGTAATCTATATAATGGGTTATCTAAGAGGTAAACTCTTTGATTTAAACAGCTGAAGATTTCAAGGGGAACAAAACAGAGGGAATAGTGCAGGGGACAAAGTCTCAAGATTGTACCTGGTTTAGGCAACAGCTTTTTATTCGCAACTTCTCAGAGTCAATGCTCAGAAAATGTTCCCATGTTCTCACTCCATTTCATACACTGTGAACCTGGCTCCAGTTTGTATCCTCCCTTAGATTTAGGCAGTGATGTTACTAAACAAAACAGTAGCCCTAGGACCGAATAACTCATTGCATTTGTGGAACAGCATCTGGACCTGATTTGCAATTACAGTGAAGGCAAGCAAATAATCAGGAGTGCATATATTGGAAATAAAAGTTATTAAAGTGATATTATATTTAGAAATAGTCTTTGTTTTACCCAAAGGTGCATGATCAGGTTTCATAAAAATGCCCTTCCTCTTAAGGGTTTTTGGCCTCTGTCAAATCATATTTAGACTGCTGTAGTATATTTACACCCAAATATATTTTGAACTCATAAGAAAGATTTGTACCTATGAGTTACATTGATTTTATTTGAAACAAATTTGTTTACATGAAGAGAAACAGTACAAATGGTTCTTGAGACATGGCAAGTTTTTTCACTCCTTTGATTCAGCATCTTAAGTTTAACCATACAGATGCTGACACCATTTCTTTGCTTGTTTTGTGTGCACAACCAACATAATTTCCTTCAGTAATAGGAAAAGATTCTTTCCTTAAGGAATTACTTCCTTCCAACTGACATGATTTTTCAACACTAGCTAAAGCAAAGGATCCTATATTTTAACTTTATACTAAAACCATGTGAATATTTCTTTTAATAAATTTATTGTCACCAATTTTTATTATAATTGTCTTATTCACTCTTCTGTAGTATTCTGCCCTTTTTTATGTGTGACTTTGACCAATGAAGTTTTGGGGATAAAATTTTCTTTTTTGCTATAGACACAGTCTGAGTTTTTCCAAATAGTTTTCCATTAATGTTGTAAGAGCTGCTTTTGAAAGACTAGGGACAGAAAAGTATGGGGAATGGGTGTTCAGTTTTAAAAGTGATCTTTTCTTTAAAAGTTCCATTTAGGAACAGAAACTATGAAAGGACAAGACAGTGGCCTTTGTATGAGGAATATGTGCTTTGCAAATTTGCATTTAAATGGATTGTGCTACAAGCCTTCCAATGCTGGGGGAATCATCCCATTTTCCATATGTACAGTAGAGGTTACCTTCCAGAGAGGGTCCAACAGGTAAAATTGCTGTTCTGCTTTTTACAGGGATAAAGGAACACTTTCTTGGCTGCACCAACTTCATCACATGTGCCAGGTCCCGAGTAAGGGACAGTAATCTATCTGAGTCCTGAAACTCAGAACAAAACAGGATAAGTAGTATGATATGGCAAGAAGAGGTGTCAGGAGGAAGAGCAAAAAGGTGGCTAAAAGGAGCAAACTTTCAAACCTGCAGAAAGTTGTCCTAAGGGACAGGTGAGACAGATTTGATGAAGGCGTGGGGCATGGAGCTGACAGGGCAAAATACCACAATACAGAATGGTGAGAGATTCAGAACAGAGCAAGGGGCATAAGGAACAAGTGACTAGAGGCCAGACACAGAGTGAAGAGATGGAGAGGACAAAAAGGTGAGAGCAATATTGTCAGAACATTGTAGTGTTCCTCCTAAGGATAAAATACTCAACTCTGTGAGAGTGTTGAAGACCTTACACAGGAAGGAAGGAAAAAAAAGCATGAATTTGGACCTGTTTTGACTGTCTTTGCTCGTGCTTATGGAGAGGAAATTCAAAATTATCTTACAAAAACAAAAACAATAAACTAAGGGACAATATAGTCTAGTGCCTCAGCACACAGGCACTTAAAGAAAGAACACATAGGACTACTCAAATAAAAAAGGAAAACAACAGATTTTGTCATGACTCTAGAAAGTAGGGAAAGGGAAAAACACAGGAGGAGCAGGTTGGTACAGTTGTTAAGGGTGAAGGGTGTCTTATACTTCGGTGACATCCTACTACATCAGCAGCAGGCAGGGATAAATCTTAATGCTCCTGAGCTTTCCAATTCATTAAAAAATCCTTACATGAAAGACTCCTTTTTGCATAAATCAAGAACCATCAATGCAGAACAATGGGTCAGAGATTTGGCAAAAAACACAAAGATGACTGATTCATGCAATTACCAAACTGTACAAGCTGAACTAATTGGTGGTAGAATAATGACAGGACAAAAATCCAGGCACTCAAATGTGAATGCTTAGAGATCCCATTAACTCTACAGAGAACCAGAGACATGCAGGGCTAGTGAACAAACTCACATCCAAATAGAGAACACAAACAAAGCAGTCACAAAGGTATTTAAGTAGGCAGAGCAAGGAAAGCATGAAAATTTACTGAAAATTCAGCAAAAACATACATATACAAAGCAGAAGAGATGAAGAAAATCCAAAGACCTATGGTTATTGGGGGGGGGGGGGAATGATAATCATGAAATTCCCTTTACATGGGACCACATTTAAAATTTCTGATGTCATTATGCAAAGGATGGCAGACAAGAAAAAAATGCCCCAATAGTGAGGAAGAAATCAATGACTCAGAGATCTTTGCATGTATGTGACATCAATGAAGTGCAAAAGAGCAAAAAAATAAATAGACTGTGAAGTGTAGACTAGCACCCGATGCAAAGACAGGGTAGGACAGTAGAACAGAGTAAGAAAGAGAATGCAAATGAACAGTGAGCATCAATGTGTGTGAAAGGAACAAGTACCTCTTCAGAAGTGTACATAAAGATACAGAAAAATAGCAGAACCAAATTTTTGGCTCTCTGATAACCTGATCACAATACCATGAGGCCAAGTAAATTAAGATAGAATATCACATTAGAAGCAGATAAAGTAAAATTCAGGTATAGATATTAGGAATATATTTAGCAAAAATAAGAGAGTTATTACCCCAACACATTAAAACTAAGTTACAGATGATTCCTATGAGAGACACACCAATAGAAAGCATACTCCATGTGGTCAATGCACTATTGCATCCATGCAATGAAGGGCAGAGAATTTTGAGGCAAGACATGAAGTGAGATTCTTGGAGATAATAAATTATTGAGTACCCACTTCTACGATAATAAAAAAAAAAATTATCTTTTTTTATTTATTTCAATATCACATATTAAATAGAAAAATTTCAGAAAACAGCATGTGATAGATATCTGAAAGCCAAACATATACATTAAAAATTAAAAGAAAAAGAATAATTAAAAGAAAATTGTTTATAATTAAAGAACTTTTACATGATATACTAAAGCAAAACTCTTCATAATAAAATCAGTACAAGTTACCAAGTGAGAACAACCATCTATTTTGCAGTTGCCACCATAGAAAATGACTAGTGTGTGTTATACAGTGCATAAGTTCTGCTGTTTCACTTGGAAGCTCAGAAAGCAGGAATGAGAAGGAGTCAGTGATGGACCATAGGGCAAAAAGATCATGCTAGATCAGAAGAGTCTCTGTTTTTGAGCATCCCAGTCTCCGAATGAAGGAATTGAGCGAGCATGAGGAGAGTTTGGGGAACACACAGCCCCCAAACGTGATGGTGAGTATACTTGGAGGAAAAAAGACAGCGCAGAAAATAGGCAGAGAAAGAGATCAAAATCATTTATTTTTAACATGAAACAGTAAATCTTGCCTTGTATTTTTTTCTCCTACATGACAATCACCTGTGATTACACACCCAGGCAGCAGTCTTTGGATTCACATTTGCAGTGGAGGGACATGGAAAAGTCATGGCCCAGGGAACAACAGCAGCCACCTAGAACCATCCCTGTGAGGGGTGCTGTGGCAAACCCACCAGCAGTGGGAGCTTAGAGGGGGGCATAGTTCCTGTAATGACCTGCCACTGAAAGCAAGGGCAGCCCAGGTTCTTGTTAATAGATCCCTTGGGGCAGATGAGAGTGAAATGACACTGATTGATTGGGTTTTGTAAATATCTATCTATCTATCTAGACATAGATATAGATATAGATATAAATATATGGTTTACTTTGCCCAGCCATGATCCACGGCCCTGATGAGCCAGACCACTCTTGGGCCCATGTCCCAGGCTTGTCTTGGCCCATCCTAATCCTCGGGGTGGTGCCTAATGCCAGGGCTATGGCTGCCCCAGTGCCCTCAGTAACCCTGTTCCTATCTGGAGAGGTAGGACAGGCCCTGCCTGCTTCTCTGCTGTCACCCAACAGGTGAGGCCCTGGCACTCCCAACCCTGAGCCCAAGGGAGCCACCACTGGTATGTGCTTGGGCCACCATTCAGGCAAAAGGAAATGTTATAGGTCTTGTATCCAGGTACCCACCAAGGTCTCTGTACCAGCAAGTTAGCAGAGTAAGGGGACAGCCTGGAGCCCTTGCACACAGGAGCCCAACTCTTGAGCTGCCATCCTAGACAACCCTATTTATGAGGGGTGGGAACAGCAGAAGGGCATTTTTAACTACATGGAGGTGCACTGTAAGGCCTTGTTTATTTACCACTACCTGGGAAAGCCCATTTTGTGCCACTCAGGTGGGAAAAGTTCAACTATGTGTTCAAGGAGAGGGAACTATTCAGGTAAATAAATACCCATGACTACAGACTGTTTTTAAGGGCTGGTGTGCATTACTCAATCTGCAGTGTTAGGTATTTGATGCATGGTACACAACACAGGTGTGTGCTTACCAGGTTATGCAAAACAGAGTCACACCACAAAAAAATAGCAAGTAAGTCAAAGCATGAGATCTTCAGCCAGACACTACTGTTTCTGTCCTCCTATAACACAGAAATATAAAAGGTAAGGCTAAGAGACTGTTCTACCATGCTGCCAGGGCAAGGGCGTGGAAAGAGCCTAGAAACAAATCCTCCAGAGCAAACATGAATACAGGTTCACATTTGTTTGTTGGGCACTTTGCGGAGAGACTTCACCTGTCTCTCCAAATAGCAAGACTTCACACAAGCCAGATGTGTAGTATTTTTTTCCTATATACTCATAGTGTGATATCCACACTAATGAAAACAGAAAATCTGGTAAGAGATCAAAGCCACTCTGAAAAAAGGCAAGAGAGAAGGACTGTACAGAAGCCAAGAGTAGAATTTATCTTCCCTAATTGTAGACAAACAGAAGTTACACACATCCTCTAAACTACTTGCTTATTCTGCTCTTAAAGTTATAGACAACTATCTCTGGATGAGGTAACTGTCCTAGAGGCCCCTGTTTCTTCCTAGTGATTTCAGGGAAAACCTTATAGTTAGTTTAGAGTACAGACTGACCTTTTTTCAAAATAGTGAAGCAGCAGAATCCAATTTTCCTAATGCCAATCAGAAGAATGAGCCAATCAAAATTTATTATCTGCTTCCAAATGAAAGGTGGAAAAGTAAAAATTTACAAGATCACAGAGTGATCAAGGTTGCAAGAAACCTCTGGAGGTGATTTGGTCCAGACTCTTGCTCAAGCAGGTTGCCCAGGACAATGTGGCTGTGTAATATCTCCAAGGATGGAGACCGTACCTCCTCTCTGGGAAACCAGTGCCATTGCTCAGTCACCCTCACAATAAAAAAGCATTTCCTGACATTCAGGTGAGAATATCATATGGCATCTTTCTTGTGTTCCAAGAGATAATCATAAAAATCATGGGCCAACACACTTATCGCAAACTCCCTATAACAAATAATGGTCTTGATGATACAGGGTAGTATTTGATCAAGCCCCAATTCTTTTTCTTTGCTGCCTACTACACCAATGTATCACAGCTGATTGTTCAAAATGCTTGAGGCAACTTGGGGGGTTCATGGAGAGTTCATGCCACAGTAATTTATAAGAATGATTATGAAAGAAATTTTGCACCAAGCAAGAAGAGGTTGAGTAACACAGGACAAATGGCCTGATTAAAGACAACAAGTAAAACCCAGAGCAAACTCTCAGGGAAAGGAAAGAAATATTTACTGTACATGCTCTCTAGGAGAATGAATTTGATGGCAAGTGACGGTAGATCATTTTAACAGGAAAAGCAGTATATTTATATTCACAAGGTTTCCTATAGGGCACAACCTGGTATTAAATTTATATTTTCACTTGCAAACAAGGACTGCAACATGATTGAGAAGAATAGCAGGAAAAGAAAATAGTAGGATTTAAGGGTTTTTCTGACATTCACTTTCATTTAGTCTTCTGCAATAAGAAGGAAGATTTTCAGAAAGTCACGATTAAGAAAGGGATTTAGAATTGTAAGCGAATAAAAAAAAACCCCACAATACCTCAGAAACTGTCTTCTCAGTAGGACTAACTTTTCAGAAAATACATTTCCAAACAAGTCACCAAGTTTCAAAGGCTTGATGGAATACTTTCACTTAATCTTATACAGGGATGAGATAGTTCTTAAAATGGGATCACAAATTCCAGATATGACATTTTTTCCCCTAGCAAATAACTCTGCTTTGATGAGTGCACAGATACACTCCTGAAACACTTCTGCCTTACAGGTCCATTTTGACAACCTACAAAGTAGAAGCACATGGCTTAGCATGTGGTTGTAATTGTCAGCTTGAGTGATACCCTGATAGAGATCAGGTTGGTACAGGGACAGCTCTTCCTTTGCTGTTTATGAAGCCCTTTGTCAAAAAGCAGCTGGTAGGTGTTAGCTTATATTCATAAAAAAGCCCCAAACATATAAGCCCAAAAACTGGATATCAAAGAACTCTAACAACAGGAAATGGCCCCACAATTTAAAGAGGACAACAAAACTGATGAGAGGGATGGAAGGAATGTCTTATGAGGAGGAGCTAAGGACTTTGGGTTCGTGTAGTTTGAGGACGAGGATGCTGAGTGGAGAACTCTTTGCTCTCTACAGGTTCCTGAGGAGGGGAAAGGAAGAGGAAGGTGCTGAGCTCTTCTCCCTGACATCCAATGATAGACAGATGGGAAAGGTTCAAAGCTGTGCCAGGGGAGGTTTATACTGGACATAAGTAAACATTTTTATTTTACTGAGAGGGTGGCCAACTATAGGAGCACACTTCCTAGAGAGGTGGTTGATACCCCAAGCCTGCCAGTGTTGAAGAGGCATTTGGACAATGCCTTTATTATATGCTTTAACTTTTGATCAGGCCTGAGCTGTTCAGGCAGTTGGACTAGATGAGCACTATAGATCTCTCACAACTTAAAATATTCTATTATGTTCTATTCTATTATATTCTAAAATAAGCATTCTTCAGAAAATCCACCAGTCTGATATGAATAGAGCATGAGACAAATAACAATAGATGACAAAATAAGTTAAACATACCTTAGCACAAGATGAAGTAAGTATAAAGCAAGTACAAAGCAGTAGCTAGTTCTCAAAAGAAAGACTTGATGATCTTACCAAATAAACAAAGGCTTTGTATACCAAGACATAGAAGATGGTCCCAAAACAAACTATTAAACTATCATGGTTTAGGAATGGTATTCCCCAGTGTAGTGTTCTTCCCCAATTTAGAGTTCCCCTGAAAATACTCCAAACCACACACTACTCATTAACTTCCTCTTCCCCCTACCTCTCCTCTGCAAAGGGCTGAAGTGGAGAATTGGAGGCACAAAAGTTAAATGCCTCTGGTTGAGATAGGAAAAATTTACTATAAACAACGAAACAAGAAATGAATAACAACAAAAATATTAATAACAGAGTGTACAAGAAAGGCGAACAATTCACATACGAGATCACCATGCAGAATCTGGCACTACCCTGACCACTCACCCTGGTGAGCTGGATTAATTGGTCCCAGGGTCAAGAACACCATGTATTCTGTGGAGTGGCACAAGGTTGATCTTAAATCTTAATCTAGTTGGACACAAGAGTTTTGTCATAGAATTCTAGTAATCTATCCCTTTCAGCTCAACACTTCCTGAAATTTTCCTAAATGTAGAAGCAAAACCAAAATAAAATAAAATATGTATGCAGTAGGACAGAAGATATCTGTGGGAAAATCTCATTCTCAATTAAATGATCAAAGTGGAAGCAAAGCCTGGAGATGCTGAAGATTTAGATTAGTGTAATGACAAAACAGTTTAATGGAGACGAAAATGTCCATTAAAATGTTTACAGTCACAGCATTTTGCTTTTCATTGCTGCATGACAACTCAATATTTGTTCAAATAGCAGGGATAAGCCAATTCCACAGCTTCAAAGAAGCACAAGTGAGCAAATTCAAATAACAATGCCATAGAAACAACCCTATGATCACCTCAGTTAAAGACAGTTAATTGGATCCCTCTGGATCACTATGTGTGCACTCAAGGTGTTGACAAAGGAAATGCTAAAACTGATAGAACTGGTTTTAATGCATTGCTTTCTTTTTTTTTCCTGTAGTCATTATTTAATTAGAGATGGGATAAGTGAGTTTTCTCACTTTCTACACTGCACTCTCCCTTCATACCAGAACTCCCAGTAATTGATACAAAACTGCTTCAGCCCTGAACTGTTATCAGTTACAGCCTGGTGCAATTCTGGTTTAAGTTTGTAACAATCTAATATATTTTTGCAACACCAATCAACATCACTATTCAACTTGAAGGGTAAAAGGGAAGATATCAAGGTTGTAGTTTCTGGCAAAAAAGAACTTAATTGTTTTCTCTCAAGTTTAGATGAGCTCATATATGCTGGAGAGGAGGTGTACAAGATAAGAAATCCAGTGGTTCAAAACTGGAGGCAATATGCAATTGTCAGGCCATCTGCAATTGCAAATTGTAACAATCTGCAGATGTCAGGCCATCACATTTAAACACAAGTAGACTACAGTCAGCTTCTCTGTCATTTATGGAATTTGCTTTTCACCTGCATGCCTCAACAATCACAGCACCTTCCCTTTCCTCCTGTAGGAACCACGATAAGATGAGGTAGCTCACTCACTTCCACCTAACTGAAGAACCTGCCAGAAAACAGACCTGACCAGGGCTGACACATGTAGCCAATGTGCCATCTCACACCAGGTAACTCAACTGGAAAGACGCTCATGATTGATTGGCACATGCCAAAGTCAATAACAGGAAAGAGCTATGAGAAAATATAACAAACCCTGAGAGCAACTAAAAGCTGTACTTCAGGACAAAAGCAAAAGTTTTAAGATGTGAATCTGGCCTGGAAAGAAAACCTTTTGCTCATTCAGCATAGCCACTTCATTTTGAAATAGACTTAATTTGGTTGTATGTCTCCAAATCATGGTCCATAAATTTCCTGGCTTGAAATGGGTTTCTCTTTACTATAAAGGTATCTCTTTATTTGTAGCACTTCAAAGAGTGTGGTTATTGTCTCTGCAGTGCAAATCAAAACCTCATGTTTACAGTGACATGTAACTAAAATCTTTGACATATAAAACCCATGTCTTTCATCCAAATTAGTGGTTCTCTCTATGAAATAGATCAAAAAAAGTCTTACAGAGAAAAGTGAGATAACTGAAGAGGGATGCAGGTGTTCTCTAAATTAAATGACATGGATTTTACTTCTTGTCATGACTACAGGGGTGTAAAACCACTGTTAGAAGAAGAGACTTAAGATTGTTCTCCTTTGCATAATTTTGTCTGCATTTATTGCATAGCTGTGGCTGCTACTAAGAAATATTTTTTCACCAATAGATATTTTAAATTATAAGAAAGTCAAGAAGTAAAAATATAAGTGTTTTGATAAAAGTCCAAACATTACACATATTAAAACCATGTTTTATTCTTTAAAATTGAACATATCTTGATTAGAGGTTTGGGAGCTCCGTTTTATTTTATTTTCTCAGCATTTGTGAAACTGATTTAGGAACATCAAAAAGCCTACCAAATTCTACCAGGTAACTAACGTAAATGGGGGAAGGAAAATTACTAAATATGCTATTTAGACACTTAACTAACAGTTAAGCAGTTATTATAGCCCACCTGCCCACCCCCCCCAAAAAATGAGTTTAATATTCTATTGATAATGCAGAAATTTTTTCACTTTGCAAATTTAAGTGATCCTTTGACTGCTATACTATGTTAAATGCACACATTTTCAGCTCCAGTAGAACAATCAAATCTAGGAGTACAGGGTGATAACATCCAAGGATCCAAGATTTTGTTCATGCAGTTCCAAAGAACAATCATCTATTGCACGTTTTCCCTTTCTTTGAGCAAACTTTTAAAAGCCCAGAAATGAAGATGGCATTTACGAGGAACAGTAACAACCACTTGCAAAACAAACAAAAATTGCCATTATTACAATTAAGGAGATTTCCCATTATAAATCTGCATTTCTAAGACATCAGACTATATTGTGCATTGTTTGTTACTGTCTTGATGCAGCTTTTAAAATTATGTGGGCTGGGATCCTCATTGGAATCCACAGCCCCTAAAATTTACTGCTTCCTCCCATATTAAATTATTTTACCTCTGATGGTTTTGGATGGTCTGGTGGCCTTTGGAGGGAAGTTCCTGCAGAAAAAATCTAGCAAAATCACATTCTGATATGAAATACAGTAACAACATACAAAACATTTCTTACATAGAGGGAGGAAGCACTAGCATTTCACCTGAGATTCCAGCTCCTTGAAGAACTGTTCAGGGTGAACGAGAGTTTAATTCCTTACAGAACTGTTCTCTCTTCTTTTTCCCCCACTCTTCCCAAGGTACCACCACAAACACTTAAACATCTCCTATTTCTTCCAAGCTGAGACATGATAAACCAGAACATGAGGTTTGGAGAGTATAGATTATTACCTGCCTTTCAACAACCAGCTGCCCTTGGTGTTTGGATTGTGCAAGCTCATACTCTCAAAATAAGAAATTCAAACTCCTTTCTATATTCTCTTGATTTCCTACCATGAGTAGGTTAAAGAGTTTGTTTTTCAACAGCTCTTCATGTCCCATAGCAAATGTATGTGACTTAGATCAGTAGAATAAATATTCTTCTGCTCAGAGAAATTACTTCAATCTTTTCAGACCACCTGTGTCATCTGGAAACAAAGCCAGCGAGTAAATAAAGAATATTAATAACCAAAATCTGTGGTTTTTAAAAGAGGTGGTGGATCAAAACAGTTTTATAATGTATGAGATTAAAAAGAGTTAGAAAATGTAAAAAAGTACTAGTTTCCCCCAAAATATTTCTATTATGTAATAAAAAACCAAGACAAAACACTTCCCTTCTATCCATCTAGGAGCATTGTCTGAGTATTACTTCAGAACAAAGAAAGAATTTGTAAATTTCATTCATTTTCAGTATGGAAGTGAGGTACTGTCCTGCTGACTCACATGGTACATCTGCAAAGGTATTGGGGGAGAGCATAAACCAAGCACAAGCCACCTTGTTACTTATTCATTTAAAAATCAAAGAAATACTGACTTACAGAAGGACAAAAATAATTAAATCTCAACTAATGGAACACACACAACTTTGGCAGTCTGCTTGAGAAACTGAAGACCACTAGAAATACTTTTATAATTTTTTTAAAAGCTATTTTCCACAGGGAAAAGCTAATAACAGCTAATTACCTACAAGATATTTGGAAAACAAAATTTGCACTGCAATTCCACATATTAAAACTTAACATAGGAATCAGAACCCAGCTGATGTAATTTTACAAAGAGGATAAGTACGTTGGAAAACAAAACAAATTCTCAAACAAATCTTGGAATGAAATTGTAGCTTTACTTCATCCATTAGTTTCAAAACATCTGTATTTCTATCAATAACTTTTCTGAGGCTTCATCAGAAAAGACAGAATCACCTTTCAGAAGTTCTAAAGGGAACCTGGTAGAAATGAAAAGCTGCTGACTCGTATTCACACTTGAAAAAGCCATGATTGGTCAGCATTACTATATAAGTTTTTTTTTACTTAATTTAAATCAAATTTGGCACAGAAGGTTATGGTTTTCATTTTGGAACATAGTACTTAGCACCAGGTGAAATTTTCTGGCTTAGGCTGAGTAAGAGATGAGATAAGCTTTTAAACTGACCTTTAATTCAAAGAGAGTTCTTGTAAATCACAGACAACCATGAAATTGGGACTTGCTTTGAAATCATGGACAAATACTTCATCACTGAAAAAAACTAGAAAATATGACTATGTAGAACTGCACTAAACACCACAAACAAAATTAAATTTCTTGTTCTGTTTATCGATATCCTCTAAGAAAACAACAGCAACAACGGAACCGCTGGAACTGTTGCCAAAAGATGGGAAAAAAAAAACAAAAGTGATCATTATCTGGACATTTTAGGTGCTTGTCTTCTCTTTGTCAAAAGCAAGTATTTAAGCACTTTTCAGGCTGATAGAGTATTCTAAATTTACCAGCATTATTTTCTATCCGAGAGTAAACATATTGACAAGTATATTTAAAACCCAAAATATTCTTAATGTTCTAATGTCCAATTAGGAGTAAAACACCTAAGCTGCCTTCAAAGAAGGAGACTACTGCATATGACAGTGTGTTGGAAATTGCTTCATGTTTGAATGTTTAACTGTTAGCAGAGAAGGAGACTCTTGAGTATCATATTTGACTTTCATCTGTTGCAAGAGATACACTTACTTTATTAAAAAGACTGATGCCTGTAGACATGTCTAATAAAAGTTAATTTACATCTGGTAAGGCTGTTGAATGCAGAACCCTCTCCCACCTGTACCTTGTTACAGAAATTTCACTGAATAAATGAATATGTGCACATATGTACATCAGCACAGATATATTTAATTTTATATGAAATGCATGTGTTCACATATGAACTGTATGGCAGTTATTCTTCCCATTCTGTTTTCTTAACATGCAACAAAAATAAAAAATAATACAGAGGAAAAAAAAAAAAAGAAGAATTTACAGAAATCTGAAAATGTAAATATGTATTACTCTGGAGATTTTCCTCTCTGCAAAGCCAAGTCTGAAGTATTTTTTCTATCCTTTCTACAACAAGATTTTCTTACAATTACATGTCTTCCAACTTTTACCTGTTTAGATTGAAGCATTTTTTATTCTCATTTTCAGAAGTAAATGAGTGAATCCCTCAGAAATTAAACAATATGGAGGAACCATCATGGTAGAGCTCTTTAAAGATATTTGTTAAGGCTCCTCTGCGCTTTTGAGCAGGAGCTTCACAGGGATCACCGCCAATAATGGAGGTTTTTTTGTTCTGAATATCCATTCAAACTAGTTGATAGGCCTTGAATGTTTCCATTCGTATCTGCTCAGTGGTTTGATAGCTAAACCTATATCTTCTTTGCTCAGATCTCTACAAAACCTCAGGGACAAACAGGACTTTCCCTGGAATTACATCTGCCATGGTATAGTGCCTGCTGCAGTGGCAGAACGACTCAGCGACATCTCTAAAAAGACCCAGGAAACAGAGAGATGGAAAAAGAAGCAGATTATTTTAGAGCAAATAGGAAAAGTAGAAACTGAGATGCAAAACCAGAACAGATGTTGGAGGTGTAAGGTACAATGTGATAAGAAAGGAAGCAAGCAGCCAGGAGTTGCAGAGCTGAGAGATAAAAGCAAGATTATCCCTCTGCACTGACTACTTTCTGTGACACTCAATATCCCACTGAGCCAAACATTTTCCCAATAAAGATGATCAATGCACAGAGTCTTTTAAATATCTGTTTGCAAACTGATTTTCTCCACTCCCAGGCTCTGATCTGAAGAAGCGCAAAATACTTTGTAACTACTGAGGGCCATGAGAGTTATGTTCTGAGCAGAGGCTCTGCTCAGAAGAACAGATGCCTAACTTCCACGACTTTGTTTTTCTGGGAATTGAGAATCTAAACATCTTTTTTTGTGGGTTTTTTTTTTTTTTTTTTTGTTGTTGTTGTTCCAAAAAAATAAGAAATTGACTCCAGTTCCATCTGTCAAATGTCCCAGACTTTTTATCTAGGACTGGTCTCCAGGTATGTCATGTATTTTTCTCCATCACTTTCACAAATCTTGTTAGTAAGTAATTTGTTCTTAGAAAGTGTTAAAACACAACCAGAAGGGAGAGAAGAAGATCTTGATCACACAAGTTTTCTGAATCAGCAGTGGGATCCTTTGAATACATTACACAGGCTACCACCCTGGAAATCCTTACTGTTGGAATGTGCTGTTTTGCTATTTCACAGTATGGAAGGCACACTGTACAAAATTCACCAGCTGTTTTAATTTGAGAAATGTATGCCATAATCAGAGTATCGGTTTACTCATTTTTATAACAATTTTCTATTTCACATGCTTTACAATCTGATGTGACTAGATATGCTAGAAGAAAATATTCTTTCTCTACTTTTCAGCTTTGTTGTATCACTTCAGTTATAAAAAAAAAAAAAAAAAAAGAGGGGAACCTTGCTCTGACTTGGCATATCTAACTGCTGACCTTTATGCTATATATAATTGAAAAAAAACAAAAAACACCTGAAGTGGAAAATTTCCCTGTGACTTAACCCCATACGTAAATAGGCCATAGAAGAAGGGTGAATATGAAGGACTAGTTGTGTATATAATCATCAATTCATCAGCTGAGACTGTAATCCTTGCAAGAGGGAAAAGAATACATCACTGGATATCAATGATTCATCTGGCAGCCTTTCCCTACAGAAATTACACTTTTTTTAGCTTCCACCACAGGACCTTTGCCCAGAACCTAAGCCATACAAGTGAACCTCTTTGTCCTACATCATCCTCACTCTCTGGACCCTCACAGTCAGTTTTTTGCAGTAAACAGCTGTTTGGAGAAGCAGAACTTCAGGTAGGTAGCTTATAAAATGAGCACTGACAAGTAAAATGCTTCAGTTAAAGAAAAAACCTTTATTTAATTGATTTTGGGGTTTGCTCTTTTGTCTGTGTAATAGAGATCTATTTAACTATAATAAAGACCTATCTAATTATATCACTGCAGTCAGAAGAACACAATAAATCTAATATCAGGAAGCACTGTTATCAAAAGCCTCTCAAACTTTTCTCAACCCCTTCCTGAAACACTATTCAATCAACTAAAGCATTATTGTGACTTACCCTTCAAAGTAAAAACACTTCCTCTTTTACTCTCAGTAAGAAAGTATGTGAGCTTCATTATGAAACAATTAGCATTTGATTTAAAGACAGAAGTTGCTAGCTGAAAGATGAACAAGTATTGCAATGGGGTTTACTGAATAAGGCAACAGCTTTTGAGTGATGGTGTGGGATATTTGGAGGTTCTGATGCTGATATTGCATTTAATGACTATACACTTCCTGATATATACTCTTAATTTAAATTTGAGCAGATCTGTATACTCCCTAACTTTCCCCTTACCCTGAGACATTTGCCTCTGACAAGGTGCTCAACATCTTCAAAATGGAAATATCCATACCTGTCCTTCTCAGGCCTACATATTCCTGTTGTTACCTGTCTAATTTCAGACATCTAAATATATCTCTGTTGTATTTTAATCATTCAGCAAAAAGTGGTCTAATTAATCTAGAACATCTATCAAAGCTATCACATGAGAGAGAGACACAAAATGTAGAACTTTTTCATATGATAGTTCCTGGAGATCAAACAATTTGTTTAGAAGAATGTGAGCTTATGTGTATATTCCTCTCTATTCCAAAAGTAATAGTGTACACATAAAACAAATTTAGCTTCATACACACTTTTATACGTTTTTCTTATTATTGTAATAGTGTTGATACATGTTTCCATGTGCTTGTCAAGATAAGAGGCTAGCTCTGATTATTTGAAGGCTTGACTTAATTGATTTTCTGATACATAGCTAAATTCTCTTCTGGCTCAAACTAGAACAGCAGCACTACATTTTATACAGACATTTAGAGGGTCAGCAGAGTTTATTGGTCAAATTCAGCTTTCAGTTGTTATAAATTGAGAGAGACTTAATTGATTTCAGCTAATGTATTTTAGAGTTGCACTTGTACATTTGGGGGCCAAATTTAGGACAAGGACAGTAAGGACTGCAGCAACAAAATGATTGTGACAGAGAAATAGAATTTAAATTCAGCTGTTTAGGGGCAGGTAATAAGCAGACCAAGGCAACACTAGGCTGGGTAACTGACCTGTCAAAAAAGCAACCACAGTTACTCTGTAGTTGGGTTATTGGTAGTTGACTCCAGCTCTAAATTTCTAGGATTACCTAAGGTATTTAGCTGTTGGAGAGCATTTTGTGTTGTAACTGGTAGCAAGTATATCTCAAGTTATGTGATTATGAAAAAAAAAAAAGTTGATTGATCAGTCACCTACTGCTGATAACATTTTTTCAAATTAATTCCAAATTGTTGGTTGCTACAGTTCCATTTCTAAAAGAATGCTTACCACTTTCCCATGGTGTCTTTTACAAAACAGCATGAAAACAACAGCCTCCAGGTGCTGTCAATTTCAAGCTGTTCCTTGTGAGATAAGTATTATCAAGATTGCTTCATTTAGTTTTGGCAATCCCATATTTAACCATGTTGCTGAGTGTGCTGAAAGAAAAATCTGAAAGGGTTTTTCTCAGTGTTCATGTGAGTGTAGCTAGAGAGATTGCAGAATGATTATTTTTCAAATTTCTTTTGAAGTACACTTGTCACTTGGTCATTTTTCTTCCACAAGAGCTGTTTCTTGGTTACATTTTAACCTTAGCTGAGAGCAGGGAAGGGCCTTCGAAAGCTGCACACTCAGTGTGTGCAGAATTTCTAAGGCTGAAATACTTTGAAGCTGGTTTCAGATTTATAAAGGGTACTGCAGTGTGCTTCAAAATCCTGTGCTTCAAAAACATGCTCAAATATAGTTCTATAGATGCAGACTCTGTGTTTAATCTGAAATTATGTGTTTTAAATTCACAATCAGCTTTTGGGATCCCACACTGCATTAATTTCTGTTTTCATCTTGAATTAAAAAGATACGAGTATCAATGAACCATGTAGAATCAAAGTAAAATTTATGTTTTTCCATTCATAAACTTTACAATGATGTTACCAAAATCTCAACACTATGCCCACTCAGTTTACTGGAGTTTGTTTGTGGTAGTTTGACCTTGGTTGGATTCCAGGTACCCACCAAAGCCACTCCTCACCTGCCTCTGCATCTGAACAGGGGAAAGAAAATATAGCAAAAGACTCATAAGCTGGGATAAGGAGAAGGAGAGATCACTCCTCAGTTACTGTCATTGGCAAAACAGACTTCACCTGGGTAAATTAATTGCATTTATTACCATTCAAATTCAGTGTAGGATAACAAGAAGTATGACAAATCTTAAAAATGCCTTCCCCCCTAACCCCTCCCTTCTTTCCAGGCTTTGCCTCCACCACTCCAGCTGCACAGAGAGACAGAGAATGGGAGTTATGGCCAGTTTATCATAGGTTGTTTCTGCTGCTGCTCAGGGAGGGAAGTCCTTCCCCTGTTCCTGTGTGGGGTCCATCCCAAGGGAAACAGTTCTTCATGAACCATTTCAGCATAGGTCCTTTTCCATGGGTCTGCAGGTCCCTGCCAGGAGCCTGCTCCAGCACAGACCTCCCACATGTTCACAGCCTCCTTTCAGGCATCCACAAGCTCGAGCACCAGTGCCCTCCATGGGGAGCAGGTGGATCTCTGCACCTCTCTTTACGTCCATGGGCTGCAGGGGCACAGCTGCCTCACCATGGTCTGCACCACGGGCTGCAGGGAATCTCTATTCCACTGCCTGGAGCACCTCCTCCACTGGCCTTAGTGCCTGTAGAGTTGTCCCTCTCACATAATCTCACTCCTCTCTGGCTACAATTTCTTCTTTACAACAACCTTTGTTTTTCTTTCTTAAATATGCCATTGCCAATGTGCTACTGCTGTTGCTGATTGGCTCGGCCTTGGCCAGCAGCAAATCTGTCCTGAAGCCGGCTGGCATTGACTCTGTCAGACATGGAGGAACTTTCTGGCAGCTTCTCACAGGCCACCCCTGTGGCCCCCCGCTACCAAAACCTGACCATGTAAACCCAATATGCTGATGGAAAATATCAGCAAACACAGAAAACTCTGTGAAGCCATCTGGCTTTGGGTCAGTAAAACAGGAGATCTTTTGGGGGCAGAGAATGGAGAACAAGGCAAAACCTGCAGGCAATCCCATTAATGGCCATGCCCTTGGTGAAGAGGAACCAGCCTGACACACCTGAGAAGAACTGAGCTGTGACAGACGGTCTGGTGATCATCTAATACATGCTGGTGGATGACTTCAGACTGGTCAGGGATTAACCCATGAAATCGTAACAATTCAAAATAACCATGTGTGAAATAGCTCAGGAAAGAGCTTAAATGAAGTCCTGGACAATCAGAATCATGCCCCAAGGCAGGCCAGGCAGGGACAGTCAGGGCTAGCAGTGCCCTCAGATGTCATACAGCAGCCAAAATAATGAATGTCTTGGACATTTTAACTATGCTTATGCTATGATTTTTATGTTTGGTTCAGCATTATCTAAGCCAGACTTTAGTCGTCCATTCCAGGTCCAAATATTATTTTCATGCACAAACCCTAAGTCCTAAAAGCTACTATTCACAGATATTTGAGAGAAGTGTTTCATCTGCAGGTGGATTAAGAACAGACACACTTTGGTCCCTAAACTAAAAACACATCAAAAGTATACCCCTTTATACAGTATACACTGTTACAACCACCTGTAACCTACCTGCATCTCTTGCACCTTAAACTTACCATGTGAAATGAAAATTACTTGATCACAAAAAGTCTGCCTCTAGCAGGTGGAAAACTGTACCTCATATTTCTGAGCCAGGGAAACCGGTGAAACCCAGTAAAATGTATCTCAGCTAAAGAGCTGCCACTGAGAGCTTCCTCATTCCCTCTTTATTCACTGTGCCCAATTGAAGCATCATTTCCAAGAAGGGCTCCAATTAGGAGGTTTGGTAAAGTTTCCAACTCACATTTCTGTGGGATGAGGAAGTCCAGCATAATGACTCTCTGAAACAGACACAGCACATCCATTGAGATATGAATGCTGCTTCCTCTCCTCCTTTTCTTCGACCACTATTCATTTATTCAGTAAAGAATGCGCTAGTAACTAGTATTAGCAACTGCTGTGCTTTCAGAATTTGCTACTCCATCATTCCAGAGATGAAAATCCCCTTTCTCTTTTCATACTGGGGAGGAAACCTCCTGGTGTCTGTCTCCTGGTGCTTTGAGGTTGTTCTGTAAAACCCAGATACAGCTGAGAAGCTGTTTCAGTTGCTTCAGACACTGCACATTGAGATGGTGGTTGCCATACTCTCTTGTACATGAAGGACACAGAAGTAGCTGCCCTAGTTATGTCCAAACCATCATCTATCACCCATAAACATCTGCAAATTGGGGTTTTTTTCTGTGTAAATGTCTACATGTCACTTACCCTTGGTCTGGTACTGAACTTCCACTAACCGTGTGTGGCTTTTGTGTATGCCTTAATGATATTTATTATATATTTATTGTATTAGTTATTTTTTAGTACTTATAGATTTTTTTCCTGGGAGAACTACTGATATCTTTAGTTTTATTCAGCCTCTTTAAATAAATATAAGTCAAATGTTTCTGAGCATCAAGCAGTGGTGATTCATCTGAAGAAGTGTAAGTCACTGTGGTTCCCCAGAAAGTGAACAGCAGGGAAGTTATGCATCCATTCCTAGGCTTTCCCTGTCTCATACTGTACAGAAAATTTCCTTAACAATTTTAAAAGACTGTAATTTATAGCAACATGCTTCCCTTGCTACCAGAGGCATGAGAAAAGGATAAAGGACAGAGCAAAGAGAAAGTATGGGTGCATGAAGCCAGTCATGTCTTAAGATGTCATGGTTAAATTCAGGAGCATGAAGATCCAGTGCTCTTCCCAAATGAAATCTGATTTAATCAGCTTGATTAAAATTCCTGATTTGAATCCCTGAGGTAAATAGCTCAGATCATGCATTAGAGCTAAACTTTCAACAAGAACATTCTAGTTTAGGAAATTATTTGAGGTAAAAGAAAGCAAGGCAGTAAACCCAGCCTGGAGGAACATCTCATCCTCACAGCAGTCTGGCAGGTTGCTTCCTGGAGGTAGAAGACATAAGCCAGAACTGCAGTACAGGCTTGTGAAATGGAAAATGGAAGGGAGAAACCAGATAACTTCATAGAAAGTTTCAATCTTAAAATAGAGTTGTTTTAAGCAAGCAGTGTCCTGCAGAGAGCAGAGACTCTGTGTGTGCTTATTTCTGCTTCTAAGACTTCTCTGCTACCCGTCACAGGAGATCTGTACGAACATGATTGCTAAGGGCTGTAATTTAAAACCCAGAACAATGCATTAATAAATCTGACAAAGAACACAATGAGCACAAGTCAGACTTGGGAACTGCAGCAAATGCTGGAAAGCTGATGTGGCTACAAAAACTCTGTCTCATGACTGCCTGGATTGCTTTTACATGAGTCACCCGACCTCAGAATGTGGTCCTGCAAGGGCTGGGCTTTCCGAATACCCTTATTAGGGTTTTATTGTTTCTCAGGTTTCACACTGCAGGACTGTCATTCCAGAAAATGACAATGGATCTGATGGAAGCATCCCCCGAGGGTGGCTAGTGATTAATTTTGAATGTTGTGATAAAATTGCATAAATATTTTGGTTTCTAGTTGAGCAGGATGCTAATGTGGTGACTACACTTACAGAGACCTCTAATGTGGTATTAAGAAAACCTAGTATATATTTGTGATCTTGTATTCACTACCTATTAAACATGTCTGCATCAGAACATTAAAACAGGTCCACAGAACCAAATCACTGAAAAATGGTTAAACTAAAACCAGAAAAACAATATACTAATTTAAGAGTTCCAATTTACTGAGAGACGTGAAAAGATCACACTTGTTAATAACTAACAAAAATATGCCTTCAGAATATCAAGTCTGAAGTCAAATCCTAACTTACTCAAGTGCTGTGTCATTAGACTTCAGATTTCAGCCTATACCATGAGGTTTGAATTCTGTAGCCTGCCTAAATCCAGATTTGGGAATTCAATTCTAATCCATCTCAATTTATTACTAACTTCCTACCTACTTTTCTCCCCACAGAGCCCAAGACTATATTTTCTTTAATGTCAGAAAGGAAATGTCCTCTTTGAAAATTTCAATCTTATTTCAATAGCTTCTAGCTGCTGAAATCTACAGGGCTGTATTTTAAGTTTCATTTTAATTTCTGTAAGTATTTAAGCAGTTCTCCTACTCCTATTTTTGAAATAAAAATCTATAATCCACTTCTCACTTGCAAATAGATCTACTGTGGGTGAAGCAGGCTTTGGCATGGAGGTGACTACAATCCAGAGACCAACATTTTTATTAAATGCAGTTTCACATTTTTTTCCACTTCTGGGGCAGATACACTATGAATCAAACCTTTAATCTGAGTGACTGATATGCCAATTTATGTCTTCTCTGCTTTGATCTTTCAGTGCTACCACAGAGCAAATTTGGCCTCATACTTGGAAAATCCCATGGTCATAATGTCTGTTTCTTCTCACTTCCCATTCAGAAATAGTTGTCTTTTTTGTGGTTCCTTTGAGAAGTGTAGCCCAACATCTCCCCTTGAACTTTTTTTCCCTGTTATTTAGCCAACTGAAGACCACTGCTTCAAGATTTTTCTTATAATTACATTGCAGCAAATCACATGGCAGAGATCTTAATAAATTAAAAAAATTTAGGCATGCATTAAAAAAATTGCAAGTGTGCATGACTTTTAAGAACCTGCTAAAGTCTCATTAAGCTCATGCCTGAAGTAAAATTCACCTAAGTATTTTGCTGAACAGAGCCCTTTTGGATAAGATCCAAAGCACATTGCAGCCAGTCAAAAATTCCCATTGACTTCAGTGGGCTCCCAGCCGATTCCTGGGAGGTATTGTGTGTGTGAAGTTCAGCACTTCTGCCAAACTTCAGTTCTTGCTCTGACATGTGTTCTTTAGCTTTTTTACACTGTCTCTTCTCTTCAGAAAAATGTGAAAATGTTAAGGCCTCCCTGAAAGGTCAGAAGAGTTTTTTGCCACCACTTTAAATGCACTCTGGTCAAAACTGAGGTATTTAAAAAACATTCCTTTCATCCTATGGGAAAAATAAAAGTAAATAATTTCAGGTCTGATATATAAATTTAGGTCTGATAAATGTCATTGCAGCTTTAGAATTTTGAGGTTTTCTTACTATTTTTATACAAACACCATATACAATTACAAATACTTATACATGTATTACATAGATTATTGTACATAAGCACAATCTTGTAATGGTATAAATAGTTAAAAAAATATTTTTCTTTTTCAGAATTATGCCTTTTAGAAATTTATATTCTGATAGACATTTTAAAATACAAATATTTTCATTTCAAATTAAACCAAATTCCTGACTGTTCAATTTTCCATAGAAAAAATTTTTTTTTTCCTGTGGATATCTTCTAGAGCATTTCAGATGATATAGGTTTCTTTATTTACTTCTGCCCGTAGCCTTTTACTAGTAAACATAGAAATCCACTATTCAACATCCTCCTTTATTAAAAATACTTCTTCATTATGTATACAACCAGTACCAGAACACAGAACTCGGCTTGCACAAATGAACCTTCCAATAGCACAATGCATCAGACATTAATCTTAAATGGGGGCTCATCCTCAATCATAGTGTAGCTCATACTTGGAGATTTATACTATGATTATTCTGTTAATTAGTGAGTACAAGTACACATGGCACTTTCACCTTGGCTTGCCTGTTGAAAGCAACTTGGAAGCACTAATAAATTCCTTCTAAAATAGCCTCGCAGTTAAATAAATGTACTTTGTATACAATGTGACAAGCTAAGCTAAATTCAGCAGAGGAGTGGTCTGGTTTCTGGGAACTGTGTTAATTTTGTACCAGCTTCATTAAATATAAAAATTGAGGCTAAAATCTCCAGAAGTCTTCAGACCAATGAATGTCTGAAATCTAGTAAGCTTTACTGGTCCAATGCAGCTGCAGAACCAGTCAGTTGAATATAAAATTGAATAACAAGAATCTAATAAAAAGAAATTTCTGCTTTGTTAAGATAATTCATGCAATTTCTTTTTTGTGGTCCCTGAATTTTCAAAGAGCTTCTTTACTTTCTTGCTGTCTTCTCACTGAAGCTATTGGAAGGGTGCCTGATGGTGGAGATGGGGACCCTGCCTTCAAGAAGCCCTCAAACACTTTGAGCCATAGGTTATACGTGCTAGAGAGGTCAGGGAAAAAAAAATGTAAAAACTCAAATTTTCACTTGCACTGCTTTTGCAGGACACATGGCTATGACAACCAGTATTAGCTGCCAGGGAAGTCCTGGCTTGGTACAAACCTTGGCAGCCAAATGCTGCTTCCTTTAAAACACCTTGACTGACTAGAGTGCATTCTGTTCTTACCCCACCACTCTCACAAGAGAAGGAGTCAAATATTTATCAGTTATTTGTATGAGAAATCTTTCCCACATGTTTAGAAATGCAGATGTGATGGACTGTGTTAATTTTGTGAGACCAACTGAGCTATGTTTTCCACACCTGGGATGCTACATTAACTTAGTGGCAGAGAAAGAAAGGAAGAAAAAAGGAGGAAGGAAGGAAGGATTCCAGGAAGGAAGGATTCCAGGAAGGAAGGAAGGATTCCAGGAAGGAAGGATTCCAGGAGGGAAGGATTCCAGGAAGGAAGGATTCCAGGAAGGATTCCAGGAAGGAAGGATTCCAGGAAGGATTCTAGGAAGGATTCCAGGAAGGAAAGAAAGAAAGAAAAGAAAGAAAAAGAAAGAAAGAAAGAAAGAAAGAAAGAAAGAAAGAAAGAAAGAAAGAAAGAAAGAAAGAAAGAAAGAAAGGAAGGAAGAGAAAGAAAGAAAGAGAAGGAGAAAGAAAGAAAATCTCTATTTACACTGTTTGTTAAAGATGAAAGGATTTAATTTTTTTCAAGGGAATTTAAGTCTTTCTGTGCCTGGGTAGTCACTGCACTGGTTTGGATTGGCCTTTCACCATAACAACAATTCAAAGTGTGTTTTTCCTGTAAAGAGAAAAATTAAAATAATTGTCAGTCAAATCCTTCAAACATTTTTCCTCCTCTATCTTCTCTGCCTGCCTGTTATTTATAGCAGTGACTCCTCTGAGTTGAAAAGAAAATAGTAATTTGAAAAATCAGCAGTTGTTACTACTTTGAATTTGTCCTCTCCCACACTAAAATCAGGGGTGGTGTAGTTAATTCTTGAAGCATTTTGCACAGATAATGCTGGTTTTGCAAAGACCTTCTTCTGCAAAGACCTTATTCTTCAACCATTACTAGTCAAAGTAAAATTTCCCTTAGACTTCATTCAGAACAAGATTAGGATACACATTCTCTTTTCTTTCTTTGTCTTTTAACATGAAGCAATCCTTGCTAGATAGAGAGGTTATTGGAACAAGCAAGTACAGTGACTTCTTTTATTCAATAACAAAAGTAACAAATTAATTGGGAACTTTGTTCCCCAAAGAGAAAACAGTCATGTCCTTTCTGTCAAGATTTCAAAGTAGTTAAAAAACAAACAAACAAACAAACAAAATCCAAAACAAAAACCAAAGAGAAATAAGAAAGACTTTAAAGCAAATAAATCAGATCACTGATGTAGACACAGGGAAAGTAGGATGCTGGCACATAAAAAGAAAAGTGCTGATAATTTTTTTAGAGCATATTTGATAGGTTCTTTAGAAGAAACAATGGTCAGGAGAGCTACAGAGTAAAGCAAACCTCCACAACAGAGACTCAATACTTACAATATGTCGGTAGTGTCCACCTGCAAAGAATCATAAAACTATTGCAAAGGAAGAAGTGCCAAAAACTGCTGAGTCTATAAGTAAAGAGAGAAAATGAATAGGACAGAGTAGAGGAAGCCTCCACCCTTTGTGCTTTCCTGACGTCTTAAGTTTAGCTACTGCTTTTAAATCCTCTCATTGACTGTTTCCCTGGTGCTTCTCTGGCAACTTACTCTTCTCATAGACTAGTTAAACCAACAGACAGTAATTTATACTTCTATAATTCACATAATGACTCTTCATCGTCCCGGGAAAATCGGAAATGTTTTCTTTCTCAGTGGAGCATTAGCTTGTGTTGTACAGATATCTACATAAAGGCAGCTTACCAAAATACCCTGTTGGAACAGCATTGTACACAGAGGTTTAATAAATCTTTATACTTTCGGATAATTTAATAGAGTTGGTATTATTACAAATACATGATAACATAAACCCTTCAGCTCTGCACCTCACCAGCATTATTTCTCCCCCTGTTTTCTCAGCAGCTATACCAATGGTACAGCAGAGCAGCCCCATCACTGTTTTCCCCCTCAGTTTTTCCTGACATTACGTGGTCAGACTAGAATGTTTGGCTGGACTCTGAGAGGAAAGGGAATTGGGAGGAAAGGTGGGCTACAGGATTAACTAGCACATGCCTGATTCCAGCAGCTAATAAGGAAAAGCATAGATATCTTCTCCAGAACAAGGCTGTGTTGTTTTAGGTTTGGCTTTCCAAAATCGAAGTGAATTAGGCTGTCAGTCTGTAATGCACACTACTTCTTTACCTGCTGCCTCACTGCTCAGGCCCTTGAAGCCCAAAGTAGGTGTTACTGCTTTACACTGATTTCAAGCTCTGTTTTAGACGGAGACCATTTTTTTAACCTTCGGTGCTGTTTTTCCCTTCATTAAGAGTAGAGAATACATTTGAGAACATCTCAGAATGCTTCAGCCTCTAAAATCTTAAAAATAGAGCTGGTCTCCTAAAAATAATGGGTATTAATCAAGAAATTGTTAAGTACTGCACAATAAGAAATCAATAATAATAAAAATATTTTCTCTCCCTGACATCCACTGCCTGCTTCAAGGCTCCAGCACCTCTAGGGAGCTGTTCTGATTATACTCTCAGGCAGTTGCTTTAAAACTAAGCAAATTGAGGGTACAAAGATTTGAAAAATTGTTTTGTTTTTGTCCCAAGGTAGAAAAATATATCATTAAACATAAAGTCATGATGGAGTGGGGATATCTGTGACTGTCTGGGTTACCAGCCATAGCATGTGGCTATACTTCACTGTACAAAATGACTGGGCCCACTGCAACAGCTATAAGTAATGGGTATATACTCACTGCCATTTTTCTTTCACAGGGAAATCAATATATCAAATATGCCTTGTAGTCCATGACTGGAAACTGCTGAAGTACATGTTCTATTGTTCCATTCATTTAATGTATACAAATAGAATAGCATCACCTCTGAATAGTTAGTACAGATAATGAGCACTATGAGCCATTGCAATCATTGTAATATTTTACACATAGGAGAAGTCTGGAATACTTCCCTAAAAGAAAATTATGAGAACTAGAAATACTGAAATTTTCCAGAGGGGAAAAAAAATAATTAAACCACAGTGCTATTTCATTTCTCTTAGATCTTTGCTAACCACATCAGGAAGAGAAAAAGGAACTGTCTTCTTTTCATTATCTGTGTTTAGCTTTGATACAATGGCTCAAGGAACATGGCTCTCCCCTTAGTTATTCAGTAACTTCTCACCATGATTCCAATTGTACACTCTGTAAGAAACTCATGTTTCTTATTTGTAAAAGATAAAGCTGTTCAATAAAGATTAGGGACTTCGTGGGAGTATTATAAATAGGGACAGGCAAGTATGAAAGCACTTCACACCCTCCTGTATCTGCAAAGTGATAAAAGAGTGGAGAAAATCTACACGGTAACAGGGTAAGCCATCCACTGTTTCAGATACCAGGTGGGAGGAATCTTTGGGAACCACCCGTGAATAAACAGTCCAGATTTTGTGGAAGGGCATGGCTGATTATTCAGCAATTCCAATTTTTCTTATGGAAAAGATGCATCTTGCTTACATGCAGGTGTGCCTGTTGAGCGATTTTTATTTTATTTTTTTATTTCATTCTAATAACTTTAATGATAATTTTAAAGGCATGATTTTCCTGACTCAAATCATAGGAAGTTGTATGTGTAGCCTGTTCCCTAAACTCCTCGAAATTTGGAAGAATTTTGACAAACTAAGATGAGAAGGGTGCGTGACACATAAAATCTGTGGTGGTTTCCAAAAATCCTGATGTAAGCCCCAGAAGTTTCTGCAGATATTTTGCTGTGAAGATTTGGTGTTGATAGATGCCAGAAGTCAAGACAAAGTTCAGAGGCAGAAGAACCCATGGAGTTTTCAACTGGAAAGAGTTTGAAAGAATCCTCAAAATTGTTAGTTCCTGGATTTTAAATGGACCTAATTACTCTGACACATACAGCTGAGTCACTTATGAGCAGCTTCTTGTGTCCAAACGTGGCTGTGTGGAGATGCAGGAGGGCTCAAGAGAGTCTGACCTAGCTTCAGTTTCTAATCTTGTTGCTCCCTCCCCACAACAAAAATGAAAGGCTTAGAAAATAATTTTCTCTTAAGGATAAAAAGAGAATTTAAAATTTTGTGGTTTCCCCTGTGCTTTTCCCAGCTCTGAATTAACTCAGTACTGGTATATCTATGCATAGACCAGCACAAAGGAAAAAGCAGAGAACAGCAATGATTGCTCAGCAGTCAGCACTGTACATGAGGCAGGGATTTTCCAGGTCATTTTTATCCAGTTCATCACTACAATTTGATGATCCAATTCTGCCAAATCAGCAGAAGTACTTCTCGAAAGAAAGCCTCGCCCAGTTCTGCACAGGCAGCACTCTAAGAGTTTGCTAGGTTACTGGCACTTTTCATCAGAGATCCACTGTGAATTGCACTTTTAAATAAAGCCCACAAAAATTAGAAAATTCTCACTAGTGCTGGACAGATTCATATGCCCAAGGGGATTTATAACAACTCATGATTTTGCCCAGTTGAAATTGCAATGTGGTCCTTGCCTATAGCAGGCTGAGACAGGAAGTGAAGAATGTGTGAGGAAGCTTGTGAACAAAACACATGCTGTTGTTTCTCATTTGTGGAGTGATTGCTGTACACAGAAGAAAAGTAAACAGTTTTGCTATTGATGGCCTGGTGGACAAAAGAATGGCTGGAATGAAACCATGTAAGAGGAGGAGGGGAAAGTGAAGTAAAATTGAGAAATATTTAATTGCAGGCACTCAGACAACACTTCAAAAGTCCATGTAAAAGTACCTTGTACTGCCCTTAGTCCTGCTGAAGGCAATGTGGAATGAATTATTATTCTATGAAAGCAGATACAGTCTAACTCTTATTCAGATGAAGGAAAACAGTTGTTACTGGGACAACCTTTGGTAATCACAGAACCATAGAAAACTTGAAAGACTTTGACTTTCAAAGCCTTTTAGGGCTTTCTGTTCCCTTGCCCTAAGGGAGAAGCAACTATAACCATGTAAATCCTGTCAAAGAGTTCTTGCCATTCTTAAGCTCCCTCAAGGCGGTTCCACGGTCTCCCCAGATAATTCACTGTCCTCCAAGCCAAGCCCCTTCAGCAGGAGATTGGTGTAGCTATGACCCAGGTGGAAGGGAGAGCAGCTGGAGGGCAGATAGACTCAGGGAGCCCTGGTGAGTTAAAGGTGGGCAGCTCTTCTCATCCTCAGGGTCAGTCCAGGCCTGGCAGCACACAAGACTGCCAGAGAAGCTTCTCATAAAATGACCTCAGTGGGTTAACAGGACCATTGTTTTATAAGCAAAATACTAAAACACCCTGAATCTGCCTGTATCTTCATAGGGATAAAACAGTGGAGAAATTCTACGTGGTAACAGGGTAAAGCATGTGATGGTTTCAGGTACCAGGTGAGCTGGTACATTTTCGCTTTGTACATGATTTGAAGGGCAAAGTTGTACATGAACCCTTTTCAGAAGCACAGGAGCTCCCTGGAGGGCATGTGGTATCTATCATGCTGCGTTTAAACCGGTGCTTTGGCCACTTTAGGAAAATCTGGCCTATCAACTACCAGGGGCAAGAAAGAGATCTCAGAGAGGAAGATTAGCCTGAAAGGGGAAGTAAATATAAACATGAGAGAGCTGGAGTGAAAGGAAGATTAAGTGTAGTGTATGACTTTCTCTGTGCCTTCTTACACAGGAAAATCCCTCCACTTTCTTTTTGCATAGTGTGGTTAACCTGTAACCCATGCTATCTGGACCAGACTGCCAGCTCGTGTCTTGTCTCCACATTCATTTAAATAATTTCTCTGAAAATCATTGCCTTTCACACTGACTGAAAACTTCTGCTGACATCCCCCAGAGACTGACTCCTTCCTAAATGATTCTCTGAACTGATAATGTCTTTTCAGTCAGCTTCTCTTATCTATACATATCTTGTCACTGACTTGTAACAGAAAGATTGGTTCTTACTTGCAATGCCATCAAACTAATTCTAGGATTTTAAAACTGGACAGCAAAGTATAAAATCAATGGAAACAGCCATTCACATAAAAGTTACTCCCTTCAAAAATCCATATCTATGGTGAAGCATTATGACTAAAATTGACTGAAATTAGATCTGATTAATAGTACCATTGGATCTGACAGTATCTCATTATATTGTCACTAAACCAGGAAATTCACTGAAAATTAGCTCTGATCACTGTTGCCACACCTTCCATCTCAACCTCTCATCTCTACTAGAAATATTGCATGTATTCAGGGTGCTAGTGAGGAACTTGAACTTCACTGACATCATGGTTCATTTCTTTTTACATTCCTATATCCTGCTATAGAAAGGTATTATGGTTTTTAGGATGCTGAAAAATTTCATGGAGTACACACAAATACAAATGTATTTGATTGCATTTGTAATCCAAAATTATTTTCAGAAATATAAACATCACTCAAGAAATCTCTTTAAAGACATTTCAAATGTAATCTCTTCTCTAAAAATGATTGCAACAGGGGAAGTGCCTTTCTGCCACACTAGATGCTCCTCCAATCATTACCAGTTTTGCTTTTGCCTAAAAGCAATATTTGTTCTTACGGTAGCTCCATTTTTGTACCCAGCTTCCTCCTCTACAATACTGTCTGTGATCCCACTCCTAAGATGCTGCTGTTCTCAGGAAACAGCCCACATCTTTGTCAACTTAGTTCTACCATGAAGTTAAACACCACTTTTATGTTTATGCCAGCTCTCAGGCTTTCAAACTCTTCCATTCTCTGCTTATTTTGATCAAGGAGCTGAATATCTTTTTTCCAAGTTTTCAGACTTTCAGCTGAGAGAAACACCCTCCAGCCCAGGACACTAGAATATATCAGCCACTTTTACTTTTTGAGCCCTTGGAAGAGAGGGAAACAACACAAGTAAAAATCCTCTGAAATCTTTTCCCCATCCCTGCCATTGGGACAGACACATCAAATCCAGAGGTAACAAGATCAGATGGAACCCAGTAACACAGAGCTAGTATGAATGTTAAAGGTTCATCTGATAGTTTGGGTCATCATCTATATAGGCATCTTGGTCCTGTCAGATTAAACAAGAAAAATTTACATATAATTTGGTCAGGTATAGCTAGAAAAATGCAGTGAAAAGTCTGGTCCAACGTGTGTAATTAAGCTAAGATAGAACACCAAGATAGAGCAAAAGGCAAAATTCAGGCCCAAGATAAGTGCAGCATGACACACCAGTTTAAATTTAACACTTACCAGGAAGTACAAACCACTTCTCCCTGTTAACATTAATTTTTATTTCCATTTAATTTTCACGTGCATGTGTAAAAATGTGATAAACCTTATGTTGTCTCCTACATCTCCCAGAAACATTCTGAATCATTCATAAAAAACTCACTACATAAAGTCTTAAATAAATTCTTTAAATGTGCCATTTCAAAACTTTTATTACTTTCCCAATTAGTAGTCACACAGTGCTTCAATTGAAATTCAAATCTGTCTGTTATTAGCTTATCACTAAGGTTAACAGTTTAATTCACTCATATCCAATCATTCATTGCTACATAATATAATGTGATATTCTACTGCTACTTTTTTTTAGTCTGTATGTAATAACTGAAATAAAATTATTTTCATATAGTTCAGTGGACCTAAATCAGTAAATCTGCCAGCTGATGATCTGCCCTCCTATGTTCCAAGTTTTCTTCAGCCTTCAATATGTGGCAAGACACCATTAGATTGACCATTTACCGTTCATCAACAGTTATACTACAGAAGTATGATTTTATGAATATGCCGTTGAAAAACTGGCTATTTAAAATTTATGCTAAATAAGAGGGGGGAACAGATTTCTAAGTAGTTTAGAGCTTATTTTACTGGGAAAAGTTATTCAAGGTTTAATGGGATTGAAATTTTTTTTTGCAGTGTAGTCATTATGACATTCTATTGTGTGCCTTTTGAAAAAAGAAATGCTAGCTTGGGAATGATGTCTTTTTTTAAAAAAAATTAAAAAATGAAGTGTAGCTGACAAAGTTCAGATAATTGGACAGAGCAGCAGAGCTTATACCAACAATGTATTCAGCATACTGACATGTGATATCTTTTGAAATCTCCATAGGGTCCTTTAGCTTACAGTGAGACATTGCAGAATCCTGGACTGGTGCAGAATAAAGGCTTTGCTCTTTCAGACATGCGCCAATTTCCAGTAACATAATTATTTTTTCAACTTCTCCTTTCCACTAGATCAATGAATATTCTACTTGGTAAGTGTAGAAGGCTTTACCACCTCAGTCCAGAATCCTGCAAGTAATGCCAGAACTCTATAAAAATATTCAAAGCTAGAAAAATGTGGTTAGTGGAGCATCAGTATTGTCTGTCATTACTGCATGCTATTCTCATTAAGACATAATAAGGCCAACACTGGTAGAAAGACAATAAAACAAGGATGGGGAAAATGGGTCCTAAAAATGAGAGCCACTGGACCAGACAGAACAAAAGACCAGCAGCTGGTTTCCTGCCACACAGGGTACCTATAGTAGCCCAGCTTCTCAGGGGTCTTGTAGTCTGTGTAGTGATTAAAACATCTGCTATTCAGCTTTAAGGCTTAAAATACTGACTTTAAAGTTTTAAAGACGATTTTGTGGCTAGGAAAACTTACAGTCTTGCTGCTATGAGGTTTGCCCCATACCCAAAGTGAAAAGACCAACTAGGGACAGACTTGTTTCACATTGGCTTTCTGAACAGGATGGAACTGAATAAAGTTTAAAAAATTAATTCTATTACTTTTTGTCTCCTGATGTGAGCAGCTCTATTTCTGTCCTTGAATTGAGCCCAGTACAATTTGTTTAATTCTCAGGAGAGACAGAATGTGAAACTTTACCAAGCGTTAATCTAAAATTACTAGCCAGCTGAACCAGCAGCGATGTTTAGCAAGATATGCATTTTGCAGCAACCTGATGACATTACAAAAAAAAGACTGATAGGACTTGTAGGAAGATTTCGCTGTAACCCCAGCAGGAATATCCTGTAAAGCCTTTGAATTTTTGCTTAATAAGTGAAACAAATGTGTAACTCCATCAAATCTGCATCTCACTTGACCGAACAGTCTCAAAAAAATCATCTTGACCTAGCCAAGATGCCATGAAATTCAATCAGCCTCCTGATGCAGTAGGAGGCTCAAAGAGATGTCAGACTTACATTGTGGAGGAAAGACAAGTTAAAGATAGAGATAATACGCTTAAAGAGCCATGAGAGTAAGAGCTGGAATTAATATTTATTACTTAGACAAGTAAATACGTTAGAAGAGCAACTAGTATTCTGACAAGTTGGAAAGACTTGATAGCCCTGTGGTGGCTAATTAACATACAGTAGTGTTGTCTCCAGGAAACAACAGGATTGTGTCATATGTTATGTGTCCCAGCTCCTGTGACCATGTTTCAAAACATCCACTCATTTCCTCTCTTCCACAACAGCAACAACAGAAAGCAAAAAAGACTCCTTCTGCTTACCTACCTCTGTAGCCAGATCTTGACCCCACCACAATAAATGCGGTAAGCAAAACTCTGTCAGTCCTGGAGAAGACTCTTTTTCACAGCAGTGAAGGAAACCACAGGTACATAGCTGTTCATTTTGCTTGCTGTGTTTTTCCGATGGCTGGAGTGCCATGGTTTCTAAATCTGACCACTTAACAGCTGACATGCATTCATGTTGCATGAATTATGGTGGGGAGGTTAAATATAAAAAGGATGTAAAAATTTTATATATATAAATAAGTAATTGAAAGGAAGAAAGTCAACCAAATTGCAGTCAAGATAAGTGTCAAGAATTTAGTGCCAAAAAAATATGTATCCCTCAGTAAAACCAGTAAACCATGTGATTAGTATCTCAAAAACCTTGAAAAAGAGCTTTAAAGACTACGAATTACATGCAATAAGACACAATGAAAGCATAGCAGAAGATGTACTGAAGAAATGTACTGTAATAAAATGCTTTATTGCAGTAGTGGCAACAAACCTGAGGCATTTCTTTGAGACACTCCCCTGTTTGGTTAAATGAGGATAAATTCACAGAAATGTGATGTAGTGATAAGAAGTTGCTGAAGGAAGACTAAGGGCTTGATTCACCCACTGATTCAGTACACTTGCACCAAGCTGGATGGAGTTCATGCTGATCTGGAAAAGGCGGTGGTCAGGTGAGACAGAGACCAGACAGACTTCCTAGTTCTGTGCTGGGACAAAAGAAGCACCAGCAAAAATTCAGAGGTCACCGACTCTTTAGGTAGTGGCAGCCACAAAGACTTGTGCCTGGACGTGCTGTCATGTAGGACACCAACACATCCTGTAATGTTTTATTGTACTGTTTCTTCAAGGAGATGTCTATCCGGTACAGACACAGAAATTAAGCGTACAGAACCAAGGGCAAGCGGTAGGCATTGCTTCTAGGAAGCTATTTAACTATGAATAATTTAACATAACTTTAGGGTTTTTTCCATCTCCAAAATTCATTATAAAAATAGTAGCAGGAACATTTCAACCACAGTTAAAAAAAAAAAAAAAGAAAGAAAGAAAAAGGAAAAAGAAAAAACAAGAGAAGTTAAATTTGTTGTATATTTAACAGGGTCTGAGCTTCTCTTTGCTGTCCAAGTGCAAGCAAAGTATGAGCAAAGTCAATGGCACTGACCTTCTTATTGTTGAAGAGAAAGCAACAGATTCTTGACAGTCTCCAGGGCAAAACAAGGGAGACCTTGCAAACATGTCTCTGTAGGGGCTCTAAACAATAGCAAAGGTTCTTTCCCAGGGTTGTATTTCTCTATTCCTTTGGCACACTTTCACAAAAGGGTTGGGTCCTTTGAGGTTATCTGCAATGTGCTTATGCTCACAGCATTAATATGCCTGTTAGCTCTGTACCCTCAGCATACTTTTACTGTCATTAAAGAGTGATTATAAATCAGAAAAAAAAAAAGTCTTGGAGATGAGACGCTGGACTGAAGAAAAGCAGGCCTCTAGGCTCTAACCTCTTCTCACGGCACTTCAAGCAAGTAACATGCATCACATTTCTATTAACCATACATGCTTAGTTCATGAGCTCTTTGAACAGAGATTATTTCTTTTCCTGAGTATGTAGGTATAGAAGAGCAGCATTTTGGAGCAGTGGCCAAGGCCAAAATGCCTTCTAACCAGCTGTTATACACTAAGAATTTTAGCAACTATGAAAAAAACTATTTTGCAGGCCTCTCTATTAATAAAAATATTTAAAACATCATATGGCAACTTGCCTTTTTAATTTTTTGAGAATACTGAACACTTTTAAGTGCACTGATCTTCAGCTGTGCTACCTCTCAGCTCCCAAACACAAGTGCATATTTCTTTGACCATGTTATTGATTTCCAGCCTTGTGGGGCACATTTCTTGGCAGCATTGACACTGCTGGGATGAAACTGCCATCAGCAAGCAGGTTGTGAGAACCTCAGCATATGTGTAAGTTTGTTGTCCACAGCTGCAGAGGCTGCAGGGTTTGGATACAGCTGCAGAGCACAGGGGAATTTTTAATTACCTCAAAGAATTAAAGTAAGACTGCATTCAGCATCTTACCAGCTTTGAGTATGCCAAGTGAAAAATGCTCATGGGGAAAAAAAAAAGCATGTTTTGATTGTCAAACTACTTCAGTAATAAAGAGGAGATGCTATTTTGAACATTATATTGAAAGTGAATCGGTGCGATATTGTTAGTAGCAAATTCCCATACCATCCCAGTAAACAAGTTACATACCTATTTTCCACTGGCAGCAACTTCCACCCCATAGGAGAACACCGATTTAGTCCCATCAGCTTCAGGATGGCTCAGTGCTACATCACCACAAAGTACCACAGGATCCCTGCACTCCTCCTTTCTATCCCGGACTCATCTCATGTGAATTCATGCTGTGTCTGTGGACAGAGGTTCTCCCTTTCCAGGACACATCTATACTGGGAAACCATGGCAGAGGGCAGGAAAGCATGCAGGAAAGCTGCAAATTTGGCTGTGCAATGATGCTGTAAATTGTGACAGCTACAGATGCAAAAACTTGGTAAATTACTGCAAAAGTGTTATCTGCCTAACCCTGCACAGTGCTTCAGCTGTGTAATATAAAAAATCCTGCCTTGTTTTTAAGCCAGAGTGTTTAGCTGACTTTTCTCTGTGCAAAAGAATCCTCTTCATTTTAACGTGTTATGCATGAAATTGACTCCATCACATTAAGGATGCAAAATCTTGATGGTGGTACAAGATGCCTGGAGGTGAATGATCTGATCTAAACCCAACAGAATTACCCCTGCCTGTTCCAGTCAGCTTCTCCCGGATGCACAGCTGCATAAGAGTATTGCCAGCATGGTATAGGAAGCTTGTATTTCTGAAAAAAAATAGGATTAGTATTATGCAAATCTGTAGTGTGAATCATCCTCACTGCATGAGAGAAAGTATGTGAAATAATTTATGCCATTTTAAAACACCATTTTCCTTATTTGCTAAATACAAGCCTGCTCATGACTTTGGTATGTGTACCAGCTGTGTTTCTATTTACCACTGCCCACTTCTATCAGAACTTCTGCTCTGCCTAAAAGTTTACTAATGGGCTGGCTAAATATGCTGCTTTAACCAGTTTTGTGAATCCTGGGCTCTGCACTGAAATCGTTGTCCATATCCAGCAATGTTACCACTCAGCAGAAACTGCAATTATTCAGCAGTTCTGTTGAATAAAAATGAGGCAAATAGGCAAAAGTAGTGAAAAATGTTAATGCTGGGGTAAACTCTGCTCAGCTACACAAGATTATCCATATTTGAAATACACAGGACTGGCCTTTTGTGGCAGCTGTGGCTCATCCCAATAGTAATGGGGAAAAGAACAAAGTGTATCAGCACTAGAAATATTTTAATAGGACTAGGATTAAATTTAATTGCCTCATTTTAAAAGATCAGTTTATCAAACTTACTAAGTCCCAGTTAAAACCCAGTCAGCATGCCTGTGGCTCTTCAAAATAGCAAGAGAGCATTTTTTTTTCACATGTTAAGACAGGCAAAAGCCATTTTTCCTTTGCCTGGAATAAAACATATAGGAGGTCTGCTGTTCATTGGCGGCTTCTTCCAACCTCACCTGGGAACACTTGTGGCTCTTGGATAGTGATTATTTATAGGAAAGTAAACAGCTCCAGACATAATACTTTTTCTCTAAGTGTAAAAACCTCCTTTGCCTAGTTCTCAAGGGGTAAAAGTGAAGATGTAATCAGTCTTTACACTTATATATTTTTTAAATTATTTAACTTTTATTACTGTTGCACCATTTATACAATTACATATAATTTCAATGCATCCATTGTACATTTTGTTTTTTCATTTGTTTTCCAATGAGTGTGTGTTGGTGTCTGTGACACAGAATGGAAGAGAAACTGGAACTGCAATGAACGCAGACTTTTTCATTTCCACTGACCAATAAACAGAACTACAGGTGCACCCAACCACGGACATGCATTAACTCGTCATGAGAAATCTAGGTAGGCTAAGTAGGATGAGAATGCTTTTTACTCCCAAAAAATATTTGGAGAGGAAGAATTGGAGGATTGGCATTGAGAAATATGTGGACAGCTAAGTGGGTTTTGTCTGAAAGTTGGCATTCATCCACTGCATAAAAAAAATATCAAAATAAGAAAGGCTGTAAATAAAAAAAAAAAAACACAGAAAATACTGCTTTCATAAAGATCTGATTGCCTTGGCACAAACCTAGTGGGCAGAATCAAACGCATCACTCCCAAACCCCATTACAGAACAAAAAGAAGATTTTGATACACTGGTGGAGTGCATTTACAGCAGTTCAGATACAAAAGATGTGCTGTACTTTCAGACATCCATTTATTTATTTATTTATTTTTTAATCCAGGACTTGTGTCAAGTTGGCAGAAAGTATATTAGATATTTCCCCACAAAAATACTATTTGGATTCTCCCCCCTCCCTCCCTCCCAACTTGATGGGACATCCTTTTCATTTTTTCTCTTTTTTTTTTTTCTCCTTCTTTTCTGGGCAATACATATTTGCTATTTCAGATCTGAAACGAGTTAGTATAGCTGAAAAAATAAAAAAAAGACACAGGTTGTTTTAAGTGGTTGTTTCAACAGGCTGTCCAATTTAATCTTGCACTGCTATGGTTTGATCCGAATTAGTCGCTGGAACTTCAGAAGGTTTCGCTTCCTCTGGAGGGGCTGCAGGGTCCGAGGCCTTAGCAGTCGAACTAGGTGCTGCTGTTGCCGCGGGCTCCTTGGAAGAAGGCGCAGCCTCGTTGCTGCTAGGTTTTGAGTCTGAAGCTGGGGCCACTTCACTTTTAGTTTCTTGGGCTGCAGGCGCTGCGGGAGCCTCAGTCTTTTTGGCTTCCCCTTCCTCTTTGCTCTTGTCATCTGCTTTACTGGGAGCTGTGGCTTCTGAAGGCTGGGAAGCTTTTGCATCGGTGCTAGGCTCAGAGGGTTTGGGTGCTTCGCTACTGGCAGCTGGAGCAGAGGCAGCAGTCGGCTCCTCTTGCTTGGGTGCCTGTTCGGTATTCTTCTGTGGCTCTACTTTTGCATCGACAACAGCCTCCGACTTCTCAGGTTCTGTTTTCTGGGTTTCTTCCTGGGTCACTGTTTTCTCCTTCTCCCCTTCTTTTTCTTCTGTCTTATTGGCAGTGACCTGAGTATCCTTTTCTCCCTTTTCCTCCTTGTTGTTCTCCTTCACTTCTGCAGTCTCTGTGGTTTTCTGGGCATCCTCAGCCTCCTTTGGAGTCTCCTCTTCCTCAGTTGCTGCTCCTTCGGCCTTCTTGTCTTTGTCTTTAGCTTTTTCATCATTGACACTGTATCCCTTCTTCTTCTTGCTCAGTTTGCCTCCCATGTTGGAGTTCTGTAACAGAAAAGAGAAAGAGTTGATTACCCAAAGCCCAGCATGCATCACTGAGAGAATCAAATTCAGATCAACTGAATTGCAAAAGAAAGATTTATTCTAGCTCCTGAAAAGGAGACCACATGAGGTTTGATAAGATGTTCTCAGCTGAATTACCAGTTCTGCAGAGTACCATGGCCACTGAGCTTACACCCTGCTCAGCCCTGCAGGCTTTCAGTCAGCAAACCCCCTTCTGCCACATCCCTTATGAGCAGTCCTCTGAACACCCCTCACTCTGGTTAAAGTTCAGCAGGGAGGAAGGGGATGGAGTAGCAAGAAGTAGCAAGATGATTGAGCACTTATGTACAACCACAATATTTTGTGGCCTGAGAAGGAGTGGAAGTAGAACAAAACCACATTAATATTCAGGTTTGCGAATGAACTGCATTTGACTGCCAATCTTGGCATCCACCCCTGGTTAGCACAAAGTCCAGTACCACTCTCTGAACCACCTTGTCATTAAGGTCTGGAGAAATCAAAGGAAGCCTAGAGTCAGTGAGAAGGCTATTGCAGAAGACTGCATCTACTCCCCACACCTCACCTGTTAGCCCCACAGCCAGTTTCCCTCGTACATACAGCCTTTGGAGAGGGCTGATGGTACCCGGAGGACAGGAGCCTGTGCTTCCCTCACCCAGAGGGATGTGGGCATTCAGCTGCCCCAGAAGCAGGAACAGCTCCCATGCAGCGAGTCCCACCCATCTTTGAAGCTTCCACAGGGACTGCCCACCCAAAGCCTAGCATCCTCCCATTGGGATGGGAAACACAGAGACCGAGGCACAGCAAGACTGTGACTACTCCATCAGACAAAAGAAACAAACACAGGTACTTCTGACCACAAGCTTACATGTGCATGTGACATGATGCAATAAAAAAAGGGGGAAGAATGGGAGAATATTTGTAGCCTCTGCTCCCAGTTTCCAAGCATGACAAGTAATAAGTACACTGTTCAGTTATTTAAAAGAAGCTGAGCACGTGTGTAACCATATCCTTTATGTGAGAGCCTTAACTAAGAATATATAAAATCTTTCACAGTACTTCAAAGAAACTTTGTCTACAAAAATGGGAAATACACATATATTGGGTCATTAAGTAAAACAAAAACCTCCGTGAATGGAGAAAAAAATTACAAATCTAGTATAAAAGCAAATATTTAATTCATGCTTAATGAAAGGTTAAGAAAAAATATTTCTGTGTTTCCTACTATTTGAAAATAGGAGAAGGTGACTTTTTTCAAAGAACTGTCAAACAAATGTTTAGTGTAAGGACTTCTCCAAGGGAGATGAATCATTCTAATTTTCTGTTTTGCACAGGTAGATATAATTATAGGCTGTATTTTTTTCACACTTGCTAAAACTGTGAATACAAATCAGTAAAAATTCATAGGATTGCTCATAGCAGGCTGAATATAAAGTAATATTACATACAACTGAGAACTAGCTGCCTCTCAGTAGATTTTCTGCTATCACAGATGTAAGCCCCAGGCAGAGCCCAACAACCAGATATCCACACATCTTGGGCAAAAATGAGATATGGTCAGCAGAGGTCTTTCTGACTTCAGCTTTCAAAACGAGTAATTTGCAGTAATTCCAAAACCAGTAATTTGCAAATACTGTTGAAACATTATCACACAGCCCTGCAAAATAGTAATGTGATGTTAGTGAGATACTGCTTTGTTGTCTGAAATTTTACAGCAACAGCAATGAAAGGATTAACTTCCACAGAGTAACAGCTGAGCAATCTAATCTCTTCATGACAGAGTTATCAGGTTTTTAGGTATTTAGGGCAGGCTGTGGACATTAGTTTGTTATCTGACAAATGTATAGTCTTCCTGATTACTCCATAAATATTGCCCTGATTATTGTTTATGTACAGCTACAACCAAATACTTTGAAAGGGCTTTTGCAAGTCAGCAGGATTGGAGATTTATACTGAAGCCTTGTGCATATCCCAATTTGTAATCCCTAATTAAGCCTTTATTTCCCAGAAAAGCACAGGTACTGTGAGCCTAATTTCATTTGCTGCGTCTTCTGTATTTTTCAAGATTTTGCTGTTTCAAAGATAGTAGTAACTCACCACAATTTATATTTCCTTCCACAACAATCATTTGACCTCAGATACAGTTGGATACAGAATGTCTATGCCAAAGTACCTTTAAAAAATAGAGAAGCATGCATATGATAAATGTGCTCCCAAACTAAGAAAGGAAACATGCTCTGTTTTTTCTTGGAGGTGCACTGTGAAATCTCTGTGTCTCAGTTTGCATCACAGCCAGCTGGCTCAAGATATGGGAGCAGAAGACGGGGAAAGAGGTTGGAGACTCTCATTATGTTCTATTAGCAAATATTTACACTTACAAAGGGACTGCCATCTTCCAGCAGAGTTTCAACTACTTTTTAACAGACTAAATTCACTCTTTGTGACACTGAATCTCATATCTCCCTGTTAAAAAGCTGCCTAGATCATCATGATAGCAGCTGCCCCAGGCTATGATACAAAAGCAGAGCAATCATCAGGATCATTGCCCAGGTAACAATGCTACCATGTCCCTTTTCCACCATATATTATTTACAAACATTCCTCCTCTCCCCAGACTTCTGATAATACATCTGGGCTCCCCTGTCACCTTTTCCACGAACAGTCCCATAAGCTCCACTGCTTCAAACAGAGGCTGGTCTCGTACCTGTCTCAGCCCGAAGCACATCTCTGAACCATCCAGTGCAGAGGCCCAGGGTAGGGCAGACACAAAGCAGTATTAATTAAATAGTATTTAAAATAAATAGTATATTAAAAGTACAACCAACTATACCTGTGAGAAGATCAGCATGTGCACCACTACACCTAAACATCTCTGTGACTGTGCAGGATATTGTTGCAAGGATGATCCTGCCTGGTACTAAACGAAAGCAGGTGTCAGTGAAATGTCTCCCAAGTGAAGCAAAGTGCAAAAAGTCATTGAGATGCGAATTCCTACAGTGTTAAATCCACTCTCTGTTACTGCCTACATGTTAACACTTGAAAGGGTACAGACCTCTTTCCCACTCCCCACCAAAGGACTAAATTATGAAGAAAAAAAACGGGTTACTCTCTCCCAGGGAGAGTGGGGATCCTGGATTCATTGCTCAGCCTCTTCCACTACCCTGCCTCTCCCTAACCCCATAATCATTGCATTCACCTTGTGAATGACAGACCCAAGACTGAAATTTGCCTACTACTATTGACCATTATTTACAGGCTAAGCCCCAGTATTTCTTCAGTTATTTGAACTTCCATTGACAGGTACAGGTTTTGAACTAGCTCGAGCAGCTGCCAAGTGAGCATAATGCTCTTTGTAGTTAGCATGTCCCAAAGGAAGACCCTTGAAAATTTTGGTGCTGAGCACCATTCCTATAAAATGACATAGCATTTAATGGCTGTGCCTTCTTACTGCTGGAAAGAAAAGGGTCTGGAGACAGACATTCCAGAAGCCAATTTTATCTAAGAAGATGAAATATATTAGTAATTTTCAGGGAACTTTGGTGAACAAATTTGCAGACCAATACTTCAGAAGAGCAAAGTAAAATATAACACTTGGGAGCTACAGTAGATTTTATCTGCTTCCCAGGCCACTCAGTATTCTTTGTATTTCTCTTATAGAAAAAGAAACAGATCCAGAGATCACTGTGACTGACTGTAGAAGAACTACTCCTTGCAATAGGAGCAAGGATTTCTTCAGTTTCTAGAAGCAGTTATATGCTTTGCTCATCCTGAAGTTTCCATTCTCCTGCAGGAACAGAACAAGAGAGCTTGCATAGTTATCTTTCTTACTGTATGGTAGAAATGATCTCCAGAGTGGATTATTTAGATTAAAAAATATATGTATGGGTCACTCAGAGAATGTTAAGCATTTTGAAATGTGCATATTTGTGATAATCAAGACTCAAAGATTCAAGGTCCATAAGACCATAATGAAAGAGGAAGAAGAACTCACAGAACACTTCAAATTTTCAATCTGAAGACTCATAGACATGAGTGCCTGGAACATGGGCAGCATATATTTGCAGTTTGTAAAAATAATTATTATTTGAAACTTCTATACTTCAAATTGTACTTCTATATTGAAAAAGTCCCTAGAATTAGCCTCTTACTGTCTCTTTCATCAGTAAAGGTTTGTCTGCCCAATTAGTTTTCTTATGTGCTTGTAGACTTCTAAACATTTGTTTTAGCATAGGCTTTCACATGCCATTACAGAGTCTGACTATTTCAAGAACAGACTTGCTATCACCCTCCCTCACAGTACTGCAAGCAGGGCAACAGGAAAGGACAAACACACAGGTGGCACCTGGAGGTTACCTCAGCCTGATTGCCAAAGCTAAACTCCCAAAGCTCCTGTTCGACTGCATGCAAAGCAGTCCATCTCCAGAAAAACCAGTTCAGGAAGACAATAGGTACCTTCTGGAATTCCACTGCCTCCAGCGCAGGGTAGGCACGTGCAGTGGGTCAGGCCAAAGTAGCCCTTGCACAAGCCTGTTCCCAGGTATGAGTTATCTCACATTGCCTGCAGACAACTGCTGTAAAATGCACATCCCTTGCAAGGCAGGGTTTCAACACTCCAAATCAAATGAAATACCAATCCCAGAAACTGCCCCACCCCCCAGGGGCTGAAAAGAAATAGAAAGATCTTGAAGAAACCATTACATCTCTGTGCCTCATTGATTCACCCTACATCTTCACTAAAAATAAATTTTTAAAAAAGACAAAAATTTTTATTAAGGGACACATATGGAAGCTGAAAGAAATAAGGCACATGTAAACACAGTTTTTTGAAAGATTTTCTGAAATAAAAATATCCAAAACTTACTACTTCTCAAAATATGCAATATAATTTCATGCTCTCCATTACACATACATGTACACACATGCACACATTCAGAGACATTCCTATCCTCAGCAGGCCAGGTCAATTAGTTTTCCAGCTTAACGTTAGAAAATGTCTGTTTGCATACCCTTAGATAGAATTAGACTTGCTAGCCTTGCCTTTTAGCAACAAAGCCATATTTTTCTCTTCTTTCTCCATTATCCTCACATATCTTCATCTGATTTTACTTGGAATTAACAGAACAGAAATGCTAGGTCTTGTTCAGATTCAAGCCTCTTCAAACCTCAGTATCAGTGACATTTTTCTTTTTTTTTTTTTCTTTTTTTCTTTTCTTTTCTTTTCTTTTCTTTTCTTTTCTTTTCTTTTCTTTTCTTTTCTTTT
>JACBWW010000011.1:7875771-7919061 GCA_020086605.1 Lanius collurio | reverse complement strand
TGTTTCACAAGCCAGATTGAGCATTTTATTTTATTTTATTTTATTTTATTTTATTTTATTTTTATTTCTTCTCTCTTCTTTTCTCTTCTCTTCTCTTCTCTTCTCTTCTCTTCTCTTCTCTTCTCTTCTCTTCTCTTCTCTTCTCTTCTCTTCTCTTCTCTTCTCATCTCTCTTCCTGTACCTTCCTTCCTTCCCCTCCTTCTCCTTAATCCTTTCCCCTTAGCACTTTCTTTCCCTTCCTTACCCCATCCTCTTGTTCTGTGCCACTTATGTTTCAGAGAAGTGATGGGAACCAGCTCTGCTACAATCAAGCAGGCTAGCATGACGGAGGCAGGAGCAAACACACCCTTGGCCACCTCTCCCTTCTGAGGAAATGTTGGGCTGGCACAAAGCTGTGCCAGGAGAGGCCAAGCACATTGTGGAAATCTGCACCTGCAGGGCTGTGAGCTGCACACCTGCATGTAGCCCAGAGCAGCAAGGTGCTCGGACATGAGGTGCACACAACAAAATATGACCTGGTTGTTCCTTAGCACTATACAGTTTTGTGTGTTTAGTGCTGAGAGACACACAATAACAAACTGGAAACATCTCAGCTTGGCACTTGTACAGTATTCTTCACGGATCACCCAGAATTTTTAATCCCTCCCTCAGCATGGGCACAGTGCTGTAACTACTGCACCTCCTTTCTTTCTTCCAATGCCTTGTGAATCTCAAGATTTAGAAAAAGTGTATAGAGTAAAAGAACAGTGAATGATTAAAAGACAGAAATTGTGCTCACTTGATTTCCTAACCTTGATCTTTAAAAGAAACCAAATCCAATTTTGAGACCTATCTGTTTTGTTTTAAAACACAGACAATAAAGGAATTCTAGGAAGTTATATTGCCAAGTTTAAGTGTTTAATTCTCAGTCATATTTCAGTTCTACTTTTCTCTAGTGAGAGGTGGAATGCATTTAATGCAAATTTCTTTTTTTAAATAAAAAAGGGAACTTCAATTTTTATATTAAGCTTAAATTTCTCAGGGACATGTACACCACAAAAAAAGGGGAAGCATGATTTTTAATATAAGCTATTTGTTATTAATATATCTAAATTATTATCACTGATATTTTACTTCAATTATGAGAGTTATATTAATTTAAGCACACTGCAGGCTGATATAAAATTATCTCAGTCTAAGAACTTGTACATGAAAAACTGCTTCATTTGAGAGGAATAATTGCTATTAATGCAGCAAGTTATCAGCAAACTAAACAATCACATGGGAATTTTTTTGAGAGCAAATTAAAAAGTTGTACCTGAGATATTGCTACAATTTATGTGAAATACTTGAGCTTGGAGGTGTGTACTATTTAATAAATTAGGAACCAAATTTTCCAAGAATAGATGAAGGGTGGTGGTGAGCAGTTTCATAACAGGTAAAGGTTTTGCCAGAATTATCAATTCATAGAGCACCAACCTGAAACCACAAGTACTTCACACATATAATCCATTTTTGCACCCCGTGTGTAAAAAAGGTAGCTAGCTAGGCAGAATTCCTGAATAAAAGTAAAATTTGTCCATTATTTAATCAAAGAGTGATGATGATTTTATGGGTTACACTGAAAGCTGCTGTTGGAGACTCTGAACTTTCATCTCTCTGATTCTGAGGACTCTACAGATGAAGAACCTGTATGCATAACACTGACTGAAGATCCACTACTCAGCCTGACTGTGGTCAGACACCTGCACTACCTTTGCTGTAGGAGGGTCTGCAGAAACAAGTGCATGACAGCACTGCCTCATGCAGTCTGTGGAGCGTCACTGTGTGAAACCCACTTGAGTGACCTGTGTGCTGCAGAGTCACTCCATAGGAGCATGTTCCAAATGCAATACACCTCATTTCTACGATGCACAAGTGGCCTCTCCAGCTACAGAGCCATCTTGCAGAAAACATAAGCTGAACACAGGCCATCATTGCCTTCCTGAGTCAATGAGCAGCATGGAAGAAATGCTCTGCTGTGTGCGAATTCCCCACTCACCCCAAGCAAGGCTGAGCTTTGTAGGCAGAGATAACATCTTTTATTAGACAACCTAATAGGGATAGAGATAACAGCACCCTTGTTCTCCTTAGACAATTGTCTACAGCGAACACATTCTTGTGTTAGCTTTCTTCATTATCTTCTTACTGCTGGTTTCAAATCAGAATTGTAGTCTTTTGCCACATGTGGGGTTTTTTCACTGATCCAACACAGTACTACTTTGCCCAGCAGTGTAGATACATCTGCAAGCATGTTCAGTTTCATCCCTGGCAGGAAATTCAAAGCTGTTTTGCATTGGGTATAACAACAAGTCATATTAAAAACTGAGCAAACAGAAGCAGCATAAAATATAATATTTTTACAGTGCAGTGTATACATTGCTCAGCTTTGCATTCAGTTCATCTGATGCTCTGATTGCTTAAATGAAAAATGCTGCCATAAATTTCTATTTATTTGCCTCATTTGCTCCATTCTATCTTCCAGTCTTCTTCCAGACTCAAGATGCAGCTGACATTCAAAGCATTTCCCCTATATTCAGATTAACTGCATATGTTCTTTTTGTTGAATAATAAAAGCAGCTTGCAGACATGCTCGTGCAGGCACACACATGCAGCCAAAAGTCAGCCTGCCCCAGAGTGAGATCTTAATCACACCATTGTTAGGCACATGGCTGGAAGAGGAAACTCTGCTGTAAACACCTGCTTTGCAGAGACTGAGATTAACCTTACAAGAACACCTTTTGTAGAAACAGCTTGCAGGCTTCAAATAACCTGAAAAACTAAGCAAAAACATATAAGCATATGCCTTTTCCTTCTTCTTTCAAAATTGCCACATCATTTTGGGGTTTGTGCACGTCTCCTCAACAGCCAGTTTAATAACTATTTCATACTAGCCAGCGTTTTCTAAGCTGTGTCCTAGAATTAAGTTCCTAAATAGGAAATTATGCAAATTTCAGAGGTGGTTATTACCCACCCATCTTTGAGGCTGTTTAGGTCCCAGGACATACAGCACTAAGGGAGAGATGAGATTCCACACATATTATTCCTGTCAGCCACTTTTTGCCTCCCTCAAATACTTAAGACACCACCACCACATCTAATTTCAAAAACACAGAAGGTGATAAAAATCTAGATAATGGGATTATTTCCTTTCAAATTGTATTTTGCTTGAGTTCTGTCCTTCCAGTGCAATCCTTATCATGGATCTCAACACCCCAAATATGTTCATATCTTGTAAACCCATGACCGGTTCCTCCTTTGGGTGCCTCCAAAGGCTACATTAAAAATGTAACAGTCAGAAGCTGGCAGGCAATGAAAACATTATCCTCCTCCACACTACAGTCCTGTGGAGGAGTGGTGGGAAGGCCTCATTCCTGGAGGGACTGCACACTGGAAAAGGGAATCAAGCTTAACACTTATAGCTTGTATTTCTCTAGCCTCTTCCTGAACAAAGAACAGTATGGGGAGCATGAAGATAGTTGAAACTCATGCTTTCTATACTAAAAAAAGAAATTATCATATGGTCATCATTTACATGTTTTCTTCAATAATTAAAGTTGTCAGCTGCTGTTTGTATAAATAGTAGATTTACCTGTCATTTCTTAAAATAGGCATGGAGAGCCACATTCACAGTTTGAATAAGGCATTTGGATATTCAACTAGGGAACTGCCACTGGAGACAGTTATTTATGGGGATCTATATTTACATTTTATTTGTCTAACATTCCACATTCAAAAACACCTCTATTACTTTAATTCCCATTGAAATGGCCAAACTTTTAATCAAACTTGAAAGAGTCCTTAGAATATAAATTACAGTATTCTATAAGAAAGAGATGCATTAGCTTTGAAATCTAGGAACTACCAGTTTTGCTTTGAAAATGGATTCTCCAAGTCATTGCTAAATTCTTCCTTATTTTTGTTTTCCATCTCATGGTGCTGCTTGATGAAAACAGCACACTAAAAGAGCATTCTCACACTTCGGCTTACATTCTTACATTTTGGCTGTAAGAAAGCATTCTATACCTAGGAACAGAACTTTTAACACACAGCTCAGACCTAGAATTATAAACAAAATCCAGTTCTCAGTTTCATTTTTCATTTTCAAATACAAGGCACGTGGACTGCAACACACCATTTCTGACTGCAGCACATGACTCCACAATTGCACCACTGATAGGAGGAAAACAGGGAACCAAGACCAGCCACCATTACTTAATGCAGCGCTTGCTGCTGCTGTGCATATCGTGGTGTTCAGGAGAGCACTGCAAGCTGTTCCTTCCAAAATACACAGTATTTAATTTACCCAGAAAAACAAACAAACAAAAAAAGCAATTTAAACGATTTATTGTTGTCTCCTTTATTCCATAAATAACTATTTAAGTATTTTAAGATATAGTTAACAAATTCTCTATCTGCTTCTACCTGTTTTAGTTCTATATTAAGCTGCAGGAATAGCTTTTCTCTGTTTTTCCTCAAAAGGAAATGACAGCACATCTACTTGATGCTCCTGGATGTACCACATTTTTAGGTTTAGACATTAGAAGAGGTTGGCTGATTTTGAAAGAGTACTGATGGCTCTTTTCTCCCAAAGAACATGCATCTACTTCAGTCACTGGTGATGTGCCCACCCTCCCGACAGCCTCAGCCCTGAACACAGCAACAACATTCCTCACAAGTTAAGGCATATGCAAGAGTCACAGGATAAAGCCAATTTCATCCTCCAGCTAATACACAATTACTAATGACAGTTAAATTAGTAATTGAAACATTATTCCAAAAATACCTGTACGTCTAACATGGCATTAGAAAGCTGAGCATGCTTACGTCCTTAGGATAGTGTTACACATCATGCCTCTGGTGGAATTTAACCTCCTGCAAGCAACCAGCACAAAGCCTACTCACCACTTCAGCAGCAGTTAAAGGGTATTTTACACCAACTCCCTGAAGAGCTGCTGCATTTCTCCTTGGAAGAACAACTTCTGACTTTCAGTCTTGTGTACAAAGTTTCATTTTAAACAAAAAATGTTGTACTGAAGTCAAAGTATTCAAGTCAAGTCATGCCTTGTGTAACATCAAAACTACCTATAATTAAACCTGTGAGACTTTGGGCTGAATTACAAGTATTTCTCATGTTGCTAAGAAAAAATTCTTCCTCGTGATCACAGTATCAGTGTCAGCAGCTTATCAGCTCTCAGCTTCTCACAGCTCTGTTGTAATAATGTCTTCTAGTAAAGACGTGCTCGAAAGAAATCCGGGAAATGGAAGATTGAATGCTCAACACCTTGGAAAACTTTCTATGCTTATGTGCCTGAGCACTTATTTTTGCCATATACATCTTCTACCAGACTGCAGCTTGGTCTATTATATTAAGTTTTTCACTTCGGTCTTTCTCACTTCCTGGTTCTGACACTAGCAAAATATGTAGTTTTTTTTTAAACCAGCATACATTAAGACAAAAGAAAATCTCATATTCCAGACTTTCTTTTTTGATCTTATTCAGAATGCACGTCTAATACTGCATTTTGAATTTTTTTCTTTCTCCCCTCCTTTTTTAAACAAAACATTACATTCAAACTGGTTTACCAGTTTCATCTTAGTCACTGGGGGAGGTTTATCAAAATAACATGGAACAGGTACTCAAAAATCACTGAAAGAAAAGAGCATTAACCAGCTAATTTTTATTTGTGTCTTATCTCTCTCCATCTTTTCCATCACTACTCATTTGCACTCCTCTAATGTCTGTTCAAAATACCAAGACACCTTAGGCAGTCTTTTATTAAGACTTTCAATATTCTCCAAAGCTTGAGAAATGAATGCTGTATTTCCTGATGCAGTTGGAGAACCATAGGTCAGTGGAGCCTTTGCACTCCTTCAGTGCCACATGATGGTAATAAGGCAACATGTATTCCCAGTGTGCCAGAAGGCTGAAAGAACCGTAGTTTGTGTTGTGATTTCAGTAGTGCAAGACAGCAGCGGGAACTGCAGAACAAACCAACATCTGTTAGAGAGTTTCATCTCCTGGCCAGCTTTACAAAATTTGCTTTGAAAACATGAAGTGTTTCTAATCATCCCAAAGTAAGAGCCATGCCAGGCAGTAAGATGTACCATGTCATGTTTTAAGCCATTATATGACAACTTGGATTCAAGACTGCCAGGCCTCGGGTGATTGCCTAAATTTCTTTCTGAAATCTTCACTGACTGTACTTTCTCTTTTCTTTTTGCTTGTTTTGGTTCGGGTTATACTGGGATGTCTGATCAGCTCTGCTAGAGGGAAGGTTATGTAAGACCAGAGGCTAACAAGTCCATTTGGCAAGATATGAAGTGAGCAGCTAGTGCAATCCATGAATTGCACTAAGAGATTTATGTTCAAATCAGGAAAGGCAGAAATCCAATTTAATAATTACTCAGCCAGAACCATTCCAAGCTAGCAGCTACCCAAAAAGGCAAAGAATAAACATTGAAGCAGCAATGAAAACTAGAAATCAGGAAAGATGATCCTATGCATACCTCCTCAATAAAATAGGTTGGTTTACTTTTCCATTTAAATATCAGTCGGAAATCTGTCCAAAAGAGCCATCAAATTTAAACTCACTAAAAATAGCAAAAATAACTTGGCAGGGATGGCTGTGGAAATGGATGTAGTCCCTTTTCCACCCCCTCACCTGAGCACTAACTTACATTTTATGTCAATGAATTTAGTTAATACCGAATATGGTCACAATTCAATTTTAGTAGTTCAGAACCCATACCAATTGTCTTGGATGATATAGCTCTTAGACAGACTTCCATCAAGGCTGTATGTATGCCAATTTGCAGTTTTGGTCACCTCATACCACATCACAGAAAAAAGCCTACTTTCCAATGCCCATATGGTATTTATAGAGAACTTTTACAGTCATTCCTTCAGTTTAAGAAGCTTTCAGCCCATGGCTATGTGAAAAATTATTTACTCTAACCAAAGAAGGTAAGCAGACATATAAAGTATAACTGAGCTATTTCAGGATTTATATGAGAGAAGTCTATCAAAGCAATGGAGACTTGAGAAATATGGAAAATTGATTTTCATTTTTCAAGACAGAGCTATAAATAAAAAGAAAAATACCACTAGAAAGGTTCTGCTAGTTCTTTCAGCACTATTATATTTTAGTAATAGTCCATATTTCAAACCAACTCTGGGGTTCCATTTCACTGTTCCCCATACTAGCACATACATGGAACCCATCTGTGCTCCAGGAAGCCCATGTTGTAGGAGTAAGAGGATACAAATGCATTTTAATTCCATTAACAGAACACAGTTGCTACAACTCCCAACAGAACCCAGCTTTTCCAGAGGCTTTTTTTTGTAATCAGTTCTTCTGGCTGGCGGGGTAGCAATGGTCAGACTGGCCAACACTTCAGTTTGGGGTTTTTTCCCTTTCTGCTCTGGCAGGTGAGCTGGTGGGACACGGCCCCTGTGTCCCCCTGGGAGACGTCATCAAGAAATGTGAACTGAGTGTCTCTGCCCTGCTGCCTCAGCTCTGGCTCCCAGAGTTTGGCAATTCATTTGCTTGGGCGTTGGGGAGAGGGAGCTGCACTTTATAAACACTAAGATGTCGGCTGTCAGGAACCAAGAGGCATTTAGCTCTGCACAAATCATGTTCACAGTTCTGGTCACTGCAGTTTTCTGGGTAACCCCCCTGCATACTCACAAGTTGAGCACTAAATTCACACATCTCAAACAAGGGGGTTGGGTTGAAATATGATTCAAGTGCATAAAAGTCTCGTACCCATATTTGGAAATATTATTTTCAAAGTCCCGTGCTATCTCAGAAAATGCTAAGTGAGCTAGTTTCAAGAAATACATCACAAGAAACACCTAACTATTTCAAGAATATTTGCAACCCCAAATATATTCATTTAAATCTCTCACCTACCACAATTTCTTACTTTCTGTATTTCTTTTGTTTTTAATCACAAGTAACTGGTAAGCAATACCACAGGTAAGCATATTCTATGATTTATACATAAACCAGAATAAAATCTTTTTTCCAGAAATGGCCAATTTCCCTGTCCACTCTCAGCTCAGCAATTCTTTACCATAAGTGGACAAATCTTCTATTTATTACTTATTAGATTTTGCAACACAGTGATGAAAAAAAAGTTTTCAAATTCTATTCTGTGTGAAAATATAGGTCTAAAAGGTGGGATGCTTTTATGTTGTTTGCCAACAACTGCAAACTTTGCTCATGCCACACACTTTTCACAGAATCTGACTTAAGCCACTTTATTCCAAAACAGAAGTCAGATAGAGAAGGAATTATTTTATTGACTCAGGACAACTTAGATAATTAATACCAAACTACAACCACACTATCACATTTTCCCTAAAATCACAACATGCTCATTTGGAGTCGGAGGCATCTGATTCTCAAAGTGAAACAGCCATCACAGAGCAGTGAGACAATATTATTTGGTTTAAGCCTCTGGAACTTGTCAAGTACAAAAGTGCACCACAGTGAAAATGACAGATGAGATCTTTCCTTTCCAAGCAGACACCTATCACTGCACTAAAACTGCAGCACATCACAAAATCATGAGACTATCTCTCTCTCTCTATTTTCAAGGATCCACAGCAGCCTAGGGTCGGAGGAGGCAAGAGCCCAAAACCTACTCAATCTTTTCCAGTTGCTGTTGCATGGAAGGCCGTGTAATTTGCAAACCAACTTCCTCATTTGCAAAATGGGATAATATCACTTTTTATCCTCAGAAAAGTTCTGCCTGATGCCAACAGGTGTTATAAAGGCTTGGAGATCTCTCTCCTTGTTTTAAAAACAAGATCATCCCGTATGAGTCCTTCACCCCTGTTCTCTGTTAGAGAAGGCTGTATTTCTGCACTTTGGCACAGTACTGAATTGCTCTCTCTGAAGTTTCCTACTGTACACAACACATGAGAGCAGCACAATAAGCAAGTCACTCATGGTGATTTTACAGTACTGTGTCAATACTGCAATAAGGATTTGTAAAGCATCTCTGAACAATTTCAGGTATTGCTGAAAAATCCCTCTGGAACCAAGCTCCTTCACATTCATGCCTCTAGGCTGAAAACATCTGTACATGGACATTTTGATTTATAGTTGCAAATATGCACATTTTGCTCGGTTTTGGTTGACTTGCTGAGAGGGATTTTTTTCCAAGCTAAGAAAGCTCAGGTGTATCCAGCTGGATGAAGACGAAGCTACTGCTTGGCAGCCATCTTACCGTTTTATTGAAGACAGATGTAAGAAAACAAAGTCATTTTTTCTTAAACAGAAAACTTTGAAAGCTTGAAAAACAACCAACTTTTTAACCTGCTTTTGTCAGGTTTCTGGGTGTTGGACACATTCTCACATTCTGGTTACTGCTCTATTTATTCTATCAATTAGATGCATGTCTCTGTTAAAATTACATCCCTTTTAGGAGTGATTATTCAAATTTGAACAGACACAAGAGGAAGTTCTAAACTGCTTCACTAACTTTCCAAGACCTTTTTAAAGATTACACAAGTTTGAAAATTCTGAGTTATATTTGTCACATTCTGCAGAAGCTTCCTTTCCTACCCACAGAGCTGAGCTGTAGCGATTACATTATTACAGTCATAGAAAGTAATGAAAATTAGAAGTGTCTTCCTTTAAAGTGTGATTAAGCATCAAATAGATATAGCAACATGGCACTGCAGGAGATGATATTCAACAAAGCAGGATATGAAAGGATCATCTGAAAGAAATGGCAGGATTTGGGGATTTGAAGGGTGACAAATTTAGGTACATTCCCCTCAATCACGGCATTTTCGAACTGTCTACTCAAACTAGTTTCTATTCTGGAATTTCAGAAGTCTTAGTGAGTAAATTAAGATCAACACTACAAACCTGACCAAGTCGGTGTCAGAAGAATGAATAACAATGCCACAGGTCTCAGTTCTCAGTACCTGCACCGAGGGACAAACAGCTACAAAGGACTGCAGGCCAGGCTCAGAGTCACAGACTGAATTTGTGAACTGATAACTTTGTACATTTTGATTTAATTGGGTTTTTTTCATTACAAGTAGATTATGTGGCACTGAGGGACATGGTTTAGTGCTGAACTTTGGGTTCAGCACTAAAGGGTTAAGGGTTGGATTCAATGATCTTAGAGGTCTTTTTCAGCTTAAATGTTTCTATGATTCCATATTTCTGCAGCTTATGTCAGAACATTTACATTACATAAACATAAGTCTTTTGAAAACATACTTCCCATGTAAATAGTTCAAAAGTTACAGAGGAAGAAAGAAAAGGTTAGGAGGATTTTTTCCTTTAAAACTAGAAGAAAACTACTTTCATTTCCATATTTGTAAGAGACCAGACAGGAAAAAATTTATGTGTGCCAAAAAACATTAGAAATTCTAGCCTGAGAAAGAAGAAAGATTAAAGTAAATAAATAATATGGGATCATAACCATATGACACTTGGCTTCAAATATACTCAGTTTCTATGAACTCCTGTATTTGTGAGTTGCCAGCTCATAATTTTATCATGAACTCAAAGCACTTGTATTTTTTTTAAAGCGTCAGCTCCAGTACTGATTACAAAAATAATCTACATTTCATTTCTAATCTTTGATTAAGCAACAAAAGTCTAAGAAGAGTCCTAAACTAGAAGGCAATTTTTGTCTCATGATTTCTTACATCATTCATTTTAAATGTTTATGCCTGGGAATACTGCATGTTTGCAAGGAGACAAAGGTAAGTGAAACATTCATTTTAAAATGGATGTCAACTTATTTCAGTCTTTCATACCTGTTAGGCTGAAATTCAGATAAGTTCAAGAAACACAAGTGTCCTTTAAATTTATTTTTAAAATTGTGTGAGTGTTCTTAACATGCTTTGTCCTGAAAAGTTAACTCTACATATTCAGGAGCCAAGATACGTATCATCATTTGAAATAAACCTAATAAAGGACTGCACAACAAGGCCACAGAAAAGACAAAAGAATTCTGGATGGAAAACTGTCTCTGGTGACTAGTCTGTCAGGAGTACAGAGATGGGAGTCTGTCACAGTCAGTACAGGTAGAGAAAGGAAGTATCTCTGACATTTCTTCCATTTCAAACCTACATACAAAATACAAAATTGTCCTAAAAATTTAAATTAACTTTATGAAGTCAAGAACAATTTTTTCATCTACAAGCTAGATGCAGTGAATCAGTGTAAGACAATCACTGTAAGACAATCTGTATGCCATTAACTCTCCAGTTACTGACTGTTCTAAGTTCCTTTGTTTGTTTGCACATAACTGATATTTTTGGTTTTGATCCTCTTGAGTACTTTTCCAGCTGGAGCACTACAACAATCATTGGATTTTATTTATATTATTTATAAAATTCAATTAATCTAAAATGAAAACATGGGAATTTTAATTGGCTTCCTATTAGACCATTTCAAATGTTTTGCCAGGATATTTTTGACTATCTTTTTTTGTAACTCATTCTTGTTTTTAGCAACTGGAAAACAACTGTTTGCTATCAGACAAGATTAAAAGAGCAGTTCTAAAACTTGTTCAGAGTAATGTGGTGATTCCAATACAAATCAGTGTACAATTTCTCTATTGTTGAAGCAATGGGTGTTTCCTCACTACTTTTTAATTTCCAGATTTTATTTTCATGAGTTACATTTTCAAAATTCAGTTGAGTGCTCTTGGGAGTTTTTCCTTATGTTCTTTAGATAGATAATATTGCAAAGGAAGAGCTCAGTCTTTGCAAAATGCCATCATCATTAAAAATAATTTTACAGTTTGACTCAATGCCAAAATAATGCTTAGAAATGCCAACCAAAAGTAATCCGCAATGACTGTAATTCAGTACTCAAATACATATTAAAAAACTAAGTTTTATATTTAGGAAGGTGGAATTTAGCTGGGATCTTTGATCACATCTCCAGCATTTACCAGTACAATTCTCTTTCAGTAAAAAAAAAAAAACAATAAGAGACAGAAAGACCCCAGCACTGTTTGCTTGGTCTATGAATGAAGCTAGAAGCTGGAACAAAGAATACTGAACCAGAGGCTCTGAAGCCAGTTGGCTTTGTTGAACCTCACATTCAACAATTTTTTTCAAAAATCAAGTGTTTCATATGCATCCCAACTGGATGACATCTACAGTTACCCAAATGCAGGGCTCATTTGCCAGAAATATGCTCATACTAGCAAGCAGCAGCTGGAAAACATTAGTCTCAATGGTAAACCTGGGTGGATATCAGTATCTGCAAGCTAATAACCAGAGAAAAGAAATATTGCAGCTACACACGACCACCTGCCTATACAGATTGAAAGCAATTAACTCTCTTCTCAGCTGAGCACCACCCTTCTCAGATCACTGTAATGACTTGCAGACAGTGTTTAGTGTTTGCAAGGTACAGCACCATTTCTCCACTGCAAATTGCTGCGATTTTCAGCCTCCCCTTGACTAACACCTCAGCACGATGCTGAGGAGCAGAATGCACCACACAGCCTCGTCACATGGGATTAAATATGTGGAACAAAAGACTTAATGCTCAGCTGCAAAAACATTCAACAATTAATTAAATATTAAACTGCAGAAGGATGAAATTAAAAGCCTGAGTTTCCATTAGCCCTGTGTAACTCTACCTTGGACTTATGTCTAAGAAAATATAAAGCCCTGTTGTCCCTCATGTGACATGATCAAGCACTTTACAGCTCTGTTAATAAGTAGGCAGGAAAACAGAGCAACAGGAGAACAACTTTGTGCAAGGACCCATTTTTTTGTGTTAAAAAAAGAGAGACATTAGAGCATGAATTAAATTTGCCAGAAAACAAAGTCTGGAATTTGTGAAGAGGGAATAAGATCTGAGGAAGCAGTGTTGTTTCCCCTTCTCTTGGTACTGGAAAACTACAAGAAAAAAAAAAAAAGAAAAAGAAAAAAAAAAAAGTAAATGTTACCCATCTCCATTCCCATTCAGCTGTGGGAACTTCATTGATCTTGTCAGTCTGCACTTATTTTGAATCAATAGTTACCTACAGAAAATGGGAATGCATCACTGAAAAGTTTATTTTCCCTTTAACACCTCACATGGAAATCTTGCAGGTCTCAAAGGGTCCATGCTCCACTGCTGGTCTTACTATGGTTTGAGAGACCACCAGCACTCCAGGGCACGGTGCAGATTTATAGGCACTATGGGATAAATAAAGCACAGCCTGAAACAATGATATCTACATGAAGACACTTCCATAGAATTATTGTACTAACACCTCCAAGCCATACTTTTGTTCTTGGGGCATGATATTGCAGGAAGGTTTCTGTAGCAGTAAGGAGACAGATTTCTTTCAGATGCTAACATAAATTTGATACTATATATTCATGGAGGCTAATATTCCTGTCCACCAAAATCCTCCTAAAGTTTCAGCTCTACTTTAAATGCAAAAAGAAAATAAAATATACACTACCCTACCACATTTTTCCTCCCTGAGGAGACACAGGACTTTGTACCACATCTGTATTTGGTATCATGGGGTCACACTGCACAGGAGACCTAGAAGTCTGAACAAGCTATACTAGGCTAACACATTCCACAGAAATGGGATATAAAAAATGTTAAATAGTTCTTTCATTCCAGGATATGTTTTAACTCTTTTCTACAGCAGTGTTTTAGATCTCAAAATTATTAAGGCATTAGGGCAATAATCTGGATATTACAAGCATAGTTGCCAAGAAAAACCATTATGTAGAATGTGCAAGTTAAAGGTACAGAGGAAAGTTAAACCCCAGATCTAAATTAAGACTACTAACCAGAACATAAGGTACTGAAGCATGAGTTATTATTGTAATTCAGAAAACTAAGTTACTCAATGCTATTTTCCACGCTGAGCACGGTCTAATAGGAAATGTTAGCCAATAGCAATGAATGTCAGAGAAAGGCTACTAAACTGGTCCTTATGCTTTTCTGATAATTCAAATGTTGTGTGTTTGACAAATGGCAGACATCCCTGCAGCCCCCAGGATTAACAGTTATTTTAGGATGCCACTGATTATTTTTGAGGTCACTCTGTGTAAATGTTAAAGAGTGAAATTGCTTTTACATCCAACAGAATTTCAAAAGAAAGAGAAAGGACAAAAGGATGACCCTTTCCCCTCAGAACATTTCTGAAGAAAGGATGTCTTTTATCTGCTTTTAAGTGGACACTGGAAAATGGCAGGTGACCTCTCTCTCACTGTCTTTCCTCTGATTTTTTACCATGTTCCTCACTGCAGAAATATCCATCAAATTATTCTAGCATGCAAGATAGTGTGGACCATCACACAGAGAGGGCAAGATGTCTTCTGTTCTAACCAAAAACCAAAATCAACTTGTATACAGGGTCAACATGGTTCATATCATTCCCTATTATCATGACAGAGGACCTCAGCTCCAAGCTGTCCTATGCACGTTCAGCACGAGATGTGCCCCATTTTCCTTTTCCTGATGCCATTTAGCATCGTCTTCTTGCTTCCTCTGCACTGGCGTGTAGTAAAAGACCCCATGAAAGAAGCTGGAATTGCCAGAAGTAAAACACACATTTTCACTCTTAAAGGGAGGGGAGGAAAAGAAAAAAAGAGAGAATAGAAAGCTGGACAAAAGTATATATAAGAAATCTATCCTTCGCATGTTCAAAAAGAGCAAGAATATGCTAACACAAGATGAGCCTTCATCTGTTTTGCCATGGGGTCCTTGCAAACAAAAAGTATTCCCCACCCATAACTGGAAGATAGATACACTAGTTGTTGTACAGTGGTGTAAGATGATGTCCTGGAGTAGATAAGAAAGGTACAGCATTAGCAGAGCATCAAAACAAAAAAGCAAACCAGCAAAAAACAGAAGCTCTCTCAGACCAGTAGTAGCAACTCCAGCAATGGAGCTCAGCATCTGTTTGAGCACAAGGCTGGCTTGCCCAGGTGCCTGGGGTCACTGGAGAAGTGGCACAGTTTGAATGCACAAGGCTAGGCCCAGCAAGGCATCAAGTGAAATCTAACAGAAAAGTGTACAGAGAAAAGTGCTCTATGTGACCCATTCCTGGTAAACAGCTGTTCAGTGCACTTGGGTTGAGATGCAGGACTGACCCAGGAACCTGAGCAGTCTACCTTTGCTGCAGAATTCAGCAGAAAAGGGGCATAAAACTGTTAAATGGGTCGACAAAATCCTCACTTCCAGTTTGATCTAGAGCAGATAAAAAATAGTAGGGTTACTTAGCAACATAATTCTTTATTTTTTTATTTTAAGGGAGCTGAAATTAGAGGCAATAATCTACATCTCTAAAACTACTTTTATAATTTTTTACATTGCTATAGTTGCATAAAATTCATTTATATGCTGGAAGTGATTTCTGTGCATGTATTCTGTGACAAGCAGGTATAATAAACAACAGTCTTCTGTTCTTCACCATCACCTTAAGCTGCATGTCATATTTTGGTCTGTACAGTACCTTTCATAAATTACCTTCCCCTTTTAATTACAATGCCCCTTCACTTTTATAAAACATCACTGTCAAGAACTTTGGTAACAAAGAAATTCTGAAACTTTCTCATTCTCAAGCCTCTTCCTCTCTATTACACTGCTTAAAACATCAGAGGGGTGTTCTGTGGAAAAGGAGTTCCACAGAACTTAAGAGTATAGCTGCCACCATCTATTGACACAAGACACTTTAAAATGAGAATGTAGTAAGAGACAGAGTTCAAGAATTGTGCACCCAGTCCAGCTGGAGAACATACAAACATCTTACAACTGTCTCATTAAACGAGTTCAGGGAAAGGGCATTGCCAAAAATGAAGAACAAATGTCTTGATTTACAGATCTAAAGAGCATTTAGATCTGCAGTACATTAAACAGCAACAGAAGTTGTTTTTAATTCTGCCTCTTTCTCTGAGAAGCACATAATGACACCACAGCACTGCTGCTAAGGAAGAGCCCAGAAACAACAATGTACAGTGTAAACCATTCATGCTACATTTAATTAAAGCCCATACCAGCAGAAGGTGATGACGGCAGACTGGTTATGTACAAAATATTGATGTAGTTATAAAAATCAGGACCTTCAGTGCTTGCCCTCCCTTTCTGACCACTGCCTGTCCAGAGGCCAGGAGATGCTCTCAATGACCACCAAGCTGCTCAATGTACTGTGTGTCACCAAGTTTAAGGGACTTAAATTCATGCATATAAACAATAGGATAGAAGATCAGAGATTGCCCATTCATATTTTCACAGTAGGGACATACAAATCAGAATATTGATTTTACCATTTACCAGCAATAACCAACTGGTCCATAGCAATCATACTGGCTGTTGAATAAAGGCTGTTTGCTGTCTGCAGTGTGCACATACCTCTGTGAAAAAACTCTGTGTTGGGTCAATTGTTTCTGAACTGCTACTCCACTCTTCCCAAAGATGCCTAAGCAACTTCCCACACATGTTTTATTTCTCTGTTACTGCAAAAGGCCATGCAGAGCAGGGCACACAGCCCAGATCCCACTTGGATGAATGTGAGGCACTGTCAAATGCATCTGCCATGGTGAAACCAGGTCAATATGTCCGCGGCTAATTTAAAAATGAGCTGCTTGGACTTGGGATTTTGGGACAGGGGCAGCAGCTCATTTCTTTTAGGCACAGCATTAGTTAACTTTCTGCAGCTAAGCAGACAATCAGAAAAAGACTCACAGGATTATAAGGATCATGTATCCATGGTGATTTTAATAAGAAATCTTACTTGCAGTAGAATAGATAGAAGCAAGAAACAGAATCAGGCTTCACGGATGATTTATTTTAGTTCATCTCCTAGGAAGTAGAATGTTACTGGTTTGATTTGAAGCCAAAAATTGTAAGCCTGGATCAAGTTCCTGAGGTTGAAACTCAACTGTATTCCACTCTCAAAAACCAGGACACTGTGGCTGTCTTTATCTTGAATATACCAGTTCTCTTTGGTAAATTGCTTATAATATACTAAGCCAAGTTTTGACAGAGTCATGCTGTAACCATTAATTTCATCAACATAAGTATCTTACTTTAACTGCCCTGTTTCTTTTCCTGTAGCCGTCTGACAGAGCAATATTTATGGTACTTCTGTTCCTTCCCAAGGCCACCAACATTTAAGAGTGCTCAGGTAAAGTAGCCTAATATACATATACCTAATTTTTTCAATTCTTCAGCAGGAAAGAGCAGGAATTGTGCTGGTTATGTCAGGATGCTGTGTAGAAAAAAAAAGCACTGAACAGTTACAACTTCCCTTTGTATTTTTATTTAAATTGCAGTATTATAACTCCTTGCAGTTGATTGTTACATTTTCTGAAACACAGTAAGTTCATTGTTACTGTTTATTTTGACAAGCTTTTTTATCAAGCATTTTTTAAATGCTCACCACCATATTCCCCGAGATCCAGTGGTACCAGAACATTTAGGCTTACAATACCCATGGGATTCTGTGACTGAACTGTCCAACTGCAGGTGTGTCCTGAGCAGTGAAGCTATTTGTGATGCTATTCCATGCCCATTTGCTTTCCCCTGTTGTCTACAGCTATATTATACTCAGTGTCCTCACTCAGTCAACAAAGCAGAATTTGATAGAAAGACTTGTAACACAGAGAAAGAGACCTGTTTGCATTGAGACTGACTCTGTAGGAGGGAGATGCCACAGTTAGAATTTTAGGCTTGAATGAGCTAAGACCGGAATGGAAATTATGTTAAGACTTCTGAGGAAAGGACTCTGACAAATGGGAAAGCAGCAATGAAATGTTTGCATTCCTTTTGCAAGGTCCCATAGCTCTGTTCCCATAGCTACTGTATGTTGAGATGGATGATGTAGCTACAGCAACAGAGCCAACATCCATGTTCACTGTAAAATTCCTAAATCATTACTTAATCCTTCTTTTACCTCCCTGAAAACTTCTAAAAGAGGAAAAAAATAGGATTATCTTGTTCTTTGAATGAATTAAAACTTTGCTAAAAGTGTTAGAATTAAAAGATCCAATGCAGACAAGGGGTACTAGAACATGATTCCCTGACACAAATTGCCTCATCCCATGATTTCCCTCTCCCCACTAACTGAAGACCATTGCTTTTTCTTCTAAAAGAGAGCTGTCTCTGCCTTCCTTCATGGTTGATGTTTGGCAGTCTGCAGCTCCTCCAGGTCCCACTACATTCAAGTGCAGCACACAGTCATTTATAAGCCAATCTTTCCATTTGGTATATCTGGTTGTTTCTTATCTCCCACCACCCACTGTAATTATGAAGATATACTTCTACTCAGAAATTCTGCACTTTTTCATAGCAATTACTTGTCTCCACTTAACAGTGCTAGGTCCTGACATAATAAAAAGAGAAATATTACATCAAGCACAGAAAGTGTTGTTTAAAGCCCAGTCTTTTAATCTTCAGCATGTTGTTTGCCATGTGATTGCCAACTGGATAACGTTTGGCAAGCCAAGGGCATATTTTGTTATGTGTATGTACAACTAAACAGAAAATAGTTTAAAGTTTAACCCAGTATAATGATTTCTGCTTCAACACTCCAATTCAAGACTCATCAAAACCAAGGAGTTTCGCCTAGGGAGATTTATATTGGGTCCTTAAGTGGAATGGACAGCACAAGCCTTGATTTCCTAAGGATCCCACAAAAAATATGCCTTGTCATTGCAAAATACCAATGTGAAAATACCAGCAAAAGCCAGCAACTTGAGCTCTACTTAATTTTGCTTCAAAATCCTATTTAAAATTGGGTTTTTTTCTAAGCTGCATAATCTTAGTCAAGTGGTCAGTCTTTGCTGGAACTCTAAAAGGATTAAGCAGCACTTAAGCCCTGATGTAGCATAAATTAATCTGTAACTGTTGATTAGAAGAGCACTAAAGCAGTTTTATGTTAAAGTCAACCTTAGAATATTCTCAATCAAAAAAAAAAAAAAAAAATATCCTCACTGCCAGAAATAATCTCACAAGAGTCAATAAGGCAGCAGACTCTCAGTGTAAATATTTAAACTATTAATAACGAGATGTTTAGGCAAGCTCATAAATCCATGTGTGGCATAACTACCCAACATCTGCACTGAGGTTGCTAATTTTGGTTTGTGTGGACAGAAGAAAGGCTCAGGTAAATACTGCAGAGCATTTTATTCCATACCCTGTCTTTTTGTCCAGTCAGAACTGTTAAGCCTTGCAGAGACACTCTGTTAATGCCAGAATACTTTTTTCTGTCTGAAAAGGCACAGTGCAGGTAGCATGTATGCAAAGATATCCCTTCAGCAAGTGTTATTAGTCAACAGTTTCCCATAAAAAGATAAATGAAAAAATAATACAAACATGGCCCAAATTTCAGCATTTTCAGGGGTGAAGATGACCATTCTCAGGTTCTGAGAAATGACCATTTTTTAGATGAGGCTGGTGTGCTTTTTTTCCTCCTGCCCACCATTACAACATATCTTTCCCACAGCCTGGGGCACCGCTTCTGAAAGAGGAAAGTTTCACAACAGACGCCGGCATACCACACACCGGCCTGGGACAGCAGAAATGGTGCAGGAAGTGAAACTACTGTAAGTTCACAAGTTTTCTAATATACAGCTGAATATAGATCTAGTTGGAAGAAAAGAAAAGTATATTTGATTGTGTTCGTGCAGTGCAATGAGAGACAGAAAAACTCAGAGCAAAGAATTTATGAGGTTTTAAATCACAGGTAGCCAAACCTGTTGATATTCCACGTGTATTATATTCTGTAAAGTGGATTTACAAATAATTTTTTTTTCTTTTTCTTTTTCTTTTTTTTTTTCCTTTTTTCCTCAAACAAACTCTATGAGCTTTGGGTAATCTAACAAAATGAGAACCTTGGAGGTCATCAGGTCATCACTAGCCTTGGTGTTGTAATACCTTTGAAGTACTGCAACAAAACTCATTTAAACATCTAAGGCCAGCTATCAGGTTGCACTGGCAGAGTTTTCAATATCTACAAATATAGGATGATTGTAGGCTCTGAACTAATTAACAGCAGAACTGGAGACAGACTGCTTCATACAAGATCTGCATACAAGCAGGCACTCAGGCATGATTGGAATTTCAATCAGAACGAGAAAAGGCTTCCTAAGGCACAGAAATGTTTGCCACCACCCTGAAAGTAACAGTTCTGAGGCCAAAAGGAAAGAGTAGGAGATCATCAACATTATCTTTCAACATTTGAGATTTTACCTGCATACCAGAGTAATGTGAAACACGTCTGGTACAAGCCTAAGCAAGGAGAAAAGAGGATTCAGAGGGCATTCTCCTCCTTCCAGACCTAAACATAAACAGGTTTTCACCTCAATTTTAACAACAGATTCACCAAGGATGAATGATCTGGACAATCAGGACTTCTTCAAACTGTATCTATTGTATGAAACCAACAACTGCACAGTATAAGGAACTGAGTCTACCTCGTGGATTTGGCTTGCTTTATGGCCTTAAAACAAATTTGACACAAAGAATCCCCATACGACAGAATGCAGGCCACAGTTCCAGAGATTCCAGTTTCCTTCCAGCACACTGGCCAAAGCAAAGGGATAGACAGGAACTCCAAAAGAATATAACCTTTTCAACATAGTGAGAAATCCTGTAAAAGTGAAGTGCAAAGCTGCAAAATAATTTGCTGTGGGATTTCCCTGGACATGCTAAAAAAAAGGAGTGCCACTTCTTTCTGAAGGAGAGATGGAAATAACTTCAATAAACTGGATTTCAATGCCAGAATGTCAGTATGGAGACTAACAATAAGGAATAAATTGTAAACTGTCAGTAGTCTCAAAACTCAACACTACCAAGACATTCATTTTGTGCAATATAAAATAAATTTAGAAAAAAAAATCCTCCAAATTCAAGAGAACTTAAAGTGACACCCTCTCATAGAGGCACTAGTCCTATTATTAAAAGCAGTTGTGGTGTTTATTCCACTGTACACAATAAAAATGCCTGATCCATTTCTTCTGTTCTTCATTAAATGTATTCCTTAAATTTATTCCTTGAATTTTACACACTGGTTCCTGGCATAGTTTGAAGGTGTCCCACCTATCTGAATTACTCGTTTAGGTGTGTTCAGTATTAAGCAGGGTTTTCTCACAGGAGTGCAGTGGACTCTTATTGCAGCAACAGAGACTCAGCACAATGATCTGAATGAAAAAGGAAGGAATACCTTACAGACACAGTCAACCCCATTACTTCCGTCCTGCATTTATTTTAAGAAATGCAGTAACTTATTCTAGCCCACCTGTGGTAGGAGAAAGGTGTTTTACACACAAGAACTTCAGTGCCACAGCATTATTCAATAAATATTTTCACAGCTTCTCAAGCAAGCAACCGTCATCCTCTGATTAGTGTGTCAAAAGTGAAGCTTACATAAATGGAAATGAAGATTCAAGTATAAACAGCAGGTGATCTGTACACATCCAGTAAAATTAACAACAGAATTAATCAGTATTCTGGTAAGGAATCTGCAAGTGAGAGAGGCAGTATGGAAGAGCATCCTAGAGACCACCCCAGTAGCTCTAAAAGAATTTGCGATTTTAAGTGAGTCAGCCTTCCTGTGTCTTTATTAAAGAAAAGTAAAATTTAAGTAAAACAGTGATGTGGACAATATTTAATCAGTATTATTTTAAAGGAATCAACCATGTTGTCATGACAAAAAAAGAACTTTATTCAGACATCTTCATTTTATATATTCTTCTTTTTGTGTGCACCAACAGATTAGAATAGAGAGTCTTTAAAGAGTGAAATGAAAGCAAATAGAAGCTGTTTAGAGTGAGTGATCTGAAGTGACTGCAGGAAAACTCATTATTACTCAGTGTTGACAGTGGTAGCCATGAGGTGTTCCAAGAATGGAAAGCTAAAGAATTAGGATTTGCTGATATGGGTGAAGTCATTAATGTATAAGAAAGTATTCCAAAAAGCAAGATGCAAAAGTGATAGCTGAAATTTTTCATTAGAGAGTGAAAAACACCCTAAGAATTTACAGTGGGAAAAGCTCATAACAGATCTAGAAGCTGTCATGAGATGGCTGGTCTGATATACTTTCTATGCCTAATCAGTATTTGCAAGGTAAAACCTAGAGAGCTGCATGCAGCAGAGCAGGGCTGAGCAAATTCAGGTCTGTGAAACTCTGTTATGCAAGTTCTTTCCATTTTATATGCCTCAGTTATTCACCACTTCCAACACACCAAGCACACAGGAAATTTTCTCTGTATCCAAATGAATGTAGTTGCCAGCTAAAATTAATTGTTTTCTCCAGCAAAGGAAGTAATCCAGAGATAGAGACTTCTGAGGTATACATTTGCACCTCCCACTTGTTGGGGGAGGTTGTGGGGGTGTAAACTATCACAAAATTTCTTAACCCATGAGAGGATTTCAGCTCAGTGAAGCTGAAGATGTGGCTGATGGTCAAGGAACAAAAGCAGCTCCTTCCTCACGGGTGTGCTGCACTTGGGCATTAAGCGTGTGCCTCCTGGACTCCACCCATTCCTATAGCCCACAGTGGAAAATCTGATGCCATAAACTTTAAGTCATGTAAGAGAGGACTTAAAATAAACCAAAAGTAAGGATGGACCATTATTTTTTGAGATGCTGCAAATACACAAAAGAATCACTGCCAGCTGGCAGGCTGGTGACCATACAGCCTGCCAGAATAAACTATCCTGTGCCCTGGTGCAAGGCTTTGGCAAGCTCTGCAGGGTCTGTTGGAAGTATATTTCCCGTGAGCCTTGGCAGCACCAGGCAGTCTCTCACCTCATCTGTGTCCAGGAAGGAGTGAACACAGGGAGAGGGGATGAAGGAGAACAGATGAGCACAGAGGGAAGCCCATGGTCAGTCAGGGCTCTGGGACTACCTTGCACCATGTGGGAGAACAAGAAGAGCTCGGATGGGAATTGACTGCAAGAAAAGCCCTAAGATCCAAAGACATGCAGGATTTGGGAGAAGGTTGAGGAGATGGCACAAGAGGGATTCTTAATGGCAGAAATGCCTGTGCCAACAGTTCACTAGAGAGGCTTCAGCACAATAAATCAATGTATTTGAAAGAAGCTATTGCTGTGATAAAGAATAGGACAATTGTGACAAATTGAAAGAGTAATGACCACAGAGCAGACACACAGAAGCTCCAGACAGGAAAATCACCCTCTTAAGGACGAGAAGAGATGAAATTCTGGCCTGAGAGCCCCTGGGTGAGAGCAATCTTACCTACCTTGTTTTAGTTTGGAAACTGGGAGGTGGAGGGGCTCAAGGGCAAAGAAGATAAAAGAGGGAGTAAACTGTTCAAAGTAGCAAGGCAATCCTTGAATCATACAAATAAATTTTGGTTTGTGTTCCAAACTCCATAGAGAACAAGAATAAGTGCTTGTGATTGCTTGTTGCCTTGCAAAGATTCAGGAGGCCCTGGGAACAGCTAGGTTGGGTCTGGTACTGAACAGGAGTTAAAACCATGGAGTTTTGTATTATAGAACTTCTCCCTACCAAGCCTTTCTCATCTGTGTTTTTTTTCTTTCCTGTTATCTGAGCTAATGAAGAATTGTCCATTGTACTGGTCCAGTCCTAAAGCAGATATCCAAGAGGAACAGAGGTGAAACAATCTGCAGTACTACAAGAAAACACATATATTGGTAGACAGCAATGGATTAAATAAGGATAGGGTTCATCTGTTTTTCCATTCACTCTAGTATTTAATTCTATTAAAGTTATTTTTAATACAGATATATCACTCACTGCTGTAGCAGGATATTTTTTGAAGTAATTCCAGAATATTTTCACTATGCTGCTTTTTTGCTTTTTTTCACTAATGGGAAAGCCACACACAAACACATATACACATGCCTCAGTTTTAAGAAAACATTTCCATTCTTTTATGTCCTCAAGGACTTGGCAAACAGGCAGATTTTTAAAGCAGAGGAATGGCCAGGCAGCAGCTTTTAGGTTTATGGACACAAAGGCCAGTGACATAAGGCATATACACTCTGTATCACAACCGCCTGCTACTGAATTTTCACAGTGGGTCAGTGACTTGATTACATAAATAGTGGAAATAAGAGATCAAACAATTCCTAAAAAAGCCAATCTATTAATAAAATAAAGTTTTGTTGTGTATGAAAAATCAGGAATTGGCAAAAGATAATCTAGGACGGTTCTGGACTTAAAAGACAGCACAAACGCAAATTTGAAGCTTCTGGCTCCAGTAAAATTGGCTTAAATCAATTTTCATTATCTATAACTTTTTGAAATACGCCCAGCTTCACTGAACACCTGGTCATTAGGATTTTGGCCATACAAAGAGGAAAGGCACACAGGAACTTAGGAGAACTAAGGAACTTAGAGAACTTGTTTCTAACTCACACTTCTCATTTTTACTTTGCTTCAAAGAAATCTTCAGATCATTTTCATTGCTGTCATATCTGAGTTATGATAAACATGTCCAGGAACAGTCAGCTAATTATCTTCAGTGGGTAATTAGGAGCACTGAGGAAAGTGACTTTCTCCATCAGTGGTAGATGTCAAGGCTTCTAGTTAAGCATTTAAGTTTGCTTCTTAAGATACTTGGCAAGAACTGCACAGTACATTTTCAATTTTTGTAAAACCTACAGAATAGAGTAAAATGTTTTATGCAACAATGATGTGTTTCAGAGCACTGCTAGGCCTTTGGTGCAAGGACCTTCATAGATGATGAGTCAAGGCTTCAAGTACCATCTGACCCAGGCATGTAACTGTCACTGAATCCAAATAGATGCTAACTACAGCTAAACTACAATCCCCTACCAAGGCCCAGGTCACACTGAAGGAAAAAAAGAAGCAACAAAAACGTAGGAGTTAAAGCATCTTCTATAACAGTTAGTTGAATATCTTAATCAGATGGTTTGTGCTAATTTGTTGTTTAGCCTATGTAATCCAACAAAAAAGTTGGGGTTTCATTTGCGATCTAGGAAATAAAATTTCAGGTGTAAATATGTAGCCATCTTAAGCTGTAATAACGTGATACAGTTTTCCTGGAAGCATGGTAAGGGAATTGCAAATTGCCACCACACTTTGTCAGAGGGAATCCTTAGATAGTACCTGCAAGATACCCTGGGCAGTCTTGAAGTGCTCCACAATCACTGAGGTAGAAGCTGGTTGAAAAACAACATACTCTGATCTTTGCTTTATTCTTGATGAGTATGATATCCTCCTTCTTTAGGCTACTTTATGTGTTGTTCTGTGAAAAAAAATTGGGCTATTTTTCTGAAACATAAATACACTGTTCAGCAAAAAATGTTTAATTTTTAATTTTCTTTTAAGATGATGTGAGGATATTATTTCTGAAGCACAAGTTACATGTACAGTGGAAATGGAAAATAGAAACATTGTTCCAAGAGAAAGAGGAAACGGCCTCAAAATACTTAATGAATTTTCCATGCATTGCTCCATCTGATCAGCTGCATTACTCACACCATATAACATGCACTGCACCATTTCATCTCCCAAAACTGTGCATATTTTAGGCAAAAGAAAAACAAACTCATGCAAAGTTAAGAAATTGCAAGCCCCTGAAAACCAGTGATTACCGAGTCTTACCAATAATGCTTGTAGCAGTGCTAAATTTGGAGAAGATCTTGCTCTTAGCTTAAATAGACATTAGTGAGTGATTTGTCTTTGACATTCAAAGTTATTTTTTTTTTATTTCACTGCTGGAGTACTTCATAGGAGAAATATCTGTACAAAAACTGTAGTTGTTAGCTAGGACAATGCACACAAGCCAGTTGTTGAGGCCAACAATCCCCCTGAAGCAATGCTTCAGCACTAGACTGCGGAAATAGCAGAGAAACCCAAACGAACCCAGAATTTCAAGGGAGGGCTCTTTATATCCCTCTAATTGGGTGGACACATCAATCCTTGTTAGAGCACCTCAGTGATTCATTTGTTGTTTACTGAGGCATGTGCTGGAAGAGTCCACTGGCATGCCTTTAAGGGTCACAGAGAAGCTTCCTCCATTGAAATTAAAAATCTAGTTGTCTTTAGCAGCTTTTTAATAAACAGGATTTCCATTTGACCCACATTAGAAGCTTGCTTTGTTGAGATTTAGAAAGAAATGTTAGTCCTTGCAAATGAGCAGAGGGAGCTGTTAATATTCAGATTAGATTTTTGCAGTGATAATGTATTATTTGCACTTGAGTTTCAGATCAAAATTCATATAGTTTGTTCCCTGTCTCAAGAAGTTCTTCTCAAGGAGCCACCTTTCTTCCTCTCAGCTTTTATAGCTACTGGAGTCTTTTTAACAAACAGCTTCTCAATCAGACATGCTAATGCAGGTAGGGAGCTCATCAGGCACAGGCTCGTACAAGACCTTGCCAATCATGCTGCCTGGCTTTAACACCAGCTGCACCAGGTAGTGCTAGTCATGTTGCTACCCAAAGCACAGCGTGGGCTAACTTTTTGTGTGTTTGCAATGCTGCTTGCTTGGTTTCTGCAGATTGCTGAGCTCTGTGCTGCCATGCAGCTCTAGCCTGTACCTTGAGCTGAGTCATAACAAATGCATCACAGAGACATCCCAGCAGCACCAGAAGTTTAGATGTGCAAAAACATTCACAGGCAGAAGGAGAAGGAAGCAGGTTTTGATGCAGCAGCACAGTTGTGCAGCTTGCCCAGCAGGACCAGTGGGTAAGCTCTCAGACACAGTTCCGCACACCGCCAGTGCCGGGAAGCTTTGAAGCCACGTGGCATTGCCCAGGGGTGGTCAGGACAGAAAGCTTTGTGAGAACACAGCTTCAAGTCAAAAACTACTTTTTTTTCAGTCTGTTCTCCTAGCCAGCTTTCAGTATTTATATCAGGGATGATATGCTAACCATATCCTTGTTGCCTAAGTTACATCACATTTTATAGAAGCTTCATTCTTTCACTCAGTGCGAGTTTGCTTTACAGAAGCAATACCACTAGAAAACAGGGGTCAGCATCCTGCTCCCTTTAACAGGGGGAACACTGGTTTGCTTTAACCTGCATTTATGCTGACTATCAGTGCTAAAGGAATGACACTGAATCCATTAATACTTGTAGGATGAATTCAGACCCTGTAGTGCCATTCATTTGTACTAGTGTGCAAATGTAAGGCAGCAGAATCTCCATCATTCCTGTCATCTCCCTTGCTGCCATTTAGTAATTACTCAACTTCCTAAGACTGAAGAGGGTCCTCCTGTAGAGGGATTTTACAAGTATTTCTGAAGAGCTGTGTGTACAAAAAAGTTTTATAATGAAAGATAAAACTGGTATGATTACCACTGATTTTTTAGTATGTTGCTTTTATTCAATTTAATTCAATTGAAAAGAAAGGAACAAGGACACTTACTCCAGGCAAAGCAATACTGAAATTGGTACTGAAACATGCAGTTGGAAGGCAGAACCACGGGGCACAGAGCAGTATAACATACTGTGTCCACACTAGTGGAAGGAATAGGGCAAAATGCATGTGAGATTCTACAGGAGGTGGTTAAAATTCACAGAAGGATAAAATTAGCTCCCACAGAGCTTCCTCATGAATGTGGCTATGGCACTGCTGTGAACAGAGCCAACTCCTGCCCTTCTAAAGCTACCAAATCCATGATGGACAGACTCCCACTTTTATGGCTGCAATATAAACAAGCAGAAAGCTGTTGATCTGATGGATGAGGCTGGTCCAACTATTCTCCATTCCCAGATAAAATCAGAAAATAAATTTACTTGCAGTTGGTTTCTCAAAAATCCCAACAATAGGCCTTTCTTTTTACTGCATTGCTTCAGGACATGGTAAAAAAGACTTCTCCAGGAGTTTCAGTAGGCAGGAAGTGTCCAATGAGTTACTGCATGAAAAGACAATATGATTGCTGGGCTCACCTCATAAAACACAGCTTTACACCAGAATAGCACACTTACCTTTCTGTCCTGACAAACTGTCTCATTTTTGGCTAACAGTGCTAACTTGCCTTCCGTTGAGCAAGTGGTACCATTTTCCTGCAGCCAAATGGCTGACACAGTAGACATAAATACAAAACCCCTGTACGAAATGAATTGCAGATTTACAGCTGTTTCATAAATACGCTAAGTGAGGAATCATAAATTATGCTGAGCAGCTTTCCACAGGATAAGACATTTCAGAAAAAGTGCGAAGTTCCTGTTTACGATAAAAAGGATTTCTTAAACCAGCACTGGTGTAGCAATTGTTATGTGCAACATGTTTTGATTGCTGCTTTACTGAACTAATTCTTTCAAGGAGTACAGCCTGTAGTCTGAACGATCTGTTTTGTAGTGGAGATCAAGAATTACAGATGAAAACATCAAGCTAAAATACCATCTATCTTTTGAAGCAAACTGTAAGCCACTCTTATATTAAAAAAAAAAAAGAAACAAAAATCCCACAACTCCTTTGAAGAGATCATAAATATGTATTAATAATTAAAATATAGGCCCCTTGATAAAAACTGATGGAAATACCCCCAAACTCCCTCTAACCAGCAACAAGCAAACACAAAGAAACTTGAAAGTATGAACCAAAGTTTCCAGCTCAGCATAACAGTTTTATAATAGCAACCTACTCACTATTTTAATTATTCAAATCAAAAGGCAACATAAAAGAAGAGTTTAGTGACTGCAACTCTGTTGCAGTTCCAGAATCACAATATCCCTTGAAAGGTCTGGCTCCTGGCCAAGACTTTGAAGAGTCCAATGGTCAGAGGCATCCCTTTACTCACCATACCAATTTACTCACACCTCAGTTTTACACATCGATCTTCATTCAGATGTAAACAAAATGACTGCATGATAAACCATAAGGGTTATTGCTCACTTTAACAGGAAATTACTTTAAAAGACAGAAAAAAAAGAAAAAAAAAAAAACAAACAACGAAAAAAGAAAGCTTAAGATTTGAGTTGGTCTTCATTTACACAAAATAGATGTGGATGTAAGAGATGCAGACAGTCATTAAAGTCACAGTCTGAGTTAACTCAGTTCTGATCTCCCATGCTGGAATTCCCTTGCTAGACCTACAGTGGTCTTTGAGCATGTTTAGCCTTTTGTGACTGAAGTAATTCACTCACTATATTTTTAAACAAATGCATTTTATTGGAAGACTTCATAACTGGATTTAAAGTACAATTATTTTTTAAATTTCATAATGTGAAGTTTCCATGTTCTAGTCATAAGATGAATCATCTTGCAAATGTGAGTTGAGATGAAAAATATGCTCAGATGAAAAACATTAAAAATCTTTAAAATCTTGGAATGAAGGTGTATTTAGGTGACAGAGTTAAGCCAAATGAAATAGCCTGCTGTGAAGTGGGACAGCCACTGCCAGCTCCTCTTCCTTTGCAGCTGGTCTGGCTCTTAGCTGAGCCTTGCGTGAGGTGATTCAGTTCACTGAGCTGTGAGGAAAAGAGCGCAGCCAGAAGAAAAACAAAACAAGCAGGGGAGAGCATGAAGCCAGCCCATCCTATGGAGCTGCTGACTCAGCTCAGCTGTCCTACCTGCACCCTTGAGGTGGAAGTATCAAACGCCATAGATGGGATTAGTTCTCAAATGAGGGAAAGAACCACACACATTGTCATGTAAATTTTAAATGTTCACATTATGTTTTTTGTCTCTAACGTAAAGTAGTGGGACCAGCTCTGTGGGTAAGATTCATGCCAGGCAGTTAATTGGCAGTTGGGGACTTGAACATCATCCCAGTAACTCCTACAAATAAAATACTGCAAAACAGCATAAGGAGTACATATTTAATTATGAATTCAAACAAAGACATTTTCTTTATACTAGAACTACATGGTAAAAACCTGTACAGTCCCTCAAAAGACTGGTATTTATGGCATTTTTACATAAGCTTTCACTGTTAACAGGCAAAAATTTAGCTGCCCTTTGCTTAGAGGGTCACTTTTTCTATAAAAGAGCACGTTGCAGTTCTTCCCTGCCCATTTTAGACTTGAGCTTGAGCTTTCAACACCTCAGTGAGGGCTCAGAGCAGACATTCTCTTGCCAGTTGGTAGTTTGTATAGCACAGAATAGCCAGCTCCATCAGTAGAGGCTGAGCCTGACCAAACCAAAACAAGGTAATGGTCTGCTGAATATGTTTTATAGGAGACAAAACTAATACCTCAGTTGAAGTCAGCCAGAGCAAAGGTTCGCATCCTGACTGTCCATGTTATACACGTTTTTCTTTAATTAACACTAATTAGTCCATAGGCTTTGTGGAATATTGTATGGTTTAGGTCTTAAACCTAGAAACTCTTATGAATTGTACTGTTTATTAAGTGGCTAGCCACCTAAAAGTAGAAAATGGAAATGTTTTTACTATCATGGAATGGTTTGAGTCGGAAGAGACCTTAAAGATGATCTAGTTCTAAAGCCCCAGCCATGGACAAGGACACCTTCCACCAAGTTGCTCAAAGCCTCAGCCAACCTGGCCTCAAACATTTACAGGGCTGGGGCATCCACTGCTTTTCTGGGAAACCTTTTCTGGGTGCCTCACCACCCTCACAGCAAAGAATTTCTTCCCAACATCTAATCTAAATCAACCTTTTTAGTTTAAAGCCATTCCCCCTTGTCCTATCCCTACAAACCCTTTTAAAAAGCCCCCTCTCCTGCCACTTCAGGTACTGGAAGGTGCTCTAAGGTGTCCCCATAGCCTTCTCTTCTCAAGGCTGAACAACCCCAACTGTCTCAGCTTGTCCTCATAGGAGAGGATGTTGTAGATAGTAGTCTCAAAAACATACTCTAATCCTGAAATACAAACTTGAGTGTTGATTTTAAAATTAATGTTTATTTTTCTTGGCCTGTCTGTGGGTATAAAAGGTTTCTGTAAAAGTGACTAATTATGTCATCCATGTCTGACTGATACCTGTGCGATATTTCTCTATGACAAATCAGACCAGCTCTGAATTTAAGCATCGGCATGCACATGATACTTAAAGATAAAAACTATTTTCTAGGATTTATCAGCCTGTAAATGAAGTTACAACATGTCATTTTTAGCCCTTCATCTTGCTTACCTGTTGCTTGCACTGCAGAGCTCTGTACGGCAGCTGATGAAAGAGGCTTGGTTGGATTACTTGTGAAAAGTTTTTACCAAAACCAGGTTGACCATCAAAACACAGCTGAAGGCAGCTCTGATGCAGGATGCTGACTCAAACCCAGGATAAGAATGAAACCCCCATAACCCCACTCTAACCCACAGCCCTCATTCCATAGATCCCATGCAGAGATCTCCTGCAGAGAAGAGGGCACTTCCTGTATGTATGCACTACTACACACTCCCTACCTACCCTGGTACATGCTACTGCATGGTAGTACCCACTTGCAGAACCCACTATATCTAGGGCACACTCCTTTTCCTCACTGACATAATTACTAGGTGTGCTCTTCCTCACGTACAGGCCCATGAACTGAAAAGTAAAAAAATCCCACTTTGCACTACTTTGTGCCAGTTTATATGAGCTTATTAATATTAACAAGACTTAATGACAGGGATTTTGTTTTCAACAAAATAATCCTAACCTAAGGCATATTGTTTTCTGACCTATCTTCTCGATGTGAAAACTGCACTGCTGCACACACTTACCTTACACACATTAAAGAGATAATGCTTCTTCCTCTTCAGGCAGTAAAAAGCTCACCTTCAGCATCGATATTATTCAAATTAACCTACCACTGGTTTCTCAAAGGAAGCAAGGAGAAAAACAAGAAGAAAAGGAGACAGATGACAAAACACTGGGATTTAATGTTCTGGTAAAGGCTTTTGTATTATGATTGCAAACACAAGCAGTGTTTTATATCTTTATATATATATATGTATATATCTGAACATCAATCCCAATAATTGCTGCCCACTCAACCATCCAAATTACAGTGAAATTCTAGTGGCTCACAGCTCTGACTTTATTAGTGCAACTCAAGTAAATTCAAATCAGATACTCCCTGATCAACCTGAATAAAACCAGAATCAAGCCCACCACTCTATTTCTGCTGATAAACATGCCTCCCTCTTGGAAAGGATCACTTTAAGAAGTGCCAACACACTGCTGTGCACAACTTGACATCCATACGTTGCTGAATAATCTAACAATTAGCAGCTAAATGAAGGTGAGCATTCCCTCATCTCTAATAATGCCAAGATATGGGCAACTAGCCAAGAATCTGGTACATTAAACAGAAAAACACAGGCAAAATCTGCAAGTGCTTCTTGAGAGCACAACAATATTTCCAGTAGGCACATGTGGAAACTAAATACCTTTCAGGTTACCCTCAGGTAAGAAAACGATAGATTGATTGATTGATTGATTGATTGATTGATTGATTGATTTCAAACTCATAGTCCAAAGTAGCATGGATAGCCCCTGGTGTTGAACCAGGAATTTCAATGGCCCACCTGTGCACAAAAGATAGATTGCTCAAAGACATCCGTTGTGCTAAACATTATGTTTATTCGAAACCATTTATGAATATACCAAGGATTTCTTCAGAAATTAGCCTAATTTATATCACCTTCCAAGCTATTGCTATTATACCATTAAATTTCAGCCACCATGTGTTAAAAACGTGTGTACAGCCTTCTCCATTCATCTGTGGAACAGCCCAGCAAACATTTCTGTGGCCTATAGATTAAGTAACAAAAGTTATCCTAGTGTCATATCAGCCAGAAGTATACAACTGTCCTCACATGCAGTCACAAAATTTCATTCTGGCTTGAAGAGTAAAATTTTCAAACATACACACGATTACTTAGCACTTTCTTGAAATAAAACCTAGGAACTGAAAAGCCTCAATCATTTTTGTATTCTTTACTGCTCTTCTTGCACATTAGCCCACATCTGAAGAATAGCCTCAAACTTACAGCCCATTTAAAGAATTCCATCAAAAGTACTATGAGAAATCTCCATTTAACAACCTATGCTATTCAGCATCAATAAATTAAATAGCCTTTTGCCAGCTCTAGAAAAGCCTTATTTGTGTATTAATTTCTAGCATATACCATGTCCCTAAAGCATGTTAGCACTGGGTTCATCTTTGGATCTCAATATTAACAGAGCTCAGACACACTGCTAAATAAATCAGTACAAAATAAATCAGGAAGGATTTTGTTTCAACTAAACTTATTTATCTGCATTCAAGAACTAGCTCACTCCAAAGGTTCCCCATGTCCCTGATCACACAAACCACAAGACTGAAGGATACCTCAAGTGAAGCTGAGATATTTCCTCTTCTTGCCCCAAGGCAGAATGAGTCACATATAAGTAATCTCTCAATGGTTATTTCTTACCTAGTCTTAAAATAATCATTTGCTTCTTTACATTGCACAAAACCAATGTGTTCATTTCTCCCTTTCATAGGTCCTGTCTGATCACTCTTACTGTCTACATGTGCATCCACTTGAATGGTAGCTCTGTTTTATGTGGCATATGACCCATGCAAGTAATATCTTTAACTGTTCAAAGTACAACATATAAAAGGGAAGTCTTCAATGTCGACTTTAGCATAGTTAAAAGGCAATTTATTCTATTCTGGTTCTAAACACTTAACATAACTATGAAATGGACCTCTGTTATCCTTGTTTTCCCTTTCTCATCAACAAAATCTTCTTTATGGAAATTCTGACCACATATTCCCAACAACTACCACATACTGTTTTTATTAGAAATTATTCCACAGACAAAGAATTTTTTTTCAATGATTTACTCATTAAAATTATTTAAATTATTTTAACTCAGCTTACTGACCACCTGTCATCTGTTACAGAGCAAAGGGCAACTATTTTCCTCACACAGTCCAGCGTTATCTACCTGAGCAATGGAAACCCCATCGCTTGTGTGCAGCTCAGTTACTTGCTAGTCCTCAGTAACAGAACACAGAAAGATGTCTCCTTGTTTCCATGAAAGGCTTTAATGTGATTGTAAGATGTGAGGTGTATTGCTAACATGAAGTAATATTCCACTGTGTTAGTTAAGATGAATTCTCTGTATTTTTTATTTCATATGAAGGTATTCCTGACAGTGACTCTGTAACTTTGAAATACAGTCTCTTAGGAACTGTGAGCAGATTTAACTACAAATAGCTAAATGCGCCTAGCTACATGAAGTTATATTTAACTATCTCCTGAGCTAATTAGATCAGGAGACCAGGATCATATGGCTAGAATAATTAAGATAAAACAGGGCATTTGTAATAATTAAGTTAGCTATTTGGTCTTCTTTCCAGATTAGGGAGTCAATGAACATATTTAGTGCAGCAAGGGATGGACTGACACTTCCAACCACAGATGCAGTCTCACCAAAGCCAATGGTTTTGCAAGACAGCCCAGAAGGCTCTCTTGGACATTCTGATTTTATTTGTTTGCTTTAAGAAGACCAGAGGAGCTCCTTCCCAGAAGTAATCCCTAAGACTGCTCAGAGGTGAGGTTTCCAGTGACAGCAGGGTGAGACAGGCAAGACATTTAAGCCAGGAACCTGAAGCTTAGAAAAGAACCCTTAAAATGCTGAGGACCAGGCAGCAGACCCACAGTCAAATTCCAAGGGTGTGGAAAAGGAAGTTCAGGACTAGGGAGGACCATGGTTTTTCATTCCAATGCACAAAACTTCTGCATTCTTGAAACAAATGCTATTCAAAATTTGAAAGGGCTTGTGGGGGGAGGTGAGGCTGCGAATAAACCTTATATTTATTTATTATTTTGGTTCCATCAACACTGTAAGTTTTCTCTGTATAAGGAGTCAATTAACTGAGATGACTAGCTGTAATTCTAATGAAAATAATGTCCTTTGAGGGGGGTTTTAGGAGCAAAATGTACAGCAGATGGTCTAAATCAATACTCTTCAATGCCCTTGCCTCCTACTTGGGGACCCTCCACAGCAACCAAAGGCTATTTGGTGTCTTCATTCTGGAGCTACAAACTTGTCCTTCAGAATAAAAGGAATATATATCTGTCATCAGGAGCTCACTTGGCCTGAACACAGTCCTCACCTTGATGGCATCACACCCAATGTCCACAGCAACCATGCTGTCGTCTCCATCATTTATGGATGTTATGCTTTATTTAGACACAACTAAAATCTACAGCAATTAGAAGTGGATCCAAAGAAGGGATCTCTATAAAAGAAACTCAGGCCAGTATGACTATGACAGCTGCTGGCCTTTATGCAATATGCAACCCCGGACAGCCACAGCTTGACAAACAAGCTTTGTCTTTTGTAATAGCAAATGTTTCCCCTAAAACTGTGCTCTAGAAGGTTTTTCAACTCACTAATGCAGTTTAATTATGAGCTTGCAACAATTTAATTTTCTACAGGAATCAAACAAATCTAGTTCTTCTTGAAAATAAGACTGACAATTCAAGTTATCACGGAAGGTTTGGGTTTGCTGGTGGATTTTTTTCATTTAGTCAAGAGCCACTTTTGCTTAAAACTAAAAAAATGTGTAAAAAGGAAAAATTCTCTCCACTTTCAGTCAGCAGAGGAAATCACGTTAATATTTCTTCAACTGGTAAGAAGTTTAAAACTGTTGAATGCTTTCAGCTGGCAGAGCTCCAAGTTTTCCATGTTGTTACAGGATTTGCATGAAATTTTGTTTAAGACCAAGTTCTCATGTTGATATGATCTCACTTCAGTGATCATCTAGATTTGGGAGTCATATGCATGCAAAACATTGGGGTCTAGTAGCATTAGAGTTTAAAATTAAAATTTTAGAAGAAGTGGATCTGTACTCATACCTCCACTCATTACCTATGAATGCCAGCATGCAATTAAGCTGATGCCATAGATCTTCCTGTGTTCTGTATGTCTGCAAATGCACACATTGCATGTTACTGTGTGATTATCAAGGTGTTCCCTGAAATAGGCTGAGTTAGTTCATGGCTGAAAATAAGGACTTCTAGAAAGGTCAAGTAAGGGAGTTGGCAACATAGCTACTATGATAATTTAACTTAAGTAAAGATAAGGAACATGGCAAGGAAGGGTACAGAGCCAAAGCCAGATGAAAAATTAGTTTGAAAACAATAAAACTTTTTTTAATGGGACACATTTACAAATATAGACCAAGAAAATATGGTATATCCCAACAGGTTAGAATACAGTTTCTTACAAGAAGCATTTGAAATAGTTCCTTCAGCCAGGAGAAAATGTGCCAAAGAACTTGTTTTTTAAGTAGAAAGGAAATAAAAGCTGCTGAGATAAATATTTCTATTCTCAGCCTGCAAATTTACTGTCATTGTTCCACAGAAAACTCCTAGACATACTTTTTTTCTGAACCACAAATCTGTCAGTGTAGAATTTCCTTCATTCTCTATCACCTCTGTGTGTTAGATGGTGAGACACTCGGATGTTCCTCACGGGGTCAATGGCTGTGGGAGAGCATGCAAGGCCAGCTCCTTTCCCTCAACACCGTGCTCCATATATCTCAGAACAGACATGGCAAGTATTTAAAGACACAATATTTACCCTGCTTCAAGCACTTATCATCTGTTAACTGCTATGTTTGCTCCTCTTCATAATGTCTTGGTACCAGTGATGTTCCAAGAGATGTTTGCAGAAACACCTGTAGGTGATTTGCAGTCCAGTTTGAACCCTTGGTAACAGAAGGTACCTCAACACTGAAGGCCACTTTCAATGCATTGTGCCCTAGTGGATTGTCACTACAGCCTGTTGTTCAGTCAGGAAGGAGACATCATAAGGAGTGCACATTCCTATTGCTAGCAGCACCAATAATTTCTTTATGAATCTGTCAGTCACTGAGTCATCCACAGAAGAGGATGATAGCTGAACTTTCAGCAACCTGATAGTCATTCTAGTGCTTATAAAAAAAAACTGTAATATTAGTTTTCTTGAGCTCTGTTGAGGCTTCTACTCACTGTTACACGAACAGGAAAAGAGTGCACTCCAGTGAACTATCATATTTCAGTGCACATGGCAGCTCTTACTTGGCTTGGCTCTAAAAGTATTATTCATTAAGGTAATGGCATCCGTTCAAGGCGACTGGATGGAAAGCATGGGCCACTTTGCAGAAAGCTGAATGTTCCTCTAGATAACACTAGGGAAACTAGCACTGAATAAATCATTAAAATGCACAATACTGGTGGAACATCAGATGGCTACAAGCAACTTAAAAGGTTTCTGCTGATACCTCTTCACCATAGGATGGCTTTTTTCCAGATGAAGACCTCCAAGGGTAGGAAATGAGAAAAGGGAACAACATACAGGAGCAGAGAATGGATAAATCCCTCTTCCTAAAATTCTTTCCTGTGAGTAATACCAGATCCTTCAGAAAAAAAATATCTTCCAGGACAACCTGTCACTCTCTTTGAACTCTCACATCCCACATGGAGGATGCTACCAGAAAGCTCGTAGCTATGATTGCTGGAGTTACATAGAGCATGTGTGGACTGCAAACAAGGAAAGAGTTTCCACATTTCTACATTTGCTTTATTCTGCTAATTTAAGCTTTTGAATTATATGCTTAGGGGCTATTCTGAGCACCCAGGTACCCTACAGATGTCTCACATGCTCCTAGTGAAAGCTCCAAGTGAAATAAAGTTACAAAGCAACAGTATTCTTCTACATCTCCAGAAAAGTGTGGAATGGAAGAGCCTGGAAAATCTGGCCTGATTTTGAGTTTTATGCTCTGGGGAACTTCTTTCTCCCTTGCTTCACAAGGCTTGTAGATCTGAAAAGAAAAGCAATGGCCAACATACATCTTTCACCTTCTCTTCAGTGACACCAGCTATTCCCAGTGCAGACTATATATTCACTGGTGCAGGGTTTACATGCAGGGCTGAGTGATGCTGCTGGAGGAAAATGAGCCCCACTCCCTCAGCACATCTGGTTAGCAAACATGTTGGTTACAGCAGGTAGCACGTCTCACCATTTACTTCAGTTTTTTCTGGTGACAGCAAGAAACCCAGAATAACTGTTTTCATCACCTCAGATCTCACTGAATTTGCCTCCTCCCACCAGCTCAGCCCAATTAGCAGCAGAAGTCAATCATGCACTAACCAGCACTGGCCAAAATACAGCAACTTTGTGTTACTAGAAACTTAGTGTGTAAAAGGGAAATGTAGAAATAATCTGAACACCTCATCTACTAGTGACAGGTTTCACCTTGTCCTTTTCCAGACTCTTAGTTTTATACAACCTCTAGCCTGTTTTTGTTTTTGTTGTTGTTCTCCGCTAACGACGGGCTTCACTGCCTTGAGGAAGGATGATTACAGGAAGCTGATGTAGCAATCCTCTGGCCCCAGTCTATCTCAGACAAACACGTACCAAAGCATTTCTCATGGTGTAACTCTTACGTGTTGCTCATGTTTGCAGTTGGGTTTTCCCTTATTTCTACATCCTGATTTGTGAACATATTGCATGTTTTTCTAAGGTAAGAAAATGAGAGAAACCTGCATCAGTTCTATCATTGTTGGTCCATTCTCTGTTTTCTCTAACTTTGCTCCATTTCTTCTCCGTAGTTCAGCAATCATCTTAAATTTGTCTAGCAGATGCACACCTACAGGATCCCACTATATGACCATCTACTTCATCCTAAAATAGTTAATCACATCAAGACGTAATTTTGAATACGAGCCCCTCCATCCTGGACCAGTCACAAAAGGAAAACAATAATAGCAGAAAATAAGTTCAAAAACTATAACAAGGCTCTGCGGGGGTTACATTCTACATCCCATTGAGTATTTAAAGACTATTGAAACAGCAGATAGCCAGCAGGCCCTTGATTTTACTACTTGTACAGAACTAGTTTGCATTTGTCATGCAAAGTCATGATGGCATAGATTTCTGTCACTAAAATTAATCCTTGAGAAACTTTGTCATTATAACTACTAGGTTTTTGCCTGAAGGAAAAGGTTATGCTTCAACACTGCATTCATATCCTCTTCATGCCAAGGCATCAGTAGTATTACAATCACTATCATGACATCATCCATCATGTTGCAAAAGGTAGGTGGCTAAGGCCTAGTCTAATTACAGATTCGGTGTTGTATCCTTTGTAAGGACAGTAAGTCTAATCAAAATGAAGCTCCTGCCATCAGTCCTACAGTCCTACAGTCCTACATGAAGTAGCAGGTCATGCTGCTCTGAACAACCGCTAGGGCAGTGTACATGAAACAAAATCTTTTGAAAAGAAGTTCAAATACCGAAAGGTTAAAAAATAAAATCCCTGGATCAGCAGATCATAATCATATGTGGCACCACTTACCAGGCTAAAATCTAAACTATGCAACATGTGACTGAAAAGCATGTGGCTTTCCCAACACTACCGCACTGGTGGGGTACTTGGCAGTCTACATCCAACAAGTCCGGCAGCTATACAGACTACTTCATTCCTATTCTGCAGAAGACAATACCAAACACATCAAAAGAGATCAGACTATGATATATACCCTGAGACAGAAGGTTTTTATTAATAAAACTGTTTCCTCAGAGTTAAATTCCATTAACCGTACTTAAGAGGGAATTACTACACATCTTGCTCCCAGGCAAAACCTGACCATTCCACATGTGTTACAAATCAGTATCTCTTTACATTTATTGGTGTGCAGAAGAAAGTCAAAGGATTTATTTTCATATTCTGGCAAGTCAGGAATCTTTCATGTTTAAGGAATCACATTGCTCTCAATCTATTTTTATTTTAAACTTATGAATTTTCATACCAAATAACAAATAGATACATTTTTATATTAATCACATTTCTCCATCTTGAAGTAAGAAGCTTAGGTAGCATCACGCTTTTAGAACTGTGAGACACAAGATATTGTAAGGAAGACTTTACAGTCCTTTCCATTCTGCATGAAGTTTTCCCCTTCTTCCCCCTGCATATTTTTTTAATCTTGAAAGCATTTCCTACTAATGCATGAAACCCCCATTATGCTGCATATGGTTTCTATTATCAAGTCTATAATGCTTTCAGGAATTTCTTTGATTTCTCTGGTTGTTACCTCATTCTTTTCATTCCTGATTGACATAGAAGCAGCAACCCAAGTCATTCTTAAGTATCTTTCTTTAGTTATAAATCAGTCTCCATACTTCTGTAGAGTACCTCAAAATGGCCTGCCTTTACTACCCTTGTATGAATGAAGGTAAGGCCTTGAATGTTGGATGATTATTATACTCTTCATTAGATATTTGAAGAGCATCCACTTGTCTTACTTGAAAAACTCCAATTTGAACCATTAAATTTACATTGCACCTGTGGAAACTGCACTTCATTTACTCACCTAAATCAAGACCTGAGATTTGTGTGCAAATGTGTACAAATGACTGCAGAATACTCTCCAAACAGATGGAACAAAGAAAAAAAAAAAGAAAAAGAAACAAACAAACAAACAAAAAACCTCCAAAATTCTTGTTTTCAAAATAAGTGTGAGATCAGCTGGCCATGGCAGATCTCTAAATAATTACTAGCTCAATGGTAGCTGAGTGTCTGAAAATGTAGCCACAGAATTCTCCCAAGATTTCATGGGCAGGCCTGTTTCTACCCTGCAACCCGCTTTTGTCCCTCAGTGCATGCCATCGGGCCACGGGTGGGTGCCAGCACAAGGTAAGAATTCAGCATTGCTCAGACGGAAGCCGTCGTGTGCACAGGAGGTTCTGCTGAAGGACTTCATGGTTCACTGCATGGGGCAAAGCTACCAGCGGAACACAGCACAAACAGAAGAAGCTTCACTTGGAAAATACAATTTATTCCACAGACTTAATTTTGAAAGATCAAACCACAAATACTTAAGGGCTAGAGACAGCTCTAGATATGGTTCAGAAATTATGGAGGTTGCATATGCTGTAGTCTCAGAGTAAGGGTATGCTCCAAAGGTATGACACTTTCTGAAATAAATCAACCTTGTATCACCATGTTGCTTGGGAGGGTGTTGCATTTCAAATGCAAAGAAGCATGGAAGGGGGTAGGGGGGGAGAGAAAAAAATTTCACCTGATCATTGCTTCAAGCCATAACTTGAACAGTGATTTTACCAGTTTTTCCCTTTTAATGTTCATTTCAACTAAATATGATATACTCAGAGATTTAAATCAACTGAAAAAAAACTGCTGCATGATTGCATTTTGGCAACTACATACAATTTCCCTGTATTATACAATCAGCTATTTCATACATGAAATACACAAGAACAGACAGAGTCACCATGAATTTCCCAACGTTTTGTGTTTATTCTGCCCACAGATCAGAGTTGGTGCTCCCTGGCTAAAGTGAAACAGACAAAAAGAAAATACTGCATACAATCCCAAAGGAGATCACAAAACAAAGCTTCTCCCTCACATGTAGTTCTGTGAGACAATGAGAAGACAGCAAGTGCAAAAACCTTTGGCCATGTCCTTGCTTCTTTTTCCCTCACCCCTAATGGTTGCCCAAAATTCTCAGAAACACCCTGAATACAAAAGGATTGTGCAGGACAAGGTATCTCCCCTGGAGAGAGCCGTAGCAGCAGATGCCGCATCTCCCCTCAGTATGGCACTCCCACCCCACACTCTCCCTAGCTTAATGGGGAACATCTACACAGGGAAAAAATCCTCAGTGTTTGAAGTCCGGCCACCAGTCTAGGTGGTGCCTGGCAAGCATCTGGAAAGCAGAGAGGGGACATTTAGACAGATTTTAGGGCTCTGATGCCTTCTTCGGAAGAGAACTTAATTAGAAACACTGGAAATACCAAGTAATTGCTATGCAAGGGGCCTTGCGGAGTATGTTTCCTAGTGAATGTTCATCACCCTCGAGGGGAAGCAATAAAATCCACTGCCATCGCCTGTTTAGGAGCCCACTGGCAGTATTCTTTTGTCAGCTTTAACTCCAGCCCGACTAACACACCAGTAGTCTTCTCTTCAGAAACTGTCATTAGCTTACAAAAGTATCCATTTCAAACAGGCTTAAGCATGCTCCGTCTAAAGAGAAATATATATCCGAATTTTGGACAAGAGTTGGGAAAGAAAAGTGGCGAAGAAGGAACCGGCACCAATGCCAGCATCGAGACGCAACAATTCAAACAAAAGAGATCTCAAGATGTCGCACTAACACGCATGCACACAATCTTCCTCTTGATAGATTGCTTCCCCTCGACAGCGGGAGATGCTTCAGGACAGCGCCCGCCCGGGCACGCAGAGCACGCGTGTTTCTCCCGGACGGAACCGGCAGGGAGCACGTCCCTGCGGCGTGGCCGCTCCGCGGGGCTTCTGCTGCGGCACGCACGCCGCGCCCGCTTCGCCCTCTTCGCTCAAAGGGAGGCACGAACGGCCCCGCGCTGCCGCAGAGGGACCCCCTGCCCCCCACCTCCGGCCCCCCAGGGCCGCCCAGAGGAGCGGGGCCGGGGGAGCTCTGGGGGCATCCACGGCCGCTCGCCTGCCGCCGACCGAAACCCGCTGCGGGCGGGGAGGGGGCGAGCAGCAGGGCCGGCCTTTTCCCCTTCCTAAATGCCAAATATTGGTGAGGTGAGGGGGGCACACAGGCGGGGAGGCATGGGTCCGCTCCGCCATCGCGCACAGCAGCAGGCGCCAAAGCTAAGCCGGGCGCAGCGCGGGGCAGGAAGGGTGCCGGGGTACTGCTGGATCACCCCGAGGGACCACGCCGGGGCTAGCGGAGGGCGGGCGAGGGGAAGCGCCCGGGGGTCGCGGCGCAGCGCGGAGCCTTTGTTCCGCCGCCGGCCCCGTCCGCGCCGCCGCCTCCGCGCATGCGCCGGGCACAGACAAAGGCGCGGGCAGGGCGGCGGGGCTCCCTGCATCCCCCTCCGCTCCGCATCCCCCTCCGCTCCGCATCCGCCCTTTGCTCCGCATCCCCCCTCCACTCCGCATCCCCTCGACGCCCCGCATCTCCGCTTCCCTCGGCATCCTCCCTCCGCCCAGCATCTCCGCCCCGCATCCCCCCTCTGCTCCGCATCCCCCCGCGCGGCGCGCACCCGGCCTGGCAGGAGGGTGGAGGTGTCCCGGGCTGTGCGTGTGTCCGCCCCCCCTTCTCCCGTGTGAGCCGCCACGCCCAGCTGAGGCGCGGGGAAAGCGCCCTGCGGGAGCCGCGTTTGAAAGACACGCGTGTGCCTGGGGGACGGGCGACACGGAGGGTCGGGTGGGGAAAGAAAAAAATGGTCGAGGGGAGGTGTAGCTTGCTTTGGTGGGGGGAAAATGGAAAGCCGGAGGGTTGATGGGGACCTGTGAGAAGTGGGGAGCGGCAGTCGGTGAATATTCACAGAATTGGCGCATCGGGGCGTAGCGCGGCGGGCGGCAGCGGCGGTCCCTGTGGTGTTTGACGGCGGGTCTGTAGCCCCCGCTCGGGCAGGCGAGCCCCCC
>JACBWW010000011.1:7807477-7875373 GCA_020086605.1 Lanius collurio | reverse complement strand
TGCCCGGGCAGGCGCCTCCCGGGCTGCTCCTCTCTCTCTGCTCTTACCGATTCACACGCACATCTCCTCTCCCCACAATCGAGACACAACGGAAGGGGGGAAAATGATAGAAATGGCAAAGCTCACGCGGGCGGCTGTGTTAATGGCATAAGTGAGACACCCCGCGTCTTACCTTTATGTGTTTTTCCTCTGTCCCTGCCGGTGTGTTTGTGTGTTGGGGTGTCACAAAGAGAGTCCCAGGTAGCCCAGAGCCCCCTCGCCTCGCTTGGAGCGCGGTGGCTCTCGCCCGCTCGCTCGCCGGGACTGGAGTGCCTAGTGCCTGCTGGAGCACTGCCGCCGCTACCGCGGCTGCTGCCTCTGCATTTCTCACTCTCTCCCCCTCCCTCTTTCCCTCCCTCCCCCCTTCCCTGTGACAGTCTGTGGGCAGTTCAAAAGCCACACGCACTTATTTATTTATTTTCCGGGCTCGCGGGGCGGGGGATGCGCTGCGCGGCGCTCGCGCTTAGGGGGCGCACGGACCCCAGGTTTAAATATCAGCCGTGCAGGCGGCAGGGGGGGCTGGATGGCGGGTCCGCGAACGCACCTTGCAGCATTACCCCCCCACACACACCCCTCAAAAAAAGGGAAGGGAGCGGCCAACCTCCTGCTCCGAGGAGAGCGGGCACGGCGCGGGGCCGCACGCTGAGGTGCGGAGCTCTCCGGGACCCTCCGCTCCCGAAACGCGGCGGGTGCGGCTGGGCACCATGGGGCGGAGGTTCTGTCCCCAGAGGAGCTGGGATGCTGCGCGGCGGAGGGAGCGGGCGAGCGTGCCTACACCTGCAGCCCCCTCGGGAAGCGGGAAAGCCGCTTGCACGGCGGAGAGGGGCGGCACGGGCGGAAGACTAAAAAATTCCGGGCGTGGATGCTCTTGGCACGCTTAAGGAGAGGGTCTGCCTGTTAAACACAAAAGACAGCAAAATAGAGGAAAGCAACACATTTCTCAGAATGGATCTCTCCCGGGCGCTCCTGCAGCTGAAGAGCTGGCCTGAACGTCGCTGGGGCTTCAGGACTGCTATCCCTCTAGCTCTCCCCCTGTTCCAAAGCATCCCTGGGGCCGCCACAGCACAACCGAGGGTGCTGCCCGCACTTTCCCACCTCCCTCTTTTTAAAAGCTGGCTGCGGAGCGGGCCGGGTGCGCCTTGCACGTCGCTCCGCGCCCGCTCCACGTTGCAAGAGCGCGGCGGCGGCGGGCGATGCGCGGGGCTGGGGCGCCCTCTGCTCCCGAGCGGCGGCCGGGCAGGGGCGGCCGGGCTGGCTCGGGCCGGGCGCTGGCTCCGCAGGGTGACCGGCCCCGGGGCTCCGCAGCCCGCGAAGGCCGATGAGCGGAGCCGCTAGGAGCGGTGGCGGCACGTCTTGGGGAATCTCTGGCTCAAGGGGCGCGATCCGGCCACGCCGGGTCTTCAAAGCCAGCAGCACCATCTTTCAGCGAGAACAATGGAAGCTATTTCCTATTTATCTGGGAACAAGGACGGAGTGAGAGACGCCTAGTAGGCTCGTGATAAGGTTAAGTCTGGTTTGCATTTTCGATGGATATGGAGAGAAAAGAGAGCAGGGCATGTGGAGAGGGAGGGCTCGGCGGACAGGGTGTTCTTCTGTGGGCCGTGGTGTGCTGTGCGATGTGCGGTGAGAGGAGTCACGCTTCCCGAACATTTCCCATGAAGGAAAACTATCGGGCAATAAAATGCATTTGAGATTGTGTTTCACACACCGCACCCTGCAACCTGTAGCTGTGCCGAGCATTTATCCAGACGCTGCCCGGGTGGGGAGCTGGTCCGAGACGCCAGAGGAGAGGCTCAGGGACGACCGGGCAGCGAGGCGGGAGCCCCCGTTGTCCCCCCGCAGTCACACAAAAGCCCCGGGCGTGAAGGAAGGAATGAAGAGAGGGAAGGAGGAGCACGGGTTCGCCGGGCAGGAACAATGCCCTATATTTTCGTGAAAGCGTTCGCAAGCCAATCTTTTCCTCATATTTTTATTTTACGGGGGTTTATTTTCCTAGTTCTCCTTCGAATCTCCTCGTTTTCCCGGTGGTTTAACCCTCCCTCTGCAGCCGCCGGGGCGCAGAGCTCTCCATGCCACACCTGCCCCGATGCAGCATCCCACCCTCCTGAGGCGCGGTGCGGGGCTGGCTGCGCCCTGCCGCAGCTGGGGGAGGGGAGGGAGGGAGGGCAGGCGGAACCCCTTTCCCCCGCTCCCCCAGCCGCGATATCTCTGCGCTCACGATAACAGGCTTGGAAGGTCAGCTGCCCCGCACGGGTGAGGCAGGCAGCAGTCAGTGTTAGATCGGGTAATCGAGGAAAAAGAGGAAAGGGAGGGGGACACGCCCTGACACGTCCTCGGCCGTCGGAGAAGGGGATAGCTGTTCCCCATGGAGGCGAGGCGCGTCCCGCCCCCGCGCTGCCTCCGCGTAGCCCGCGGGAGCGGGGGCCCGACCGCCCCCTTTCCCGGGAGCATCCCTGTAGCGGGAGCAGTAACGCCGGCGGTGGCCTGCTGCAAGGTCAAGGGAGAAAACCCCTCTCCTCAGTTTTATTTCTGACCCCGGTGTATTTGTGACGCAGGGCTGGAGAGAAGTGAGAGGAAAGGTGGGTCGAAAATTTAACCAGGGAGTAAGACAGAGGCTGGCAGAACACAGCAGCACGTCCTCAGAATGGCTCAGTGAGGGACTGAGCGCCTGGGCTGGGCAGAAATCAGCCCTGGACCGTGGGTAGAGCTCAGGGGGAGCCCCAGGTTAGGCTGGGCAGGGACAATCAAACTTAAGAATGCCCATGTGGCCATGACATTCAGGTTGTCGAGATTGTCTTGCTCAACCACTACAGAATTAGTGTGAAGCAATAATAGAGGAAAGAAAGAGGCTATTATTTAACCCCGTGTTTAAATGTGGGCTTAGGCAATGAATGCTCACCTGCATGAAATCATGCACTATCAGACTTTGTAGCTGAATTACAAGCTACAGAGGGTTCACAGTGTATCTCAGAAATAAAATTCCTGACTATGTTCTGAGTCATTTGCTTGGAAAACACTGTACAACCAAAAATGGCACAGAAATAGTCATTGCTACTATCACTTTGTGAGGGGTTTTGGTCCTTTTACTGTTTTCAGCAGCTAGAGGGCTGAGATGGTAACCACAGTTTATTCTTTTAAATACACCTACATGCTAAATTAGGTATCTCAGAACAGCCAAGTTCAAAATTTGTCAAATGCTCACTTCAGTTACTCAGCTGCATCAAAGTATGATACATATCTGAATGCCTTATTTAATAAAAGTGATACTTTTAGGCAAATGGGTATTCTAAGCAGCCTTTGAATATCTTTGTCTTAACTAAGGGTGTGTAAGGTATCCTCACCTTTTTCTTCTGAAATGAAAAAATGGTATCTGGAAGAATAAAAAGTGCAGAACAGAGACACCTGCAAAAAGATGAACAACCAGGTCTGTTGTGAAAACACAGGCAAGTCTAGGCCCTTTTGTACAATTAACAGCTGCTTTTTTGAAATCCACACTGTTACTCTGCTTTGACAAATACGCAAGCTACCTCTGTCTTCTCAGCCAGCTCTTCCTGTCACCTCTTGCCACTTACTGTATCTCAGTGTTCTTCCCTCCAGCTTCAACAGTTCAGGCCCAGCCTTGTTCAGCCCTATCTGTCTTCCAGGTGTAACTTGCTGTCATATTTCTACCTTCTCCAGAAGGCAACTAATCCAATCCTACATACTCTTTGCTCATCTTTGACTTTTATTGTTCTTCTGATTAATAAGTCTTTGCTTTCTGATTATATTAGGTCTGACAAGAGGCACAAACAACAATTTTTAGCCCAGTGTTTCCACAACACAAGTCCAAAGTACTTACAAGGCCACCTCCCCTCTTCTTCCACCAGTCTGCCTGTATCCCTGTCACTCACAATTCCGGTTTTGTGTCCGATTGCTGCTTGAACTTTTTCCTCAGAAGACGCTAGGATCAGTAAGGAATACCTGTGCTGGTGGGGGGCCTTTCCATTTTACTCCATAGGAAGAGAGAGATGACCAGCAAACAAGAAAAAAAATATCAAAACCCTCACCTGTGCCCCTCTTTCAGCCTTTCAAATGAAAGACCGCCTTACTCGCACTTACCATCACAACAGACCAGAAGCAAATCCAAACTTCTCACAGCTCGGGGCTTCCCAAACCTGCCAGCTCCGGTTGCAGCTGCAGGAACAGCCCGGCCCCCCGGCCTCCAGCTGCTACCCTGTGCGCCCCTATTCCCCAGTTTACACCACAAGAGGGAGCATTTGGTTCAGTTTATAGGCGAAACCTGGTTTTTCCCGGTATCCAGGCGAAGAGAATAACAGCAGTTTCCCGTATGTAGCGATTTTCCGGAGCCCATTTAACCCATAAGCACTTTCGTAATAATAGGGTTTTTTTTTTCTTTCACCATGCTATGCAAATTTTAAGCATTTCGTAAGATTATTGTTCATGTAAAGTAAATTTTATAAAGAATGTCTAAATCATATTTACGGTTTAATTCCCTGTTGATCTCTTGGTTATAGTAATTTATTCTGGGGCAAATGCAAAATGCCAGTGTAAGACAAATTTTCTATTTCCAGTGGGTATAATTCTCATCACCTATATAAATACCAGCTACATAAATTTCAAAAATTGACTGCAATGGCGTAGGCAGACATAATGTATTATTTCATTTGCAGGCAAAGCACATAAAATAAAGAGCTTTGATCAAATTCCAAAATAACAGCTTCAATAAGTCACTACTGGAACACCTCAATCCAAACTTAAGTCCTCACATGAAGACAGATGCAAGCCTCTGATAGCAGTTTTAATCTGGACAACCCAAAGTTGTATGGTACTAGGAATATCTGAGTCTAGCTTTATTGGACTGGTTCTGTTTATACCAGAAGAAGTGGTGCTTCATGCCTATAGCCAGGTAGGGATATGTGGGTTGTGAACCCTACTTTACCCCAACGTTCCTGGCTTCAGCTCAATCTATAACACAAAGCATATGTGCCTCCCAGGAGGTCCTGCACTAGCCATCAATTTTAAAATTCTTCTCTGCTCCCCTGAAGTCTGCATGCAAGTATTTCCAAAGATGGATATATTTGCAATTCTGACAGTAAAAATATCTGGGTTATCTCTGTCTCTTACACCAGTTACCCTAAAGTGTTAGAGTCACTTATGTGGAAAAGAAGAAAATGTGCTCAACTACCATAAGCTTCCCTTATGATTTATGCATGCCAGGATTCTCCATGACCATCTATAGGTTCAATCTCAGACTCTTTGCTCCATTTTCACTGGCAAGTTCCACTGAAACAACAGCTGAATAAGATATTCACTGTTTGGCTTCCATGGCCACAAAAATGTTTTTCAGTTAACAGCTGGAGCGACCATATCAACATCTTGATAGTGAGCAGAATTGGCTTCTCTTGTAGTATTTTATTCTGTTCTCATTCAGCTACAAGAATGTCAGTAATGCAGGATCAAATACACACCTGACTGGATGATCAAACTGATGTGACAGCTACTACGATGTACCTCCTAAAAGGCAGCAGATGTCCATGCACAGAAAAGTGTTTAATACCCTCAGAGAAGAAAAGCATAATTCTTTTCTCCAGTACTTGGTTTTCTGATCTCTGCAATGAAGGATGCTTATACACTTTACTTATTGTACTAAAAAACTATTCTGTCTGAAGCACAAGTTTTTGGATTCCTACCTTGAGAGAGAACTTCTGGTTGAGAACCCCAGGACTGAGGCCCTGAGGGCACTGTTAGCCCTGATTGCCCCTGCTAAGTCTCCCCTGGGACTTCCCCCACCCCTGCCCATGACCCAGTACCCCATTCCAGCTCAGCCCAAGCCATCAGTCCCAGCTACACAGCTACACCACCCTTGTCCTTGAGCCTTTTCTCCCAATCTTCTTCTGACTGAAACTTCTGGATGGATCCTGGATCTTGTTTATCTCCTTATCTTGCCCCTTCCTCAGCTCCTGGCTCCTCCTCCCTTGTGGATTAGCCCTGTGCTTGCTGCTCTGTAGTATCCAGTCTGTCAGGGTGGCCTGCTGGCACCTCAGTTAGCTGTGTAAAGACAGCACAAGGTGCAGCTCCTTGGAGTAACCCCAGATAAAGCCACTTGGTTTACCTGGCACACTGCTCCTTGGTGAAGGCACTTGTGATATTGGTACCACAGCTCAGCTTTCAGATTCAAAGCTGAATCTGGGTCACATGGGGCCACTTGAGGCTCACCTACATCTGTGCTTTTGCAAACACAGTCTTAAAACTCTCCTAACAGTGCCAGTGTTACTCCAGAGTCAAAGCAGAGAAAGGACAAGATGGACAAATTTTTCTGACAGGGGCAAATATTCCTGAGACCTAGATGTCATTGCCGCTGTTGACACTCCCATCCTGTAAGCTGACTGTGGGAAAGCCTGGGTACTTATTGTAGGAGATAAATTTATAGGATCATTTGGTTTTCTTTCTACTGTCTCCCTACTGCTTAAAAACATATTTTTGAATACCTTGCCTGTATATCTTTCCCACCCTCTCACAATGAAGGGTATCTCTAGATCAGGAACTGACTGAAATGAGGTGTTCTGATGATCTGTGGTGATTGAAGTGGGCTTGGAAAAGAGTTTAAACCTGTATAAATGACATCAGCCCTAGTCTTATACCTATACAGCCACCTTTCTCAGCCCCCTTTATTCCTCCAGCTTGGAGGCACTAGATTTAAAGCTGTTTCTTTACTGCACTGTTTGTGCCAAGAGCAAATGACTTGTGAAGAGTGAAACAACTACAGCTGAGGAGACTAAAACTAAAAATACATGTAAATGCTGAGATTGATGTGGCTACCCCAGAAAAAGAGTCAGATTGTACTTATGCAAACCCATTATTCCTCAACTAGTAACGTCTCTATAGAGTTGTTGAGAACACTCCTGTGTGCAAAAACACTCCTCTGCTTCCAATCAAGAGCCAGTTCTGGAGATTTATCTGAAAATAGTAGTAGTAGATGGTCATACAAAGGACCCAGTGCTTCAGACTAGCAAAGCAAGTGTGAGCAGCCACATGGTAATTTATGCACCTCACAGCTAGAGGACCTGTCTTTTCATGCCAGAGATGGGTAGATTCTTGGAGCATGGGCCATACATTCGGCCACAGGAGTCTCCATGTTGGAGCAAGACAGGCTGTCTGCTTCCTGAATGCTTCTTTGAAATGCTACACTACACTGATATTTTTATTTTTATATTTTTACGTGCCAAGTTTAGTTATAAGAGAGGATGGGTGAAAGTACTTGAGCTTTAAATAAGCCTTGTAATGTGCACTACCAGCTGTTTGAAGCTGAATGACAGAGGATCTGTAGCCAGGCTGTACCTTTTGCCTTTATTGGGTGAATCTTGTGGATGCTACAAATGAAAGAACATATGGGGATTCCTGACATATGGCAGGATCAAGGTTGTCACAGTACATAAATCTAACACTTACATACACAAAATGGTTCAAGCTTTACTGAAAAACTTCTGAAGGAAAAAGATAAAGTTCAGTGGGATCTGTGGAGATGCAGAAGTTGATAACTGACTGTACCGAGCACAGAAATATCAGACATTGCCTGCTCCATCAGCCACAGTTCATTGACCAGTGTAACTGGACAGCTTCATGTAGTAGAAGCAGATGCTGCTTTTGCTTGTCCAGCAGGTCCTATTCATTTAGGGTCTGGTAACAGCCCTGGTGACAGGCGCGGCTGCTGGTGCCACCACACTGCCTTTCTGTCCTTCACTGAAGATCAGTTAAGTTCAGTAACAACCATTCAGACCATGCAAACAGCACCTCCAGCTTCTATTTAGTGAGTTAAAAAGCTGATAACTTTCTAATGGAACAAGGAGGGCATCATCTTTTCTCATCAAAATCACTAGAAAAGGCCTCACTGCTGGTAGGTCTTACGCAAAACTCAGAGGACAAGCTGCCTGTTGGAATGGAAATTTTTAACTTTTTGCAATTGTTTTCCAAGTATTGTTCCTGGAACACCCTCATTTCCAAGATGGTAAAAGTCCCAAGCTCCTTCCAGATGAGCTGTGACCAGCAGTCCATGTTGTTACCTTCCAGTTTAGACTTCCTCAACATAGGGTTTTTGTGAAGATGAATATGGTTTTACTTCAGATCAGTCAAGTTCACAGATGCCAGCTTCTATTGACCCTGTCTGCTCTTTGGTCTCGTGCAAACTTGTGTGTTTTAATTCATCAGTTAGGATAACCAGGCCAGTACCACACCTGGAGGAAAGTGCCAGTTTAGTCAGTGTGTCCTGGGTTCCATAAGCTCCATAATCTTGAGGCTGAGCTGTTAATAAGAAAAGGTTACTGGTCAAATCATTAAAAGGGATTTTGCTCCAAATATGGTGGCATAGCAGGAAGTCTTTCAGGCAGCTATTTGTTTGAACTGAGAAAGTGAACTAGGAAATGAGTGACCAAAACAGTGGCCAGTGAACAATGAATTATTTAGAGATTAAGAGATGTTTTAGCTCTTCTTTGTACTCTCCCTCTCCACCCTCTCCCCTTCTTTCCCTCACAAACCAGCACTTGGCTCCTTGGCAGAGGCAGGGGTTTATACCATTTTTTGCCAATGCAAAGGGAGTGTAAGGGATCTACACAAACTCATAATGTAAGTAAAATAAAGTCAAAATTGATTGAAAAGCAGGTCACAGTCATCTTTCTTTTCAGTCTTCCACCTGTGCAGTCTGTCCTGTTGCATTGTGGGGCCATTTTTCCTGGTCATACACACCCATGTGCTGCAAGTCCTAGCCAAGGCAAGTCGAGCAGTAAGGCCGCGATGCTGGCTGGGCTGCTCTACGGTGTGAGGATCAGAAAAGCCTAAGCATGGGTGATACCCCTGTAGTGGGAATAAAAGATCCTGAGAGGCAGCGAGGCCAGATTTAGGGGGCTGTACCCCTCTGTTGTATTGGCAGCTAAAGGTAGTGATATTGCCTTAGTCACCTCCTGCTGCTTGTCCCAACATAGCCAGATGACTGAAATTATGCACCAGAGAGGAAATATTGTTGCCAGAACTACACCTAGAGCAGATGATTTCCCCCTTGCATAGGAGAAGAAGGGTATTGGAGAGGTTATCAGATCAGTTCAGGAAGAAGCTAACCTACACACAATTTTTGGTATGAAAGCCACCAATACTAAGAATAAAAATGCTTACTGTTACACATAGAAAGTAAAGCTGACCAAAGTGTTTAGGGCCAGTCATATTCTGAGAGAATACTGGTTTTCCAGAACTGATGTAACAGGCTTACTTTTGAGGACTTCATGGTGAATTTGCAGTGATGTGTAATGAATGCGTAGGTATGTGCATGGTCTAATCTTTTTCAGTCTACAATCTACATCTGGTTTTCTTGTTCTGCCACTTCTACTCAATGTCTGTTTCTTTTTTTGCTATAGTTGCTCACATAACTTAAAGCAAATACTCTTGCCTTCTTTCTTTGCATATTATTTTCTTAAAGTCTTGTTTTTAAGAAAAACTATATTCTGGCCTGACTAATTAAGCTTCTGAGCACAGATGAAATTCAGCATTAGAGGACAAAATATAAGCTTTCCCATGTTGCTTTCTCAACTGCTTTCCTCTATCTATAGAAGTAAATACTTGCTAGCTTTTTCTAGAGCATTTTGGAAATCTTGAACTTATTTGCAAAAATTAGCAGTTAGAGAGTAGGCCCTTCTCATGGAGGAACAAGCCTGTAGCCAGCAATTTATTTTACAACCATGAAGCAATTTAGTTACAAATCCACAAGATGCCTCAACCAGACAAAGAAATAGGAAGCTTGAAGGAGGGTTGTCGTCTTCTCCTGTTCCCTGTAGCCACTGATGTTTGTAAAGTTGCTTTCAACTCAAAATGCAAAGGCACTTGAAGCTGGTACAGCTCATTTCCAATACCATGCAATTAATTAGAGATGTTGAAGATTTGCCTCCACTTCCAGCCTTCTGCTGAAGACAGAGCAATATTTACTTTGCTTACTTAGTAAATAGCAGGAATGTTGAGTTCACTACATGGTAGTTGGCCAGTAAGGATTCATGGGAAGAATATACTGCAAGCTCCTGCACTATTATGATACAAAGGCTGAACCAGACCATTTCTACCACGGTATGCTAAAATTAATATTGTAATATTGTAAACAAAAATTACAGCAGTTTGACTAGAGGTTGGTTTCCATTTCATTGCTTAATTATCAGTTTCTGGATTTATGTGCAAGCCAATTTTGTTGATTACTGAGACCTTTCAAAATAAAGTGCCTGAATATAATAAATCCTCTTCTCTCAACAAACAAACAACTCAAAATAATATCTACTTTGAGATAAAGTGGGGGGGGGGGAAGCCACAAACTGTAATTACTTCCTTACCAAGGAGTTTTCCCTGACGATCTGAATTGTACATCCTTCCCTGATACACAGCAGAGGAGCAAAATAAACTCCTTGAAATGCCAGATTTCAAGACTACAGATACATCAGAGCTTATTACAAGAGCTGTCTTGAGGAGTTACATAGTTCAGTTTTCTGATTAAATCAGGGCAATCATTCGTGCTATATTAGACCTGTCATGGCTTCATATGGAGAAGTCTTGAAAATCTCTAAAGTTCAAGACTCTACAGCATCTCTCATAGCTTCTTCCAGTGCTGCATTACCACCTTGGTGAATAATGTTTTCCTAAAATCTTCTTTGGACCTCCCAAGTCGCAAAAGGTGCCCCTTACACTTGTCTGCTTTGTGCTTGCTACTCTAAAAAGAAGTCTGACTTTGTCATCTTCATAACTAACTTCACTTTGTGTAGTCATAGACTGTTCCATCTCCCTGTTGTCTCTTCTTTACAAGACTACAAAAGCCCAGATCCATATGTTTTACTTCACAGCTTGTGTGTTCTGTGTCCCTGGCCACCTCAGTAACTTTCTGCAAGACCATATCTCTCTTGAAGTGTGTCCCAGAGCCGGATATGTTAGTCCAACTGTGACCTCCCAAGTAGCAAATTAAAGGAAGGAATAACCCTCCTTGATCTGCTAGCCATGTTCCCCTAAGGTAATCCTTAGCCATTTGCTTTATTCACGATGGGAGAACACAAGGGCAATATGTTATTGTCACAAGTTCAGTCCAGTATCCATAGTCACACCAAGTAATGCCTGTAATCCCAGGTTTTTCCAGTGAAGCTGCTGTACTTCCAGGCAGTTCCCTACTAGTACTGATATATTGGGTTATTCTGCCCCAGGTACTCGTAGTTACTGAGTCCCATTTTCTCAGGTCACTGTGAACCTGTGAAGAACTGTAAAGTTCTGCCATTTGAGGTGTCAGCAGCTGCCGCCTAATTTAGCAACATCCACAAATTTGTGGGGGTGTGCATCATCAAGACTGTGGATGAAACACTGGATACTATGGGTTGTCATGTTACCCTCTGAAGAACTGCATTAGTTAGCAGTCTGATCTCAAGTCATTGATTTCTATTCTTTGAGCCCAAATTTCTACACTAGTCAAGCCCAAACTTCTTGAGCTGCTAGGTGACACTTGAGATACAGTAGGAGGTGATGTCAAATGCCTTACTAAATTCAGATATATTGTACCCATCACTCTCCCCCTGCCTTCATAGTCAGTCATTTTGTCAGAGAAGGTAATTGGCTAGCAAAGGATGATTTACTCTTTAGAACTCTTGCCTAGCCCTCATTACCTTCTTGTCCTTGGGTTTGGAAATGTCCAGAGGACACAGTCCTCAGCTACCTCTCCTGATGGTCATTATTTTCCATGGACAGAGGCACCACAATCACATCAGCTGTCTCTGTCAGCATCCACCTCTTTCCACGAACTGAATATTTCCTCTAAAATGTTGTGCCTCCCTATTCACCACCTCTTTCCAAATACATGGAGTACACACAGAGCTCTGGGAACAGGTTTTGTCTGTGAAGCAAGAAGAATTTTATTACTTCGGTACTTCAGTCATTTCCATGTTTGTCACTAGACCATCTCCTCATTCATCTGCTGACGTACCTTTTCTCTGAGCTTCCTTTTCCAGATAACATTCTTGTAACTTTTCATGTTGCCCTTTCTGCCCGTGGCCAGTTTTAGCTCCGGACATACCATCTGTTTTGACCATCCTGATTTTGTCTCTATAACATTTGTCCTAATGCACTGCTCAGCAATATTGTTACACACTTATTTCATTGCCTTCCTTTGTTCCTGCTTCTTGTGCACTCCTTTTTTTGTGTGTTTTAGTTCATTGAGAAACCTCTGACTTAGCCAAACAGGCCTTCTGCCAGAATTCCCAGTCTTCCTGTCCAACAGGGTGGTTTGTTCCTGAGCTCTCAAGAAGTTTTCTTTAAAAATTAGCCAGCTTTCCTGGGCATCTTTCCCCTTCATGGCTGCTTCCCAGGGCACTCTGCCTAGCGATTCCCTAAAAATAAGCCCCAGTCTGCTCTCCTGAAATACAGAATCCTAACCCTGCTGCTTTCCTTCCCAGCTCTCCTTCAGATCCTGAGCTCAATCATCCTGTGGCTACTGCAGCCCAAGCTGCCAACCATGATTGCATTTTCCACTAGCTCTAAACAGTCTGTGAGCAATAGGTCTGGTACGGCTCATCCTATGGTCGAGCCCCTAATGTTTCTGTGTTGTGAAATTATCACCAACGGAATTTAGGGTTTTCCTGGAATGTTGTCATGTTGTTGGCATCTAGAGGGTTGGAAAACATGAGGATGAGAGCATAAAACCAAGAAACCTTTACTAGTCATTTTAGAAAGATTCATCTGCTATGTCCTCTTGGTCAGGTAGTTCTTAAGGACTCGGCGCACCCTCCTCCTGGGCTCTTGACGTAGGGTCATGCTCAGTGAGTGTGTCCTCGAGCTTTATGCTGAAGCTCTGGACAGTCTGACTCTTAATAAGCCTCCCTTCTCCCTTGTTTGTCCTCTCTTTTCCCCTGCTCATCCTTCCAACAAGGCATGACTTTACTCCTGCCTGATCATGGCCTTCAGTTACTGTTCAACAGTGATTTATGCTATACACATGGGGAATACAGGATCCGCATCCAGGTTGTCCAACCTTGAAGCCCATTTCTACCTAGCTTACTGTTTACTTTCACAAGTTAGGAAAAACCTGCTGTGTTATATGTTTTGTATTTTGGAGTGAATAGAAGTCTAGGACCTATCCCTCTTACCCTTCTGCAATCAGGGGTAGATGAAGTTGTGATTCGAAAGGGAACAACACAGTTCTTCCCTGTGACATGTCTCAGAAGCACAGACAAGGTGTGAAATGAGTCACCAGACAAGCATCAGCACTCAGATTCAGTTTTCTACCCCCACCTGCATTTGCACCCTTGAAAATTCAAGAATGGTTAAAATTACAATGACTTCATGTACACTGTGATAGTACAGTTATGCTGCACATAGGAACATTCAGGCTGAGGAAGAGAAGAAAGAGAACTTGCTCTCAACTTCAAAGTAGTCAGAACATTCCTTTAACTCAGGCAACTCTCATAAAAATGTAAATATATCCTATTTCCTATTGTATTCAGTAGTGCCTATATACATACATTGATACAGTTAGCAGCAATCTTTTATAGAGCTCCAGCCAAGCTAAATGCTTTTGAAATGATAAGGAACACAGTGAAACAATTCCTCATAACCCAAAACACTGTACTCAATAAAAGGAAATCATCCTTAGGAAAGGCTGTCTGTCCCCCTTCATGTGGGAAATACTGTACAGGTTTGGTCTGTAGAACTTTCGAGTGAGAATCCAGAGCCACCTTCCAGCACTCATGTGGATTTTGTTATATGCCTGATTATTTATAAAGCAGCTATTTTAAATGTGTTTTAGCTACAAATAAGGAAAATTATACTTGCATTCCATGTAATAAGCTGTAAGACTGTATGTGCCTTGTGTATGGCTCTTGAATTTGTGATGCCAAACAATTCTCCTTACCGATGAACATAGGAATGCAGCTTCCTAATGGGAAAGATACAAATATATGTGTGAATAAGGAGATACCCTCTGAAACATTAAGAATCACTAATGTCAATGAAAAAGTGTTTTAGATTACTTAGGATTTGTTTTCTCAATCTTAGAGTAAATGCCAGTTGTGAAGAGTTTATGTTTTCTGCATCTGCTATTTGATGACAAGACAGAAAGCTTTCTGGACTCCAGGTTAGAGGACAGTGTTGACAGTGCCACTGTTGATGTTCTATACGAAAGAAGGTAGGGTAAATAAAATGTTTGCAAACAGAAATGCAAAATCTAAACATCTTTACCACCTCCTCTTCACAGCTTTGAACCTATCAGGCAGTTTGATCCAACAGTGACAACAGAGATCTCACATGAAAAGTTTGCATGTGTTCATTTCTGGGGGGACTCCAGTTTTGCTCCACTTTAGGGAAAGGTTTTAATGTCAACTTGTATCTCAAGAACATCAGAAAGTACTGATATGAGCATCCTGAATGCCTTGGGTTTAGGAAAAAGTTTGGATACATCTTTAGACAGAGAATTGAGTCAGGAGGTAAAAAGTTATTAAAGGCACATTTAAAAACGTTTCTCTTAAGGCACATGTACATAGCAAGTCAGGGTCTCATAAATGAGACCAGATGTGCTGTGCAGATGTTGGATGGTCTGATTTTACTGCACACGTGCTTTGCAGTTGCTGTGTGCACATGCAGCACGACGTGTGTGTGTGGTAGACACTGGACATCAGCCGCAGGGATCTGGAAAACAATCTTCCACTTGTTACAGTAACTTCAATTGCTCACAGAGTTCCTTGTTTCCTTGCACAAAGCTGTTTCTCTTGATACTTTAAATCTAGCAAAGCCAACAGGAGGATCACTTCCTTCAAATGCTGTGAAGCTCTATAGTGCATAATTCTCATAGCTTCCCAATTGGCTCCTGCCTTTTAAAAGGGATCACAGAGCACCACAAATTTGTGTGCTACAAATATCACCCACTGCTGTCAAAGGAGTTCAAAGCAATGTAGTTCTAAGTCCCGGATAGTGGGTGGTCTTCCTAGAATCTTGGCTTTCTGCAGTGTGTCAACCCTCTCCAGTAGTGTCTTAAGCAAAATAATGATTTTTTCATGTGTCTGGTCCCTACTTTGAAAAATCAGGCATAGCCTTCAGACTGCCTTCCTGGGAATAAGCAGAGCAGCACTCTTTGGTACACTAGTGTGTTCTGTTCCATTAAATACTGGAGATCTACCCAGTTGACTTAATGTTGGTAACAAGCAGCCTTGGAGAGAGTAGGTCAGCACCATTCTATGCAGCAGGCATTTCTAGAAATTGAATTATCAGAAAGCTTCATGCTTCTGCACATTTACCAATACAAAAATCAAACAGAAACCCCTTAGGGCCAGTTTTGATCAGAGGGGAAAGATTCATTTCAATTATTTACAATTTGAATGAACTTCTGAAGGAGTATAATGTTTAATTTACCCTTCAGTTTTACAGAAACAGCAGATTTAATAAGAGTCAGACTGTTGGAGCAAAAAATGGGCCATTTTTTAGCAATTAAATTTATTCAGTCTTTCCTAAAATTATTGCTGGCACTGCTATTGGAAGTGCATTTTATGTTACAGGAACATGGTGTTTATAGCCAGTCTTTCAACATCATTATAATTTCAACCCAATTAATAGACACCAGAACTAAAAAAGATCTGAGCAAGGTCACAATAGTACTTTTTTTTAATAGTACACAAGTCTATTTGAGAAGCATAAAATATATGAGATTTTTCAATTGTATTTAAAAACTGGAACATAGAGTGTTATTTTTGTTGACATTTGTTGCACTTCTAGTGAACAAATAGACTGGAAGGATACTAACAGGAAACTCTGTTCACAAGATAAGCAGCTGCTAGCCCCCAAAGCTTCAAAAGTTCATAAGAGCCAAAAAAAAATTCTTTCTATGCCTGATTTAGTGAACAGTCAGCATTCCACACCAGCCAAAGGAAATGCTTTGGGGACAGTTTTTACAGAGGCAATCAAATCTTGTGTTTGTGTGAAGAAGGACAGAGCTTGCCGTTTGTTTGTGAAATAACAGTTTCAAAGGTTATGCTTTGACCACAAAAATCTTGAACTATTGTTATTCCAAAATGCTTGAGAACTAGCCTATTTTGTAACTTGTTTAGTTTCTGGAGAGAGTTTTAGTGGAGAACATGTCATTGTTTTCGTATTAGAAACCCTCATGATTTTAATGCACTTTTCTTGAAAAGTGTTTTGGTCTGGCTTGTAATCATTCACAAAGCAGGTAACAGGGAACTGCTTCAGTCTTTTGGTTTTCTGCTTGTAGCCCAAAGATGCTACAGCTTTCAAGTAAACCCACAAAAGAAAGGCTAAAAAAAGTACATCAGTAATAAATTGCATGATCCGTTAGTAAGGTCTCAAAATGGGTAAGGTCTTCAGCAAATTTCTCAGGGCTGTGTAGTAAGACATATCTTCAGCTGATGTAGATCACATAACCCCATTTATTACTGCTCTGCTTATTTACATCAGTCAAAGTTTAAGACGTCTTGAGTCATTTGAGTCGTTAACTCTGGGAAAATTCCTTTTTTTTTTTTTGGAAATATTTGCTCTTGGAAAAATGGTGTTGGATTATTATACGTAAAACATGTTCAAGGACTGATAACAAAGAAGTGATAAATTTAACTTTAGACAGTATGATTTCATATGAAATAATGAAATAAAGACGAAATGCAACAAGTCAATGCAGGCCCTGTATTATAGACCTACATAGACCCTGTTCTATTTGTAGATGGGTGGTGACATTTTAGAGCCCTGAATTCCTTCCAGTGGAAAAAACTTGCTGTAAGGAGCTTGGCATTCATGAAATCTTAACCCAAAAGGTAGTAAGCCATGCTCATTGCAGGGAGATTGACATAACAACTTCGAACTTTTCACAAGCCCAATGATAGAAAACATGGTAGGCCTTCAGTCAAATTACTCTTCAGTTCTTTTCAACATATAAGAAGACAAATTATAACATTTGTGTTCTGCTAAAGTTTAGTAATCTGACAATGGTGTCTTACAGCCTAGACAATAAAAAAATATGTACATAATGCAGCATTGATTACTTTTGCAAACACTATCATTGATAAACTGAGAATTTTCTCAAGGCTTATGGAATGAGGGAGCAGAGGACCACACGGCTGCTCTGACCATGTTGCATTCAAGCTGCTTCTGGGCCCTGGCCATTCCAAATTGACAGGCACTTAAGTATTCAGCCAGCTTGGACCAGAATGGATCCAGTAGGTCCAGCCATTTTCTCTGATTTCCCTATCAGTAATGCAGCCTCAGAAGGTGCAGCTGTAACTCATTTTGGAAATGATACTGTGAAAAGGGAATAAGAAATTTTTCACGACCATCTTGGTTTCAACATGATAAATTATACTTTTTTTTCTCTTCACGTAACGTGCTCTTTTCTTAATAATGCCCAAAGTGCACAGAAGTAGGAATGAGTTGAGACCTTCATAGGCATTGATTCCTGTCTGCACATTTGAAAACATATTTTCTCTGGAAAAGGTTGAATAGTTTTATTTTCTTCTTTTCTGTAGCTCTTTTTTTCTTTTTCTAAAACATAAAATGTTCTTTTCAAAACAGAAATAGATGTTTCAGTTTTGTTTGAAGTTGAAAGATTGAATTTTATTGGAAGAGAGGATGTTCTTTGAATTTTGTTACGCTTATGTGCATATGAATTTCATTATTGTGTGTTTATATAGAAAAGCTTATATAAAATTTCAGTAATTAAAATTCACTGCACCTTCTTACAGCACTCTCACTGGATTTAGTCAGTAGGTGTGTCTTGGGGTGATTTGAAGTATTCCCTATTGTTGCCCCAGCCCAGAAATTAAGTCTATGCCTTTCTATGCCTTTAAACTGACATGAGAGAGAGAGAAAAGCCTGAACATGACTTCTTCAAAAAACAGTTCTGTATTTCTAAGGACAGACAGAGATAACACAGACTCTCTTGGCATTTTTTTTTCCCTGTGGTTGTTGCCTGGGGGGAGAGGAGAAGAGGAAAATTGCTACTTCTTTTTTTCAGCCATTTTTTTTTCAGCTCGTTTTTCCTCCAGATAGTTGAATTTGTTTTCCTGGAATTTTGAGGGGTTTTTTTCTTTTCTTCTTTCCTGAATTTCTTCTATAGTGAGGAGAGTTTATTGTTTAGCATTATTATCCTTTATCTGTGTGTTTGTTAAATAAATAGCTTTTTTCTCTTTCTCTTTCTTTCGAGGAAAAAGTTTATTTTTCCCAAACCTGGTGGAGGAGGGGTGGTTTATCACCTGCCTTCTCTCAGAGTATATATTTCAAAATTTGGCTAAACTAGCACAAGATGCTTGTACTCTTATTTATAATATTGTTTTCATTTGTGTCACTACATAAAACATGCTGAGGGGCTTTGTCTGTGTTAGTGGAAAAGATGAACTTCCCACAGGCTTTGTTCAATGGGAAAATCCAGTCTGGCCTCTCTCTGGGACCCAAACACAAAGCTGAGCATATCACACCAAGCCGAGGTTCTGTCTGAGGCTGCCTGTCAGCGCTGTTCCAGAAAATGCTCAAATTCAGCTTTCCAAGCTGTCCTTCAAATTCATCCAAACAGCTGCCAAGAAGCTTTTTTAAGCAATGGCAAGTCTAAGATTTCCTGAGACAGAAGGGGAAGGCAGCTGGTTTTAGTTATCAGAGATCATTTGAATGTGACCAGGTTTTGCTGCTAGGTGTAGAGAGATAAACCATTACAGGAACAAGAGCAGCAGCTTTTACAGTGACATTAGTGCTTGCTTCGCTGTCACTAGGCACAGTTACCTGTGTTCATGCTATCTTTCTTCACTCAGGGAATCCAGAATATTTTGAAGTGGCATGCTTCAGCCTATGCTGAAATACTCAGAAAAATGTTTGCTTTCCCTCCCACTTGGTTAGTCCTCAAAAATCCATATGGCTTTTTGTAGGGTAAATTTTCACTTCAGTATGGCATCATCCATATCACTGCTCCATGGACAGTCACTGAGCTAACCCAAGCCACGCCACATCCTCAACCCTTGCTTCTCAGCAGACTTGGTAAATACATTATCTAGAGCATACCACTTGCTGAAGCTCATGAATAAACTTTCTGCATATAAATTTTCTGCATCCACTTGTTAAGTCAGCTACGTCAAAAGATTTCTTTTTCCCCTTCCCTCCTCCTAAGTGATTGGCTGCACCCGAGCATAATGCAGTCCGATGTTTTGATGTTTTCAGACTGCCTTCATTCACTACTTTGAAAACTCCTTCCTATGTTACCTATACAAATATGTGGTGTCCATTCATGTGGAATTAGAACAGGAAAGCAGTTGTAGCTGTGAGGCTCTTTATGATGTAGTTAGAAATCCAGCTGGTCTCCTGCCCCCCTAACCCTTTTCCCATCACTCATAATTCAAAGTCCTTTTGGCTTTAATTTTCCACACTCAACCTCAGCCCATAATTGATTACATTGGACATCTGAGTAAAATCTGTTGAGCTATTTCTGAATGATTCAAGTGTGAAAAACCTCTTCCAAACTCCCTGACCAAATATAAATAGAGGAAAAATTTAGAACTTTTTTTTTTTTTAATAATTTGTAGAGGTCACTAAAGAAAGTTTCTCCAGCCTTTTCAGAAGGAGAAGTTTAGAATGGAAAATATTGTCACCTTGTGTACAGCAGCAGCTTCCTAACCCAGACTCTTACCTCTCACTTCTACCCAATTCTACAGCCACACACCGACACTGTACCCATGAGTGCATATGGGCACACAAGTAAAGGGCTTCATTCTATCTGAGCTGTCTGTGCTGACAGCAGCAAAATTTAGGTTTCCTCTCTGCTTGATGGAAGTTTACCATTGTGCTAGAAAGGGAAACCCAAAACAACATACTGCTTTCTGTTCCAAATGAACTTTGTTCATCCAAAGTGTGAAGGGAACACAGGGCAAGGACCCTACCTGGCAAAGCCTCCCTCTCAAGGACTGTTTAGAGCTGTACCCCTGGAAATCAAGAGGAGATCTTTGATGTCTAAAGACAGGCAAAAATCATATGTGTCTTAAACACAAGTAGAGCCAAAAAGACAACCCAAAGAACTACAGGATAATCTGTCCCACTATGATGCTCTCTGGGGGGATAATTTAGCATTAATTAAGGATTTTCTAAGTGCAAATTAGGTCTGGCCCGCCTGGATGCCTGCTGTGATGAGGATCTCAGTTTCTGGGCAAAGGCAGAGCACTGCGTGTCATTTATCTTGATTTCACCAAGGCTTTAAGCACAATCTTGCATAATATTCTTGTATCCAAGTTAGAATATCATGACTTGGTGTTGAGGTACCTCGCCCCCAAGGTCCTGGGGGGAGGGACCCTGCAGAGTACAAGTCTGCCCCTGTCCCTGTCCCCATGTCATGTGTGGCCTGTGCCTGTCTTCTGATTGGTTGTTGGGGGCTCCCTGGGCTCAGGAAGAAGGGGGCAGTTTTGTGATTGTGAGGTCAGTCAGCCATGGGACCTCGGCCCTGAGAAGGCTGGAGGGAAATAAACATCCATAAACATCCACAAAATATCGCTTTATATTTCCTTCCTACTCACCTTGCCGAAAAGTTCTTGTTGCAAGTTATTCCCCATTGCAACAAATGGTGGAGAAATGCGGACAAAAGATCCCTGGAAAAAGTGATTCATGAGTAAACTCTGGATATCTCTTCTTGCTTTCATTTTGCTATCCCATCTCTGAACGATGGAGGACTCATGGAAAGACTCATGGCTGTCCAAACCACAAAGAGACATTTATCTTAAACCAAAAAACGTTCATGAACAGTGGTAGGTAGATTTTAGCTTAATTCAAGCTCAAAGAGAATTGAGACATTTCCTGGCATGGTTGTTTAAGAACTTCTGTGTTTCTTGGGACTTGATTCTTACCAAAGACTTTTGGGAGAACGTTTGGACACAATTAATTTCTGAATCAAAAAATATGCCAATGCAAGACTATTTCTGTGAATATTACTTAGTTACAGAGACTGTTGAGCGGTGTCATCTGTGTCCCGCTCTCGTTTTAGCAGCAAATACGTGGTTGAGCAGCGCGCACATTGCAGTGGGCTCCTCCGTTGCTCCGGAGACCGTGCGGCCCCCGGCTGCGGGCGCCCAGTGCATTGCGGGCAGCAGTGAGGGAGCTCCCGTGTGTGGGAGGGCTACCGCGAGCCGCAGCAGTGACAGCGGGGCCAGGCACGGCAGGAGCAGGCCCAGCGCGGGCTGCAGAGTCAGTGGTGGAACCGCGTAGTGCACAGCAGCCCGAGACTGAGCCCCGCACCGAGAAAGGCACAGGTGATAGCAGCAGTTGCTATGGTAACACAAGACACAGCGATGAGCTGTGCTGAGCTGAGCCAGGGACACCCAAGCAGCGTGGTGGCGCCGGCAAGGGGAAGCCGCATGGGTCTGCCAGGGACGGTTAATGGGATGGTGCAGCACAGGGCCGCACGGAGCCCAAGAAGAATCCCGTGCAGGGCACAGAGACGGTGGCAGGGACAACACAAGAGCACACAGATCCCAGAAATGCACCGGAGCGGCACCGCCCAGAAAGCATGGAGCAGTGGCCATGCAAGGGACCGACCGACATGTTAAAGTCAGCGAAGCAGCAGTCAGAAGCAGTGGCAGCGATCCCACCTGCAGCAGCTCCAACACGAGAGCAAGCAAAACTGAAAGTGAAAGCAAGAACGCAGACAGACGGCGAAATGCAGCAACGCGGAAAAAAGAAAAAATTATTGTAACTAAGGTTTCTGGAACTGTAAAATGGTATAATGTAAACAAAAATTATGGTTTATTAGTGAGAAATTATACTGGAGAAAATATTTTTGTCCATAAATCTGCTATTGTGAAAAATAACCCGAAAAGTAATGTTCCAAGCTTAGAAGAAGGAGAAAGGTTGGAGCTTAAAATTGTGCAAGGAGAAAAGGGCCCACAGGCAGCAAGTGTTACAGGCCCTTGGGGTGTTTCTGTAAAGGGTAGTAGATATGCTACACAATATCCTTATCCTTTTCCTAATCATACCTTTCCCCTTTATCCGATGCCCCTTTATCCCCAGTATATGCCCAATCCATATTTCTATCTCTGATTCCCCTCACATCCATTTGTCATAAACCCCTTTGCAATGCCGATGGGAGGATAAAAAGGAGGGACGGAAGAAATTAACTGTCATTTTCTAAGATTCCAACAGGTACAGAAAAGAAAAAACCCTCTCCTGACTCAGTTTCCACATGAAGCATGCTCAGAGTCCTGTCTCCCTTCTGATGCTCCAAAGACAATCTGTTTGGACACTTGGGAACTCAAAAATTGGCTTATTTTCTTTTGAAATCGTTTTTATTATGTTTATCCAGCTGTTATCCAATGCTCTTTTTATTTAAAAACAAAGGATGAAATGTTGGGATACCTTGCCCTGCAGTCCTCGTGGCAGGGGTGGGGCTCTGGATATACAGGTCTGTCCCTGCCCCTGCTCCCATGTCACGTGTGCCCTATACCTGTTCCTGATTTGTTGGTTTGTGTGCCCAGGACCGGGAAGAGCTCAGGGTCCCATTACTGAGGAAAGTCTGCCTGGGAACTCCAGCCATGCAGCTGGAGGAATAAATCATCTCTGAACATCTATCAAATATCACTTCATATTTCCTTCCAACATTCATTGCTGTCTTATACTTGTTGTAAGTATTCCCTGCATACAACAGTTTGGATGAATGGACAATCATACATCTAAAAACTAATTCATGAGGCCCATAAGGGTAGGGGGCAGTGGGTCATACTTTATCTGGCAGCCAGTAACAAATGGAGTACTCTGGGTCTTTTCCGGCAACCTGTCCTGCTTAACGTCCTTATCAGTGACCTGACTGCACTTTCATCCAGTCTGGAAATAGCACCAAATTTGGGGGCAATTGTTGATACATTCAGGGTCTAGAATTTAAGGGTGTAATCCATAGGAACCTAGACAGGTTGGAGGAGTGGGATAGGAGAAACCAGCTGAATTTGTCAAGGACCAATACCACGTGCTACCCCTGGACAGGAAAGACAACCTGGTGCAAGGACACAGGGTGATGCCTGCCTGACTGGGAGCAGCTCTGCAAGAAGGGACCTGGGGCCTTGGCTGGCACAAGCTGGGCCTAAGCCAGCAGTGCACCCTGGCTGGATGAACAGCCAGCTTCCCCCTCAGCTGTGCCAGTGGCCAAGACATCAAGGGGAGGGTTTGTTCTTCTCTTCTCAGCATGGCTTAGAGCACATCTCGAACACTGCACCCACTTTTATCTTCCCAATACGAGAGCAACATTAACAAACTGGAGCAAGTTCAGTGGAGGACCCCAAGCTGCCCAAGTGTTGTGCAGGAAACTGAGGGTCCAGGGCTTGTTCAGCCTGGAGAAGAGATAGCTTTGGGGAAAAACCAGCAGTAGCCTGCCTGTACCTTCAAGGAGAGTATCAAGCAAGCTCTTCAAAGCAGAGTGTGAGAGGATAAGAGCAATGAGCATTATCTGAAAGAAAAGAGGTTCAGGATGAAAAAAGGGAAAGGAACTGGAAAAAGAAAGGTCCAAATTTTTTTTTTTCACTTTGAAGACAGTCAAGCACTGAAACAGGTTGCCCAGAGAGGCTATATTGTCTCTCTCCATCCTTGGAGAATTTCAACACCACACTGACTAAAGCCTTGTACAATTTGGTCTGGTCTCATGGATGACCATGCTTGTAACAGAAGACGGAAATACAGATCTCCTGAGATCCTCCCAGCCTGAATTATCCTATGATCCTGTGTTGTATTAAAGAGTAAATGCAGTGTGTGCTCCCGATGGTCTGATTGTACAAATTTGTTCTGCACCCTGAGGGTACCAGTACTGTGGCCAATTTTGTGTCAGGAGGCAGAGAAACCATGAGAACACACTGTCTGCATTGTGGCATGTGTCTTTGCCTTTAGTCTCTCCTAAGATCCCACATGCAGGATTTGGAGCATTTTTCAATTTTATATATGGAAATCATTAATGAAAATTGTTCTGTAATCTGCTATCAAGCCCTGTTAATTCCATGTAGAGGAGTAATATCCAGCTACTTGGAACTTGGTGTATACATAGTGGTATTTGTTTCAAGAAGAGTAATTTAAGTCAGAACTATTTATTTCTAAGACATCTTCCCCTCAAGATCAGGAAGCTCAAAGAAGATTAATCAAATTCAGTGATACTGCTCTCCCTTTTTTCCCTGAAGTCAGCAGTAACTATATTAGTCTAAGAATCAAAATGGAACTTCTAGGATATGAAACATTAAGTATCATACAACATGAGGGCAGCTATTATTTTTATTTGAATATAACAAATTTTAATAAGTGAGCAAATGATCATTTTCCAGACTCATTCAGAAGCTCAGTTAAGTAATTGGGTTTTCCCGTCCACTACCAGCTGGTACTGAATCAGACTTAATGTGCAGTAGTGGAAGTAAGGCTGGTAAGTTTGAGTTTTATTTCAGTCATGACAATAGGTCAGCTTGTATTAGAAAAGCAGTGGAAAGGCGAATTCCCAGGCATACGGAATGGAAACAGATAATGAAAGAGTGTAATAATGAAGGGTTTTGAGAGAGTAAAAGGAAACCAAAGTTGCTGGAAGAGTGAGTGAATGTCATATGGAAGGTAGTCAGAACCTAACATGGATGAATGTCTGGAAACAGCAATGTAAGATGGAAAAGCTGTGATCACAAGGTAGCAGGACAAGATCGTTTCCAAGAACTTGAGTCCAAAACTGGAAACTAATTAAGAATTTAGGTGGCTAACCAGGAAGACTAAATACTTCAGCATTTAAAAATAGTGTTGGATCAATAGTATCACCTTCAAACTGAGGTTTGTAATACATTATTTCAGCAAAAGGTATATTTGTAAATAGAAGTAACAAAACTTTTGATGCAACACACCTAGCAGAAAGCCATATACATAAAGTGTGCACTAAGTTTTACTAGTTTCATGTAGTCCAATTTTAATGGTAGTATGTGATGTAATGATTGTGAGGTATTAGTCTCCCTACTTTTCCATAACCCAAGAAGGTCACAGAACAATTGACAGAGTGATAAAATCTCTGCAGCTGGGGTAGCATTTTGTTTTATCTTGGCTCTTTCTGAGTTGTCCGGTATTTAAATATAAGACATTTTTATTATAAAAACAAGAAAAGTGGAAAAAGAAATTATCTGAATGCACCAACAAGTGAAATATATGCTTCATTTCTGCATCTGACTACTAAAAGAGGCTTACTCTTAAATGAACTTGCTTTGTCCTTTAGGTCCTCCTGATTATCAGTAGTCATGGTGTATTAACGATGAACACAAAGATATTACAAAATAGTACAAGTGAGAGAACAAAACCCTAACAAGTAATATTATCTTGCTTTGGAGCGTGTTCTTGAAAGACCTGTTTAAATACTTTTTAAAAAGGAATTTTGGCTTGGGAAATGGGACCTGCATGCATGATTTGAAGTCTGAAAACCATGGCTAGGAATGAGAAGAATAGATTCAGTCTGTTTAGTGAATTTAAGTGTACAGAACTTTATCACTGTCCTGTGATATATAAATGAACTCTAGTGTAACAGGACTTGCAAACAAAATTGCAAGAAGAGTAATTGGATATATTTTGCTTAGTGTCAGAATACATACTGATCATTTTCTGATGTTTTTCCTGACCATGTTTTTGTTATGCTTTCTTCAGTTTTTTAGCAGTGGAATGGGGCTGAGCAAGGAAAAACTGAACAGAAAATCAGTTTCACCCAAAATCATCAAAAAACAGTCACTCAAATTGTCAATACATTGGCTTCAGATACCCCAAAAGGGATCAAGAAGGGAATGAATGTTGCAGAGCTCCTGTACTTTATTGCTTAGCTTCATTTAAAGAATTTACTTATCTCTCACATAAATGTGATATTAAAAGAAAAATGTTTTCTCCTGGGCATAAAGCCTTAAGGCTTCTTACTGGCAAGAAAAACTAGAACTAAGCATATATTTTTGAAAGAAAAATGGCAAGTATTTGGGGAAAAAAAAGGAAAGACCTTGTGGACATTACTGGAAGGCATGACACACTATCTAGTTCATGTTAAGGCTAATACAGTAATTATTGATAGATCCAATGCATAAAAAAGTAAGATAGAGGAACAGAATTCCTCATACAAATATTGTAAGGAGGAGGATGACAGGTCATCTCATCTGGATGGATGCAGCATTCCCCAAAAGCTAAAGTACTCCTCTTTAAATTGCTTATATCCCTTAGCTGTCCCTGCTTTTTTATACATGGAGAAGTTGGTTTTGTCTCTTACACAGAAAGCTGAACTGCTTTGTTCAGTAGGAAGGAAAAGTAGCTCACAGTTCTGACTGAGATGGGGGGCCTACAGTATAGTCTGTGCAGAAAGTGGCTTCAGACCAGGATTTGAGCTTTCAGTTGCCCACAGGTTCTTCAGGAAAGTGATCTGTCAGTGTTTGGGACCCACAGTAATTGAAGTACATTAGTAAGGTTGTTGGGATTGAGTTCATTTTATTCCTGTGCTACTCACGTTCTCTTACACCAGTTTTTTCCAGATGCAGAGACAGAAGCACAGGGATGCTCAGCCAGCTAAATGTGGAGTTAAGGTAAATGTGTCTTAAGGCTAAAGACATTTTAGATGTGAAGGAGTACGTATCTACGTCCTTATTCACGTGTTGATTTACATAAGCAGTTTCTTTAAGTACAGACAAAAATAATGGAAACTTGACAGCAAGTAAGTATATCATTTTGAAGGCCATCAGATGAAAGGATAGTTTATATCAAATAAGTGTTTTCCTAGAAAATATGCTTACTTTGTGTAGAAGTGTTTTGGGTGCCAAAAACTCATTTTTAAAAGACAAGTTACTTTGCAGGAAAGCAGAAGGACTATGCAGGCCATGCACTTCCCTTAAGCTATTACAAGGATTTAGTCAAATGGCTTGTTAGTTTAAGAGACTTCTAGCATGGACTGGAGCATGCTGTATACTGTTTATGTTTTAGGAAAACATGGACTATGTTGATTTACAGCTCTCTAGGTTTCTTCTTTAAGCAAAAATACAGACTGCAGATGAATTCCACAGAAGGAAAAGAAAAAAAAAAGAAACACAAAATAAAAGAACCCAGACATAATTCATAATTCTAGAGTTAGAGAACATTATACTCAGGCAAGTATTAGCATTCAGTTTCCCAGTTTCACCATCTGCTTTTCAACTTCACTCCCTATGTGCAAAGCTAAGTTTTAGAAGGGCAGAGGGTCACCATTACTTCAAATAATTGGTATTTTAAATATGTCAGAAATACCATGAGGGCTGGCAGGAAGCCATTAGCTACAGACAAGGAAGCAAAATTTGTCTTCTCAGATTTATAATGAAAAGTATCTGCATCACACTAAATCCCCACAAAGGAAGAATCTTTAGAGATCAATTCAGTTCCTCAGAGTTTCACATTTTCATCAGACTATTCCTCTGCCTTGAGTATTTTAAATAGCTGCTTGTGCAAAATAATTCACAATGTAAAGGAACAGAGCTCACACTGCGTGAACTCTCTGGTTTCATCCTTCTGAGAACAAACATGAACTTAAATCCCTGCTTTCAAATGGCAATTGCATTGGGTTTTCATTTTGTTTTTTCTTTTAATTGTGTTAATCTTGTCATTCCCAGTTAGGAGCACAAAAAATTCTTTAGGTTCATGAGCGCAAAGGCTTCAATTTCGTCTCATTGTTAAGATACAATCTTAAAACCTTTAGCAACTGTATCAGAGTGTAACTAAGCCTCTGAAGTCAAATATGCCACACCAAGATACTTTTCCACAAAGAGCTTAGAATTCAAAGGGAAATCAAGCTAAGCCTTTCAACACGCAGTGCAGCCCAAGAGAGTCCAGTTAGGGAGAGACATGCACAAGCAACCCAACAGGAGGTCTTAGTTAACAGACAAATTTCTTCCCATAGGCACTTCTGAGTGACATCTACTATAGCTTGACTACAGGAAATAGGAACTCCTACACCCATTTAGTCAGAAGTGAAAATTCTGCGCACATGAATGAAACTCATACCCTCTCCACCAAGTCACAAGTCAACATCTATTTTGCTTTACTCTGGGGAGATTCCATTGAGTCCAGCTGAAGGAAGGGGGAGAATTTAGCAGCACGAACTTTTTAAATTCAACATGACTTCTACTAGTAATTTTTCATTCACTGCTTCTCTCATGAAAATGGTACTTATTAGGTAAAATTTCATTTACCCCACACAATTAATTTGAACTATTAACACTTGGACAGTTCTTAGAAATGTGATATTAGTGTTGGCAGAGTTTTCTCTATTGTCTGCCATGTTCTCTAAAATTATGCCAAGCCACAAGCTAGGTCATCACTGCTTATATAGAGTCAAGTAAAGCTAGCTAGCAATAGTATGCTTTTGGCAATTTTGGAGTTGCTATTTTAAAGCTCCTTTGCCTGGAGCTATCTAGTCTCAAGGGTTACAAAAGGAATCCTAGACTTTCCAATACAGCATCCCAGACAAGGATGTATCCTGACTCTTCAGTAATTGAAAATAGCCATAAGATTAGACCACCATTTGATACTGTGTTTGGATAAGACCCTCAATTTAGATGTTATTCATATAAGATGTTTATTTTAAAGTGAGGCATATTTAGGGGTTTAGTAGCTCAAGCCAGATTCCACGTCAACTTTCTCCATGCTATACATAGCCACCATCTGGCACAACTGCACCAGCACAATCCCCAAGGCTCCAAAGGGCAGCTCGCTGTGACACCAGTAGAGCTTAGCACAGTTCCAAGCAGGTGCAAGTTCAACTTGAGCTGCAGCTCAGCCTCTGCAGGACTAGCACTAGAGCAGATCAGAGGCTGCCAGTACCTGATGTGTGACATTGAGGCTTGCATCAGATGAAGCACAGATATTTGTTCTCTGTTCACCTGAATTTGTCTAATTATGGACTGGAAAGTTTCAAATGGATTACCATCTTATTTAAATGAACCTGCTGGGCATTTTTTCTAACATCACAGTGCTGAGCCAGTTTACTCGTTGAGCCAGGGCTTGCCCATCAGGTTTCCAAAGAAACAGCCTGGTGTGTATGAGAACTGTGTTAACAAGAATCCAGATAAGGAGAACAAGCTTCAGGTAGATGAAAATATTACCTGGTGGACAACTTAATCAGTATTCATTTTTTTCACTACTAACATCTCAGATTGATTCAGTGTGTTGGCTAAACCCTTTAGGTGAGGTTGTTGATACTTCAAAAGCACAGACCTTCAGTTCTTAGTATCTTTAGACCACTCTTGAATACATCCAGCTGCAGCTCTGACATGATACCAAATATCCTAAGTAACCATTAAAGATTAACTGTATATGCACAATACACAGCAGTCTGCACAAATATGCTTGAACTACCATTATATTTCTTTGCAGAAGCCATGATGAACTGCCCTTAGAAAAGTATACATAAACTCTTTCTATTTCACACAGGGCAGCAACTTCTAGCCAAACCTGACAGAACAATGACTTAATTGGGCTATTAGGTGGTCACCCCACATGATCATATTTTACCACATTTTCTTTCTCTGTTTGCAAGGATAACTAATTAGAAGCATCTCATCCAAACATATTAGGAAAGAGCTGAACACGACACCTGCTGTGCATAGTTTGTGTGCTGCATACACAAACAGTGCAGAATTGCACACTGGAGAAAGTCAATGTGTGGCTAATGAGTGACTCTGCCGCTGCAAGACAACAAAGCTTTTGGCATTTCACATACACTGAGGAAAGTGAAGGTTAACGGTTTTGAAATTATCTATTTTCTGCTAAAAGCTAAAACCATAGCTTTCTTTTTGATTTGTGTTCTGCTCTGCATTGTGATACAAAACTGAAACAAAGGAATTAGAGGGATAATCCTCCGTAATATACTTAGAGAAATACTTCTAAGGGGCCAGGTTTCTGCCAGGGCAGAAAATGGTGTAAGAGCTTTGCAGGGTTGTACTGAAAGTACAGCCAGCCTAACAGCTAATATCTGGAAAACAGTGAGGCAGCATGCTCATGTTGTGATACATTCCCAGAATACTTTTTCGTCCTCTAGCAATTTGCAGTTTGTTGGCTTCCAGGGGCAGGTGTTGCAGGCTTTGTATGTGATGAGCTTTGATGGATACTCTTCTGTGAATGCTTTTTGAATATATGTACACCAGCAGTGTCCACACCACCCCTTGGCAAGGGATTTCTTGCAACCATTTAGCTTTACATTGGAGGAGGAGATACTTTCTTTTCCTTTTATTTGAAGCCTCCCCACTTCTAATCTAGCATGCTGACCCATTCTTCTCTTGGGAGAACAGTCAAGCAGCCAACACAACCTCACCATCTCCAAGGCACTCATGATTTCTAGAACTCAATCTCTCTCCACTTAGCCCTTTTCCAAACTGAAGAGTCTTGGTCTTGGTGGGGAAGATCTTCCACACCTTGATAGCTTTCTTTAGACCTCTTCTAGTTTTGTTTCATCCATTTTGAGTTGAGGGAGCAGAAGAGCACGCCATGTCTATAAGGGGGGTGTGCCATGGAAGTATTGATTGAAACACTGATATAGTCTGTTTTCTACATCTTTGCTAGTAACTCTCAGCATCATTCTTGCTTTCTGATCACTACTAATGCATCCACACATTAATAAGTAAATTCTTACTTGTGATTTATAATAGTTGGTTCAGAATCCATCAGCTAGTATTTAAATTGGGAGTGTATATTTTCATGAACACCACTTACTACTGAACTACAGTAGAATTTCAACTCTCATTTGAAATTCCAATCACTCAGTCCAATAATTTATTCTTCCTGTCCTCTTTAAACTATCACAATTGGAGAATTTTCTCACCTTGCTGCTTGTGCCCTTCCAATTTCTTTATGACTGTGCTGAACAGCCAATCTCATCATACCAGCCTTACCATATTTCACCATAATGTGCTGCTGATGTCCCTCTCCATAACTAAAACCAACCTTTTTCTCCTATTGTTTATATTAACTACTTAGTTATCTATGGGGTTATCTTCCCTAGTATGCAAAGGCTGCCTGCTTTCCTTAAGAGCTTTCTGGATATTCAGGAAGACTAAATCAGACTGCACCTTCAAAAGTTACAAGATATTTCTGAGACGTGACTTCCTTTACAAAAGCATTGGTCCTCTGAAGTGTGTCATTTATCCACGTGTTGGTTATAAACAGTAGCTCTGCAGCAGCACCCAACTCACTGATCACATTTCCTGAACCTCCCCTGGAATTTTTTTTTACAAAAGCATTGAGGAAGTTTATCCAGCTGATTTTAAGAGGTTAGGAAGAGTCTTCATGCTAGCCCAAATATGAAGATATTTTTAGGTTTCTTGCTGAAATCCTCTACAGATTGTATCAGGAAAACCATGCACTAGCATGAAAAGTCTTCTGCATTGTGCTTCATTTACTCAGAGCAGTAGTATAAGCAGAAGGAGAGAATTAAGAAAAAGCTGATGGAAAGGGGATAAAAGACTCTTAGAGCCCAATCTCAGGTTCAAGGGGGCCTGTCTTTATCTATAGCAGTGATTACAGACACATATGTAATGTAGATATGTGTATCCCTCCAGAATCAGTATATTCAAAAAGATTATATCAGCTGGAGATGATAACTCCTATGTTATCTCACTTTCTCACTGTGAGAAAAAAAAAATGTTTATACTTGAGCCTCATGGGCATCCCATGATGCCCCCAAGAGGGAATGCAAGACACCAGAAAGTAGAAACTGAATGATAAAGCAGATATATTTCATCTCATATTACAAGTTTGATATTAGAAAACAAAGTATTGAGGACATATTTTCAGAAGTCACAAGATCCCACCACTCCTGATCAAGTGATATTTTAGATGCTTCAGTACCCCATGAATTGGGTTTTGTTAGCATTTGCAAAAATGTTGACCAAACATCATAAGGTCTTTTCTGGGCACTGTGCTTTGAAAAGAGAATTATTGAGTGTCTACACTTTTCTTAAAAAGCAGTGATTTGGACATTCTCCTTATTACTTAAATATTTCAATTAGGGTATTATTTGTTGTCACTGACAACAACTGGAAATACTGCAACATAAAATGACACTTCATTGTAATGTCAGACTTAGTGCAAACCCATAAAGTGTGTTTACAATTCAAAAAGAGAGTCATACATTTTGAAATTTGCATTCATCAGAATACTGCTGCAAAAGATGAATGTCAAGTGACTTCCGTGCTGCAGGGGTAGTAGATCAATGGGGCATAACTACATAAACTGTGGTGTGTAACTAATATATAACTAACTTTCACCTTTCAGTAGGGGTTACAGTGGGCAATGGAAGCTTTAATATTGGCAAGTTCTTTGCTATACTCCTCTGGTACGTTGGAACAATGAATATCTGCCATGGTTGTTCTGGGAATTAAAATGGTTAACGACAAACCGCCAAATGTAAAAAAACTCCAGGAAATCTAAAGGTATCACCTCACCATTACTGTTACCCACTGACTTCTTAAGCTCCTGACTGAAACAAACCTGTGCACCTTCATCTTGCAAATTACAGTGAAAATGTCAGTAACAAGAAGAAAAATAATTCTTCAATAGGAGTGATTTTCTAAAACAGGTTTAAAATTTTCCTGAAAAAATCTGAAAGCATCTATGGAGTTACTGACAAAGAGGACTGTATTATACACACAGGGTTTGCAATGCATGTTTGCAAAAGCTTCTCTTACTTTGTGTATGGGCACAGTTCAACTAATTCTGATAAAGCACCTCTTTGGACAAGCAAATGGAAAACAAATCCATCAAATTTCATTAAGTGAAAAGAGACATCTTCCTTCTCAGTGAGTCTCTGAGCCACAAAATGCTGGGGGCTGGGAGAGCATTTAGAGGATGTGTCATTGCATAATGATCTCACTCTTGTATTTTCCCTCTGTCTGCTGTGGGTTATTGGTTTTCCCATAAGCACAGGAAAGAGTCTCCCCAAAATACCAAAGGAAGGTAGAGAAACACCAAAAGGGAGAGGTAGAGGCAGCAAGCTCAGGAAAAAGCACAAGTCAACTCACAGAAGATGGGTGTTAAAAGGATGGGGTAAAGGATTAAAGAATCTGAAATGCAAAACAGCCAGAGGAGGTGCTTAGCTGGGGTCTCCAGCAGTGCCCATTGCTCCAGAAAATGTATCAAGAAGTAGTGGATTCTGCTCAGAGACACATCAGAACAAGGGAACAGAAATAGGATCCACAGTTGCTGAGATCTTCCCTTGTCGTGCTGCTTTTTATGACTGCAGTGGGTGGTCAGTTCAGTCTGGGTGGGCAAGGAGAGTGAGAAAAGGGATGTCAGGTGCCAAAATTGAGGGGGGAAATGCAGCCAGAACCTCAGCTACATTATTTGGATTCAAAGGAAAGACTACAGCCTGAGGCACTCGATACACTCAATATACTCCCCTTCCCCATTAACTGGAAGCACAGACGTTCCCATCACTCTACAGTTGAGTTTTCAGCTCCTCTGATCTGTAGGAAAACCTACATCAAACTTAGGTCATTATTCTAGCACCCCAAATCACAAATCCAGTAATGAGAAAGTTTTGGGTTATAACCTTGAAAATAATTGTCCAAGCTAATGTTCTTTACTATATAGTGAAGTTTCCAGTCACAGAAAAAAGAAGGAAGCTGTTCTGAAAGATTGGTTACAGCACATTAAGAAATGCAGAGGGTATATAACTGGTGTGTAAGACGTGACATTTGGGATATTTGGGTCAGCTGTGAAGCTATCTTAAGGTTTCTGTGGCTAGGCTCCTAGTTAAAATAATTTAAATTAAAATTCTTCCTGTAATGGTCTCCTGTGTCTCTCAGGAATGGTGACAGTTGTTTCATTACTATTTTTAGGGCACATCTGGATATCTTGATCAAAAAATTGAAATGACAGGTACTATTTTTTCCAATTCTTTGTTATTGAATGTGACAGTAACACCACAAGCACTAAGTACTTTCTACTGTACTAGAGAGCTTTCTCTTTCTTATTTGAAAGGGGTAATACTACCATAATTTATTTTTAGAAACAAGACTGCATTTGTTTAATTTGTGTCTGTTTAGCCTCCTTTGTTCTGCCAACATTGTCTCCACAATTCTTCCCCTTTTTGGTAAATATATGTCTCCATTTACATGGCAACACTGTAAGAAACAATAAAAAGTTGCATCTTGGGAACTGCCATATATGGATGATATTTTAGCTGTGCCCTTGGATGTAAATGATAGAATTAACTGCTTCTTCAGCATATGGCTGAGAAATGCTTTCAGATGGTTGGTGGCTGAAGATCAATCTTAACTTAGGCCTCTACATTTTAATTTAACATAATCTTTCTGATAGGCTGGAAAGAACAGCTAAAATAATATTGCCTCTCCAACATTACCAAAGGTATCTTTGTCAGGAAATTACATAAAATTTAGAGGAATTCAAATTAAAACTGAGTCTGAGTAGCTGCAAACATTGCAAATGTTGAGCATTCAGAATCCAAATTCAGCATCTTTCGTTATGTTTCACCTGGAATGTATGAGGTGGGATAAATGCATTGGAGAACCACATCAATCTGAAAATCACCTCTCGTACTTCATCCTTTGCCCAATCAAGACCTAGTACCCATTCCCTCTGCCTTCAAATGTGAATCCTGATGCACATGTTACCACAGCTGTGGCATGTCTCTCCCTGGGAAGCCTGGCTCCTGCAGGCCCTGTACCCAGGGTGCAGAGGAGCAGATGTGTGCGATGGGAGCTGTACAGGCATTAGACCATATGATCATTCTCAGCCAGTGGCTCATATGAGCTCACTTTCCTTCTCTGCATGAATAAAGAGTGCTTTGTTTGTGCTGCAGAATCAAAGGCTACATGCAGGCAGTTCCCATGGTAGAGTGGGACTGCAGAAACTTGGCAGAAGGAGAAGCCAGTGCCAGATACGCTGTGTGGCTCCAACCAGCCTGTGCCCTGGTCTGCATCCCACAACCACCAGCTATTGCAGACCAGGAAAACTAGTGAGAATTTTCTTTCAAAGCAGAAGACCATGGAAAGGAGCCCAAATTTACCTGTCTGCTCTGTGGGAACCTAATAAGCAGGAAAAAAACAAACTGGAAAAGAGGCCAACATCTCAAGACAGCCAGCCTTCTTCCTCCAGGCTCCGCCATCCCTGTGCTCTCCTCTGCCAGCCACATTGTCCTGCCTACACATCTATCTTTTGTCTCCTAGGGTCACCTCCATTTCTCTTCTCTAAGGCAGGGAATTAAAATCTCTCTTTCTGGCCAGTGTCTGACACGTGCTGCCGTTGCCAAGAGAGAGGAGCCCTTTTCAAACACTGCTCCTTCTTTTCTCTGTGCAAACACAGCGCTTAATTGATTTTGCAAACAGTCCAATCTGCTTTTCTGAGGATTATAGCAAACTGTAAAGTTTGCACTTTGCTCTAAAACTTAGTGGTGAAAAAAATAAAAAAAATATTATTCTCAGGCCTTGAGGAGTTCCCACACTGCATGGCAAGAGCTGCCTGTGCTGACAGGAGTGAGCACTGCCAACTGTGTGTGTTGAAAGATGAGGAGTTGTCCCACGCCAAAGAGCAGAGAGTGCTTCTCTTCCCAAGGATGTACTTGTGTGTCAGTAAGTAGCAGTTTCTGCTAAAAGAAAACATATTACCAAAGTACATGATCCTAGCTGGGAGTAGGGACTGTTACCAATCATCCCATAAGTGCAAAAACATTGCAAAGTGTTTGATATGAGCTGCCACATGTGGGTAGGACAAGACCATACAGTCTGAAATCATGGACCCATATTTAATGCAGGAGCTTGGGAGTTTTAAGGCTAATGAAATTTTTTTAGCAAGCTCTTGACAGAGGCTTTGGAGTCTGACTTTCTAAAGATGGAGACACTGTCAATCATTTTTCAATTCAGAAATTAAACACAGGCTACGTATTAGTTGGAAAGCAGCTTGGATAGCCTTACCCCAAACCCTAGTTTATTTTTTTGCTTTTCAGCTCCAAATACAGTTGTATTTCATTGCTGACTTCCACTTGGCTGCATGATGATTCCCACCCAGATTTGAATACTCTGAGAAGAAGTACCTAGTACTTGTCTTTAAATGAGAAATCAATAAAAACTTTTGTTGTGCAGAGCTTGCATGGACTATCTTAATCCAGTAAATCAAAGTTTATAAGCCTTGAGACGAATTAGAGACTCTTTTATACATATATTTTATTCCTTTTTAGCAAATGTCTTGATAATTTGAATTGCAGATAGGTATTTTAGTTTTTCCTCTGGATTATTTCATTAAAACTGAGTGAACAGAGAAGGGGAGCTGATAGCAAATTTTCAGTTCTAGAAGGCACTGAAGAAATGACATAAACTGCTTTCCCCTGATGAAAGCTTTAACATATGACTAAAGTTTAAAGACATAAGAGGCACTAGTGTTTACATTATTTTTTTTTCCTTTTCTTTCTATATTTGTCCCTAGGAATATTAACTGATGATACATTGAAGTGAAAACAAGCTTGGTTTACAGAAGACCTGCCCTTGCCCTTCTTCATGTCTTCTCCTTCATACATGTCTGGTGTATTTACAAAGTAGATAGTTTTAACAACAAGGCAAAAGAAGGTTTATAGAAGAGCCAGGTTCCCCATCCCTCCCTCTTTGATTTGAATCTGTATTTCTTTCTGTATTAGAGACAACAGGATACTGCTGTAGGACTGAAGAATACTGCATCATTACCTTCCCTGAAGGCAGCTTCCTTTATTTTTTGGAAGCAGCCATGATTGCTGCATCTCAGTAAAGACCTGCAACCAGCTCCTAATCACCTTTCTTTAATAATAAATATTACATACAATGTCTTTTTAACTTTTAAAGTTGACATAGACAGTGGACTTAACACCGCACTATCTGTGTGAGGTTACAACAATATGGTTAAGGAAATTTGGATTTGTAAATCTTGGGCTATTTTTTGTTTAAACTAGCAGTGTACCATGCCCATTTTATGAATGGCAAAAAAAGGGACATTAACATTGACCACGCTAGTATGTTGTTCTTTCCAGCATGGTGCACATTCCGTTTCTGGCTTTTGGAAGTCCCATCACAAATGCTCCTGTACTGCATCAGTGATAGATCCCCACTTCCTCCAAACTTTACATCTTCACATATGTGAAAAAGAAAAGACACATTATATAGCATTTTCTTGGAATATATGTATAGCAAACAATTTCTTGGCAAATATTCCTAATAGGACAATAATTATAATCCCCAAAGGTTAATGCCAAAATCAATTATTAATTATAAAAAGATCAAAATGTAGAAACATTAGATTTTTTATTCAATATACTCCAGTATATCGTACCATGGTAACACAATTTGTTTTATAGTGCCTTCCTCCTGGGGATGTAATAATTAGTATTTGACTTGTCATTTTTTTAAAGTTGACAAGTCCATGATAGTGTGTGAGAATTACTAGAAACTAATTAAAATTACATCAGATTGACTACTGTAGATGTATACACTGTTTACTTGAAGAGGTAAGAGTTTGATGTCATGTCTGTGGCTGAAACCTCAGTGGCAACTCTTAGGACAATCAGTGACTAAATAAGCATTTGAGATGGGCACAAGTCCCTGCTAATGTACACATGGGTTTGGCCAGACCTGGTTTGCAGAAATGTTTGTGCTACAACTGCAAAGTCTTAAAATTGGGCACTCTGCTATTTATGTTTGAAACCAAGGATGAATAACATATTTCCTGTGCCCAAACAGGGTTAAAACCTGCAGGGTGAGTGACTCTAGGTCAGTTTATAAAATACAGAAGAAGAGTCAAAGTTATAATTCCCCCTTCCCTCCACTACTTGGCACAGCTGAGCTCTAACAGTTCTGTCACAGCTCATATGGCGCCTTTGCAGAGGATTTTCCTCTTCCATTCTTAAATCCCAGAGGTCACACATAACACCACCAAGAACCTCCTCCTGCAGGAGGAGAACTGGTGAAGAATTAGAGTTGAGCATGACTGAAGAGCAGCATTTAACATACAGCTCAGCAAGAAGGATAGTCACACAAAAGATTAAGAGAAGAGCTTGGCTGTGCTGGGGTGCCCAGAGGCAGCAGTTTTACTGAACGTGTATTTGGATGCTGCTGGTTGTCACTGTTGCTCTCTGCCCAGTAAGGCTGTGTTCATGTCCAGATCTCACTGACCTTTCCAAGGGGCTGGCTGGCTGAGACCTGGCAACTGAGTGCTAAGCAGGAACCTCTGGAAATCAAGTCTTTTTTCTCTTACTCCTGCACAGTCCAAGGAATATCCTTTTTTCCTCTGGGGTGTAAGCAAAGAACACCTAATTTAATTTTGTTTGATTGCTTTTTAGTTTATAGTTCTCCATAGAATCACAGAACCGTAGAATGTCCTGAGTTGGAAGGGACCCTCAGGATCACTGAGTCGAACTCTTGACCCTGTGCAGGGCAACCAAATAATCACAGCATGTGCCTGAAAGTGTTGTCCAAATGTATCTTAGACAGGCTTGTTGCTGTGAACACTTCCCTGGAGAGCTTTTTCCAGTGCCCAAAAACCCTCTGGATGAAAAGTCTTTTCCTGATATCCAAACTAAACTTCCCCTACCCAGCTTCATGCTTTTTCCCTATGTCACTGGTCACAACAGAGAAGAGATCACTGTCTGCCTCTCTGCTTCCCCTTACAAGGAAGTTGCAGACTGCAGTGAGGTCTCCCGACAGACTTCTCTTCCCTGGGCAGAACAGGTCAAGTGCCCTCAGCTGTTCCTCAAACAGCTTCCCCTCAAGACCCTTCACCATACTCGTTGCTCTTCTTTGTTCTCTAATATCTTAATGGATTTTTTTTATATTGTGGCACCCAAAACTGCCCCCAGCACTGGAGGTGAGGCTGCCCCAGTGCAGAGCAGAGCGGGACAATCTCCTCCCTTGCCCAGCTGGCCATGCTGTCCCTGATGTCCCCAGGACAGGGTTGGCCCTCCTGGCTGCCAGGGCACTGCTGACTCAGATTCAACCACAGACCAGGACCCCCAGGTCCTTTTCCACAGTGCTGCTCCCCAGCAGCATTCCTCAGTCTATACCATGAGGCTTGACTCATCCCACGTGCAGAATCCATCACTTTCTCACTCTTTAATTTCATGGTTGATGATTGTTCATCTCTCTAATTGGTCGAGGTCTCTCTGCAGAGCCTTTCTGCCCCTGAGGGAGTCAACAGCTCCCTCCCAATTTAGTATCATCGGCATATTTACTTAGGGTTCCTTCAAGTCCTTTTTCTAAATTGTTGAAAATGTAGGAGAGAACTGGGCCAAGAACAGAGCCCTGTGGAACCCCACTAGAGAATGGATGCCAGGTGATGTCACCCCATTCACTATAACCCTTTGTGCCCAATCCATGGTCCAGTTGCTCACCCATCATGGGATGGGTTTATCCAGCTGTTGATCCCAAAGGATACTGTGAGAGACAGTATCAAAAGCTTTGCTGAAGTCCAAAAAGATTATATCTACTGGCTTCCCTTGATCAGCTAGATGGGGTACCCACTTGCAGAAGGAAATTTTCTCCCTATGGTGGCCTCCATACTATTATTCTTCAGAAATCCACTTTTCTTCAGATATAGCACACAGATAATTGAGGGAAAACACCCTCAAGAGATGCAAATATCTAACAAAGGTGAACAGGAAATTCTTAAAATTAAGACATTCCCTTTTCAAGTTGAACAAAATGTTTTCTTAAATCTGAAATCACTCCTTCGGAAGAATTCTTGCAACTTCCAGATCTATCAAAGTTGTTGCTCCCTAGCACCACAATGAAAAATCTACTGCTCAGAGCAAGATTAAGCAGCTGAAATAGAAGATACACTGAACCACTGTGATAATAAACCAAAGTGTCTTTTCTTCCCTCTACTCCAGGGACTATTAATATAATAAATTAAGTATTCCTCTGAAATTATGAGAGAAGTGATTGAACTGACAGTGAATGTGACAGTATACCTGAACAGCCAGCATGCAAGCAGAATAGATGCAAAAATAGCCATAGATAGCTCTAGTTTACATTTTCTTACTTTGCTTCTATGTACTTATCTTTTGGTCTGACTGCACCAGCATGTACATGAAATGAGTTCCTAGCCACTGAAGTGGAAGCTAAGTGGAATACTAAACACCTATTTTCATCACTGCTCATCCACACAAAAAGGAGATTAATATTTTCCTAGAGAATGAAATAAAGCAATAAAGCAGAGCAAATCCCCAGAGCTCAACATCACTTGCCACATAATAAATGTTACAGATGATCCTGTTGTTCCAGGTGTAAAGACTCTGCATAACATTGTAGCCATAAGAAAACCAATTTTGAGTGCACCAAAATGAACAAAGTGAGGTGGAGAAATGGATTTCTTCTCCTTTGTTGAACAAGTTCCCCATCTGCTTGCTTTGCTGCTTCTGGGTCAGGAGTGATTCCCTGCCCTTTTCCTTCCAATTTAGCTGCTGCAGAAGAGCCTGCAGTGTTATCCTGCTGCCTGTCTCTCCCATGTGTGTGTTCAGAGAATGAGGGGGCACAGGAGAGCAGGAGACCAGAAACAGTTCCTATGGCATAAGTTCTCCAAGCAATCCCTACCTCACCAAACAGCAATTTTAGTTGCTTTGTATTATATATCCATCATCCACAGCATAAGGAACGTATCATAATTTTCTTGATGAGCAAGACTGGCACTAAGGCAGGTAAGCAAGCTTTACTGAAGACCCTGGGGTAAGCTCGGTTGGTTAGACCATAGGGCTGATAATGCTGAGATTGTGGGTTTGATCCTCATTTAAGGGCTGGACTTGATGAACTTTATGGGTACCTTCCATCTCAGAATATTCTGTGATTCTGTGACATCAGAGTAGGTGGGACTTAGTTTATCTTGATACAGATTGTGAAAATAGCTACTGACCACAAGTGTAATAGTGGAGATAAAAGGATATATAAATTGTTTAGTCTGAGAAAGTGTGTGAGCTAGGGACTTCCAAAGTCTCTGAGGATGCAACTGTCAGGAAAAAAATTGCCAAACAACTTGAGTTCAAAGGTAGAGTAACTTCTGCTTAACAGGATGACTCCTTACTGAGCCTCAGGGGAGGCACGGCTGCCTCCCTTTGTGCATCCCTGGGAGATGAGATGTTACTCACAGGAGTGGTGTGCACAGCAGCTGCACAGAGCTAAAGGCTGATGGACTTGTTTACGTGGAATGGAAAGGTGATGTTGAAATCAAGCTCAAATTAAAAAAAAAAAAAAAAGTTAAAAAGTAATTAAGTATTGTGTTGGCCCTCATATTCAGAGTGGCTCAGGGCTAGACTTGAAGTTCAGGGAGCAGCATAAGAATGCTGTTTTCCAGCCCATAGTTAATGGTTAGAAAGAAGAGAAAAAGGGTGAGTTTCACTGGAAATTTCTACATTGTGTTTGCCCTGTTACCTGGTCTTGTTCAGGGGAATGGGAGACATCTGATTTTCATCTTCTATTCTGGGTGGAAGTGAAGTCATCCCACAATGTCTGATACCTTTATTAACATGCTGGGAATGCATGCTCCAGCCATAACATTCCTGCAAGAGAATATACAAGTTTCATAGGTATGAACAAAGCCAAACGAGGGAAAGACCATTTCTTAGCCATGCTTGTGTGGGAAGAAAGTCATAGGAGTAGTGTAGACAAGCATTATTCCTCTAGTTATCACAAAAGTAAATTGTGTTTGAGAGAGAATTTGACCTCATTCCAGTACACAGAAACTGAGGAGTTCAAGTAGGTCATAAATTGAATGTTGTTAGTACCTACTGTAGCTCTTACAAGGGGAAGAAAGTAACCTATTTTTCAGTAGCATTTTGTGATAAATAAATCCTAGTATTCATCCATCAGTTCCTTTGGGTAATTGAATTGGGCAAGGAATAGCCAATGACTCTGAACTGATTGTTACTCTGAAATTTGCACTGTGAAATGCTGGGAAATGTTTGGAGACATATGGCCCAGAACAGAACATCTTTAAGGTTACACCAGGAAAGCCAGCCTTTTAGTATATATTCATTCATATATTCTAATGTATAGAAACAGGTTCCAAAGCCTTTAATGAAAGGGATGAAAATATTTTACTCTTTACTTAATAGGTCTCAAACCCTCAGACATATAAAAGGAATCCTTAGGCAGAATCAGGTCAGTGCTATGTCCCCAAAGACAGTACCAGTCCTGAATGTCCCTGCTCAGCCTCTCCTGTGGTTACAGCCTCGCTACCCGTAGCTCAGGACCTCATCTTAACCCTTCCTTAGGAACACAGACCTTGTTTGAGCTATTCCAGAGGAATCTTGGTCTCCAGCCCTGCTTCATGGATGGAAGATGATGCAGCCTCATGTCCACCCCTGACTGTGTCTCTGTCCCCTTCTGCTCTCAAATGAACCTCCTGGATGGACCCTGAGTTGGCTCATCTATTGCTTTGCTTGTGGCTGCCAATGGACACTGACACCAGCCTGATGTGTTCAGACCCTGTGAGACAGGCATTGAGCAGCCCCACTTTCATTGCTTCCTGGCTTTCTTGGAACATGTTTTGAGATTAAACAGCTCTGGGTTTGTACAGAATGGCCCCTCAGCAATGTAAAATAACAGTAAGATGTAAAAGTGAGCCTCACAGCCCTAAGAGTTTTTTTGCTAAATAGAAAATTACCTACCATTTCAAAGCACTGTGCTGTCTTCTTTCATAAACAAATTCCTCATCTGAAGGTTTTTTCATAAGTCTTTCCTTTTCAATTACTTATTTCTGACTATGGGGTTTTCCCAGTAAATTTATGCACATGGAACAATAACGTCCAAAGGCTGTGTATGTCACCCTGTCACAACAAAACCATTTTGGATTAAGTGGTCTCTGTTCAACTCATGCTTGACACTTCCCGCTGTCACTGGACCAAGCAAACAGCTGAGGTGCTCATGTGTGCAGTTCAGATGCATTGTTCCATTTTTTCCTGTCTCTTAAAACTCAGCATTAAAATTCTCAGGTATGGCTTCTTAATAGAATAAATTGTTCCTATCAAGTTTTCAGGCAAGGATAAGGAAGAGACATTAACAATTCAAAGGTTTCTGCTTTCAGAGTTTCAAAAGCCAGGTGTGTTGTCTCATATTTTCCAAAAGGTCAAAGGCATGTTTTTAATGCCAGTGAAAGATTTCATTTTTGGGTGGTATGACTGCACTTTACAGCAAGTGAGCAATAAAAATCTGACAGTGAATGCATGTTCAGACAGTTTGTGTCAACTTGAATGGTTCTCCTGCAGATGGTTATTTCAGCTGTATATACCAGTCATGTGGCCAAGGGAACTTTTTCTCCTGTGAAACTGTGAAACTGTGAAACAGCTCAGGGAGAAGAGCAGCCTCAGGCTGACCTTTAGCAGTGTTTTCCAAGGACTTCTGGTACAAGAAAAAATATTCTAATACATTTTCAGAGTAGCTCTAAGGAGACATAGGTGGGCTTTTCTAGTAGGATGAGAGTGTGGAGAGAAGAACCAGTGTTTGGTCTGCTGGTTTGTGTCCTACAAATTTATCTACCTCTAGCAAACCTCCAAAAGACAGGCAACTAACTAAAAATTGTTTCTTCTATGGAGACACAGAAGATTATTAAAAAAAAAAATGGATTTATTTCTTGCAATCTGGAGCATTTTCTCCATAGCACTAAATTACTGCAAATTGATCACATACCCAATTTTTTAAAAAAGATAATGCAATTCAAAGATAAAATAATCTCTAATGTTGTATAACCATGATAGCCCGTGCACCTGAGCATGTAACCTCAGCTCATAGCCATGAATTTTGGATAATAACATGGCAGAGAACACAAAAATCTCTGCAACCGTGGCTGCAGCTGAGTATTTAAAAATAAAAACAAAACAATAAATTTAGCAAAAACAGTGAAAAAAGTAAATCCCAGCTGTAGGGCTGGGTTAGCTGTAGGATGCTGACAAATTGTGGGAGTCAAGATCATTAAAAGTTGGTCTGCTGACTTTATCCAAGTCTAAATATGTTAGAAATCTTGAAAGACTTGAGTTTCTCGCAAGATTTTCAGTAATATGTGATTTTTGGCTTGAGAGGAAATACCATGAGAACAGTCTTTTCATGGACATTCAAGTAGAAAACTTTGGTTGGAGCCAACCACACAGAATATGATGAGGTGTTTTCCAAAAGGGAATTGGAAAAGTTTAAAAACTTCAAACATTTTAGGCAGAAAAGTAGTGATGAAATGTAAGCATCAGGAAAAATTCAAACTGGTTTGTATATTACCAAAGTAAGTTTCCTCTCCTCTTAAGGGGATGGCTAAGTTCCTATTGTCTTTGTTGTGCTTTAAATTGTATCTTTAGCATTAATATAGTTACAGTACTGTTGTTTAATATGAATACTTTCAGTAAAAATTTTGAGCAAAAATATATTCAGCCCCTGCTTATCTTCTGTAACCCTTTTACATCTTCATCTCCTCCTCATGCCTACTTTCTCTAAAGCTGTGTTGAGCATTTGATCACTCACTCATGAGCACAGCTGTATCCTTGAAGTCATTACCAGGCTTTCTCTGGGCTTAGCAGCACAACGCTGCCAGAAAATATCATGGATCTACATCTTAGCTTATAGTGATAGTTGTTGAAGGGAACTGGTAGTTTGTAGGGTGGGGATGTGTTGGTGTCATGTCATGGTGAAGTTTCCCTGAGCTTCTAGCAAGGCCTCAGACAGACTATCTTTTATACTATTATTCTTGTGTATTAGAAATCTGCTGCTTTGTATATGTGATGGGCAAAAAGTATTGTTCCTCAGATCTTACTGCTGATCAACAGTGTGAAGTGGCTAAACTTGGTCAACAGAAATAATGGTGCATGGAAGTTCAGTCTTTTAGATAGCAGTCCATTTGGCTGAGAGAGCTGAGAATGCAAAACCTTAGAACTTCAAGTACAGTTTGCAAATTGTCTTGCAAATAAAGTTATTTTCAGACAAACACTTCTTGTCTCTGTCACAACATACATACATGATAATCTCTGAAAAAATGTTATTTATTATTTTGGCTAAATGAGGATAACTGGACTTCAGAGTTGTTTGAGATTTTCTTAGAATAAATATCTAGCCAGAAAATATTGTAATCTATATCAATTCACTTTATTTTGAACCATGCTGTTGAACTAAGGACCATCATTTGCTTCTGTCAGGTTATATACATATGCACACCAAGCTCTGCTCTTCCAGGTTTCCTTACCCACTAAGGAAAAGACAGTACTTTTAACAGCAAGATGAGATATATTTCCATCCAACCTATTCAGTATAGGAAAAAAGCAGAAAATATCAATTACATCAAAACCAAATCAGTGGGAAAAGTTTTCTGGTTTAGAACAGTATTACAGAATATCAGCCATGATCAGTTGTTTAAAGCACTAGGGAGATGGTATGTGTGCTTTCATAAGACCAAATAGTTTTCAGCTCCTTCTGTTATTTACTGATACCAGATAATTTTAGATTTTGGCTTATTGTATGAAAATACTTTATGCTTCAAAGTGCTTGTGGGGGGGAGAGCTCTTTTTCTTTTTTTTTTTTTTGGCTTATCTTCAGGAGTCTTTCTGTAGTTGTGGAAATCGGATAAAGGTAGGTAGTTGAAACCAAAAGATTGACAGTATGACAAGTCGCAAAGTATCATATTGTGCTTTCTGTCATTCTATTGGCTCAGGCCTGCCATGGCTGCTCAACTCAGCAGTGATAATGTATTTCCTCACCTCCTGAAAGTATGTCCTGTTTGATTCCCTGATAAACTAAGCCACAAGTGATTACACTGTCTTCAGCCTCTTGCGGTCCTATTCACCCTCCAAGTCTTTGAAATATTCCAATAAAATTTACCACAAATGAAAACATCTACAATAATTTCTGCAAGCTTCATAAAAAAGAGTGACGCAAGAATGTCTACTCAAATAACTACTACAATTTTTGTTTTATTATTACCTTACTAGATATCGGGAACCCCATCCAGAAGAAACGCTCAGAGCTGGGAGGACTAGGAGCTCTCCTATAGGCAATCAGACTCCATTAGTGCTCACAGCACCAGTGATCCCTAAGGTGCTCTTCAATAGCTAGCAGTGGATTTCTTTTTGTTTTCTGAGTCATATATATCTCACTACTCCCATAAGGCAAGAAAACAAAGAAACAAGCAATGAAGCCAGTGGGCAATACCTGTGCACTTCTTGAGTAAGATCAGAGCTAGCAAGGAACAAGCAATACAGCTGAGGGGAGTTTCTCGTCCTATCCAGGAGAGCTACAGTCATCATCCTGTGCCCACTTAAATATATACATAATGAGCAAAAAGCTCTGGACTTTCAGAAATTTACCATTTACTTCAAAATAACGTGAGCAAAAAATGAATTGTACACTCATCAAGAGCGTGAAATGTTTTTCCTCTCACCAAAACTATTTTCATTTTGTGAGAGGTTACTTGATATGTTAATTCACATAGCAGCAGAATTGTCAGGGCAGAAGACTCTGTCTTAATATTTTCCTTTTTTTTTCTCCAAAGTATGCAAGATTTCTAATTTTGGCTTTAGCAGAATAGCTTCCCCTAATGGCTTTGACACAATCTTAACACAAAAATAGTTTTCATCACTGTGCAGTCCAATATAAACAGCCCTAGAAAACACCTTCCAGATTTCCAGCAGCCACTTGATATCCTCTTTGGATAACTCCTTGGCTGCAGTAGGAGTAAAGAGAAGCTATGAATCTATCACTTACTTGTTTGGATTTTGCAATTGTACCTTCATCACTTCAAGTTATATTAGTCCTGCTGCAAATGAGGTAAATAATCTAAACACTACTTGAGCAAGTATGCTTTCCATTCCACTCCTTTCTTGCAGTGCTGTGCAATTTTTACCTAGGGTATTCTAGATAGTTCTTTTCCTTTTAGCTCTCTTAAACCAACTAACCCTTCACATATTATAGTCCCAGGGTAAGCATAGATCCAAGAACTCTTGAACTGAGTGGGAATTCATATCTAAGCTTTGGTTTTGAACCAAACCAAAATCTTAGACAATAATCCAGTTCTCAGGAATAAAGTTATAATTGGCTAGGCATCAAGCACACAGATCATTAGACTACTTTGTATAAGCTTTGTATATGTTATTCTAAATAGTACTGTTTTCTTTTTTTCCATCTATTTCCATTCTCATGATGCTTTTTGCAGTGTTGTAGCCCTAATGGCAGTTAATAAATGGGAAATAAATATTAGTAAGAGAAAATGAAATAAGTTCCATAGCTCTTAAATTAACTTCTGCAATCATGAACTAATCAATTGCCTTTCTCTTTGGTATGATTTAAGTTGCAACTTGTGATTTAAGTTTTCTATAATTTAGCATTTTTTTTGTACAAAGCCTTTAGAAAGATATAAAATTAGCACATAATAAAATGAAGTGCAGAATTTATGCCATTGAGAAAAAGATCCATAACACACTCATGCATTTCATGTCTTATGCTGAAAAGAAAAAAACACCCAACTATTCATGTCTAATATTGTTTGTCCATTATTCTTTCCCTGTAAAAAAATGAATGCTAAATACCATTATTTTATATAGTTATGTTAGAAGATTTGGACAAAGATGTTGGAGTTGTTACTATCCTTGGAGGCAAATTATGTTTTAACACAAAACCAGCTAGAAATCATCACAGGTAAAAATGATGATGTCAAATCTGGAAATTAGTTGTAATCTGGAAGAAGAAGATGAGCTTTTAATACCTTCTCTTGGGTGCTATGTCTAGAAATGCTGATCACCCTTTAGATCATAGGTCTGATGGCTTATTAACAAAATATTTCGTAGCACATTTGGTGTTAGCACTGGGAGGGAGAACAAAAGAGATTTAGAAAACTCAGTCAATGTGGAGTTACACTGGGGAAATAAATCACCTCCAGAACACCAGTTGGACTAGTGGCTCAGACAGAGAGCTGCTACCTAGCTCCCGTTACACTTGATGTCAGGTTGCTGTAAGGTATGTTTAAATTCAAGAATCTGACACCTGTCCTCAATTTAACAACTAATGTTCCACCTGCTGAAATATTAAGAACAGTCTTTGGTGGTTTTAATTGTCATATCATTCTCAGCTAGCCAGGCATGCTGTCAGTGACTCCTAGCCCTTCTATAATATAAAGTTGGTTTTTTTCTCCAATATGCACTAGGGGATGGTGGAAGAACAAACATCAAAATGTCGGTGTCTGGTCCTGGGGATATCTGAGAGAAGATTTTTTGACTACTCTAGAACTGGCAGTTGTGCAAATCTGATGATCACAGTTTTATCTGATGGCCAGCAGACACAAGCACTGTCCCACAAGAACTTGAACTGACAAGAAACTTATATTAACACAGGTTCCAATCCTACATTTGAAAGAGTGACTTGTCATGAACTTCGGAAAATAATGGAAAGTAACTACAAGTTACTAAGCTCCACAAGATGAGGCAGGCCTCATTTTCATTGGTGCTCTATTATATTCAGAATATTTCTGTTAAAGATGGCTGTATTTCAACCTTGGATGAACATTTATTTGTACCAAGAAGTCAAGCATGCTGCACTCTAAGGAGATCACATAAGTTGAATATTGTGGACTAAAAGACTGTCTTCAGAGTGTCAGAATCTAGGTGAACTTGTTTTTTTAACATCTGCATTTTTGTGTGTTTCTGGGAAAATTGTCAACAATGAGATGTGGCAAGGTCTTAATTGTAGATGTCTGGTTTCGTGCTGCCAAAATCACAATGCAGAGGGCTCTTCTGTTTTGATGTGGCAGGTGAAGTTAATAGGGAAATGTTAGGGGAAATTGTAGAATGTTGGCAAGTACATCCATATAGGTTTGAATAAGGTGTATTAAAAAAATGTAAGGATTACAAAATTTTCAGTTTTGGTAATAACATATGTATTGGCTTTGCTAATTTCATATAGTAGCCCAAAAGAAAAAATTATGATTCTTGACCTCATTAGTACAGGCAGCAGGCTAAACATGGGCTCCAGTTCTTCCAGCATTTTTTCTTCCTCATACACTGAGATACACTCATAGTCCCAGAAATGCTTTGTTCATGTGCTTCTGTGACCAAGAAAATTTTTCAGTGGAGAACGGGTCCTGTCCAATCACATATGTTTTTTGGTCTAAATTATGTACTTTTGTGTCACAGACCAAGAAAAACGTTTATGGCCAGAATCAAGTCCCTCAGTAGTATTTGGATGGCAAAATCAGTGAGACACAAAGTGTCATACTGAAGGCCCTGGGCAGCCTGTCAATCACTGTAAGACAAACAAGTCTTATATTGGAGCTCTGCCAAACACAGTGTTTCAATAAGAATCTCACATTCCTGTGTTCTGGCATGGCAATCACAGCAGTCACTCTCATATTGTACAAGTCAAAAAAAAGTAGTGGAAAGGAATCTTTTCATCTGAGCTTTAAAGTATAGCACAAGGCAATTTAAGAGCATTCAACTATCATTTATACTGCACTAATATACTGTGGGGAAACGTAGAAGCTGTGGAAGACTTGCAACTGTCTGTTTTGCAAGGACTAAGCTGAAACTAGACTGGGATGTAAGTCACAACATTGTCACCCCTGAGTGAACTTGCCCACATGAACTTGCCCATCAATAAAACGATTCAATCCCTTGTTTTCTCTTTCAGCAAATAAAGAAAATTTTAAAGTAGAACTGGGCTGTGGAAGCTCACAGAGTCTCTGTTGCATCATTTGTCAGTTCCTATTGCAGAAATACACAAACATAGAAGAACTGGTTGGGGTCAACACCTGGATGTCAGTCAGTCCATCTTTCTGTTTAAAACAACACTTACCATCATTCCTAGTTCATTACATCTATCACCAGCTATCACTGACTTTAAGCAACAGTAGAACAATGGGTTTGCTTAATTGAATATTGAAAAGCAGAAAAGTCCACCTTCTCTCTACCTAGCTGCCTTCAGTGTCACACTACCCTGCTGGTGAAGGAATTTATCCTAATGTCCCATCTGAAAATTCAAAATCACAACGCATGTTCCTTGCCCCTTGTTAGGTTCTCTGCTACTGTCATGAAAAGACTGTGTGATCCCTGTAATACCCATAATATCAAATTTGTGGACAACACTAAGCTGGGTCAGAGTGTTGATCTGCTGGCCCTGCACAGGGCCTGGACAGGCAGAATGAATGGGCCAAGGCCAACAGCATGATGTGAAACAAGACAAAGTGCCAAGTCCTGCATTTTGGCCACAACAACCCCAATACAATGATACAGGCTGGGGACGGAATGGCTGGAAAACTGCCCAACTGAAAAAGGCCTGGGGGTGTTGATTGACACTTGGCTGAACATGATCTAGTGTGTGCCCAGGTGGCCAAGAAGGCCAATGGCATCCTGCTCTGGATCAGCAACAGTATGGCCAGTAGGACCAGGGCAGCGACCATCCCTCTGTGCTTGGCACTGGTGAGGCCACACCTTGAGTCCTGTGTCCAGTTCTGGGCCCCTCAATTCAGGAAGGACACTGAGGGGCTGGAGCGTGTCCCGAGAAGGGCAACAGAGCTGGTGAAGGGTTTGGAACACATGTTCTGTGAGGAGCAGAGATTGTTTATCCTCGAAAAGAGGAGGCTCAGGGGAGACCTTACAACTCTCTACAACTCCCTGAAAGGAGGTTGTAGCCAGCTGAGGTTTGGCATTTTCTCCCAGGCAACAAAAAACAGGATGAGAGGAAAAAGTCTTAAGATGCACCAGGGGAGGTTTAAGTTGGACATCAAGAAGAAATTCTTCACAGAAGCGTGATTAGATATTGGAATGGGCTTCCCAAGGAGGTGATGGAGTCCCTGGAGGTGTTTAGGGAAAGACTGGATGTGGCACTTAATGCCGTGGTCTAGCTGATGTGGTGGTGTTAGGTCATAGGTTGCATTCAATAATCTCAGAGGTCTTTTCCAATCTAATTGATTCTGTAGTTCTGTGATTCTCTGATCTGTTTTTGTAGCCAGTCTGCTACTCAATCTCCCTTTAGCCCTTCCTTTGCCAGACAGAAGAAAGAAGTACAACTCCCTCAGGTTTTCCTCAAAGCTCATGAGATTTATGTCCCTGGCCATCTTTGACAGACACTTCATAGACCCTCTCCAAATTTTAACATCTCTCTTGAATTGGGTGTGGGTTCCCAAAAGTGTACACAGCAGACCACCTATGCCCTGTTCCTCTAGCTGCAGATTAAGCACACAATAACCTCCCTTTATCTGCTGTTCCCCCTACAGTAGCCCTCAGTGGTTTGCTTTGATCATGATGGGAGCACATGGCTGGCACATGTTCAGCCTGGCATCAACTTTACTGATTGTTTAAAGAGATGTGTTATTATCTGAATGCTTAGAGTTAATCCTAAGCTCTGCTCCTGGTTTGCAATGTAAAATATCTCTCCTGAAGGGACTGGGCCTTAGGTGAATAATGCTAAGAGAAGAAGGTGACATGTAATACTCACCAGATGGCTTCTTCCCACACTGTGTATTTCAGAGGACTGTCCTGTGCTGCTTTCTTACAAGCTGATCTACTTTAGCTGCTCAGAAAACAGCTGTGGTAGTTCTTAAGAACTGTTTACTGATTGCAACTATGTAATATTATTAGAAACATTTATAAGTATTGAAAACATAACAATGCTGAAAGATCTAGCATCTTCGTGAAACAGCTGATATGCTGGTACCATTCTCTGAGATGTTTTACAGCTGTAAATTGTGATTAAAAGAGCGGGGGAAAATAAGCACAACAGTGGGAACTGTTCCAAGGGCAGTGATAAAGATCTCATTTCTTGTCTGGAATTGCCCTTTAAGCCCTAGACTCTTAATCAGCAGCAAAAGGAAGTAAAAGCTTCCTTCCCTGACTAGACCTGATTTCAACAAAGATGTGAGAGTGTCTTTTTCAAAATGCTCCCATCACAATCTGTGTAAGAGCTGCTTTAAAAATAAAATTTAAAATAGCTTGGTCTTTTGCTTCCTTCAGTCGTTAGACTAAATAATAAGAGACCAGCACCCTTTCTGATGGTCACTTTCATGAATACAAAGCTGCCCCTGTTCTACTTAGATAAAGCACTTCAGCAGTGTGTGTTCTGCTTCTCCAGAAACAGTTTATCTTGTTTAGATGATGACATTTACATAAGTAATCTACATCCAAAAAGTGAAATATAGCCGTCTTTATAGGGAAAAAAGTATCTAAAGTTTGCTGGGAGATTATTGTATTCTTCAAATCTTCCCATCAGTAGAAAAGTTTTCCAATTCCAGATCTGACAGGGAATTAGGACTCTTGTCCTAAAGTGTATTTCATACCATGTCATGTAAAGAGCATAAATTTCTGTCTTACTAGGTCAGGGCAGGCAAGGAATACAACACCGACTGAAAAGCAGAGGCACATCTGTACCTCATTACTATGAAAGAGCCTCTGGCCTTTGCAGTGCTAACATAGCCCAAAGACACTGAAACCTAATGGAATAATGGTGACTAGGCCTGAAGAATGATGAACCCATATGGAAATGGGCTTCATGAAAGGGGCAAAGGAAGATTGACAGGAACTGGGGTCAGAAATAGCAGCAAAAGGTAGTCAGCTGCTGAAGCAGAATACACTCTATGTTTTGAGTGTGCGGCTTGGCAGGTTGCTTGAATAGTCTCCTTTTATTGAAAAGGGAAGTGGAAAATTTGATAAATGTTTGTATTTAAGTGCTTAAATAGCATCCACACGTCAATATTGAAGGGAATTTTTATTCCAGGCATGGATAAGAATTTGGGTACTTTCAAAAAGTCCCATTAACCACTTCTGTAAATCCACACTGACAGGTGTGGTAGTAAACCACTGGAGAAAGTTTTCCATTGTATACCCCAAGAGGAAAGCTGTTGTGTTTTATACAGGATAATCATTACTCCAAATATAATGAGTCAGGCTGTAGATCTGTCATGCAGAGCTTTGAACTCATAGCAAAAAATCATAATTCATAGCAGCTACAGTTTGGAATATTTACTTAGGATTGCACGTGGCCATGCCTTTACGGAGAGTAGGAAATGTCACTACATTTGCTTTGTCAAACTGAATGTATTGTAATAAGTGCTGCTCCCACACTTCTTTTCCTTTTTCCCACCAGTCTTTCAGCTCAGAACTAGAGCCCTGAATCTGCCTTTCCCTAGAGGAAAAACATCTTTTCCCTTTGTTTGCCTATCCTTGTTACTTTTATGACCTCCGGCAGCTTCTGAAAACTGCCCCATAGAAGACAAAAGCGCTATAGTTTCTGATGTGTGACTGATGAAGTAGGCATGTAGGCATGTGTGTAAGAGTTGGAGAATGGAGCTGTAACATACTCCAAGTGCTGCTATCTGGGGCACAGTTGAATATTATGCTAAATCAGGTTTGCAGACAAGTACCTCAGACCAGTCTGTGAAACCTCTTTTCCTATTCAGATTTACTAGCTTTGATGTTCTTATCTGCAGTATTTTCAAAATGCAAAGGCTACCCAGGGAAGTTCAACCTCTGAAGTTAAGTGTGAATTTAAACCAGTAAAAATACCTATTTTTATTTAAACAGTTCCCATGGTCTTCAGTATAGTTATTTTGATCTTGCAAATATTGGTGAAATTTGCGGATTTGTTTGCACAGTCTGCATTTTTGCTCCTGACAAGTAGTCTTAGTTCACAGCTGAAATTCATGTTAAGTGCTGATGAAAACACTTTACTTAAATATTAATTGGAGAGACTCCAAAAAATCTGTTTCAACTAAAAAAAAAGTTGACGGTTTAAAATCCTGACCAAATTAAAACTTTCAAATTAAGCCTGTTGGTCAATGCAATAAGTTAATTTTCCCTGCCGTGTTGTGTAAGGTGCTTTAAGCAGGCTATGCTGTCCAGCCAAGGCAGAGTGTAGACAGAGTATGCCCAGCTCCAAGGAAGCCTCTCCCATCCATTTGTGGGGTTTTTTTTGCCCCGCAGTTTTAAGCCAACTCCCAAATGACAGAAATGGGATGTTTGACAGGCATTAGGAGTTTGTATGGTGTAGTGGGTTGAATCTGAGTTGATAGACAGATTTTTAGACCAATAGCGCGTCTTACAATTTACTCATTTAAGCAGCACAGAAAGGCAGGAGTTCCTCTTGTTCCAGCTCGCCTGAGGGAGGTGGGGAGGCCTCGGAGCCTCTGGGCCCCCGCTGGGCCGAGGCCCTGCCGGGCTGGGCCAGGCTGAAACCCCGGCCCCCTTCTCCTCTTCCTGATGCCACAGCTGGGACCCTGGGCAGCTGGGGGAGGAATCATCCCAGAGCCCAAGCAGCTAAACTCAGCCGTGGACTGCCAGACAGCTGGACCCAGCCATGGTCTGGCACACAGCTGGAATCTTTCCAGAGCGGCTGCTTGGGACCGGCAGGTTCCGGCCTCCCCCCCCCGCTCTCCACATGGAGCTGTCAGGAGTCTCCTTTCTGCAGCCAGCAGCACAAAAAGAACGAGGCTTTCTTCACCATAAAGCCTGAATGAGAACATTCTTCAACACAGAGGTTTCGGAGCCAGAGAGAAAGTGAGCCATGTGAGACGGAGCTGAAAATGGCGACGGAGAAAAAGGGCGGTGCCGCGTTCCTCGCGCAGAGCTTAAAAATACTTCTGGCATGCAGTGGTAAGAAAGTGTAATATCTCAAACTGTTTGTCTCTTTAATCCATTTGAAGTACATGGGGGGATGGAAGACTTACGTGTGGCCCGTGAAGTTTGGGAAGAGTTGCCTATGCCAGGATATATAGAAGCAGTGAGAAGCTTTTAAAGATTTGTAGCAGAAAAAGCCTTTGTGTTCAGGCCAAAATGACCCATCCTTAAAAAAGGTTGATAACCCCATGTGATGGCCCAGGTGTGGCAGTGTGAAAAAACTGATATTTTTTCATAGAAGAGATGTATTACACCATAGCAGATTGTTTCTTTCTGGGCGGGTCTGTTGTTGGGGGCAGCTTGAGAAACCATGTAAAGCAAGAAGAAGAAACCCTTTTTCCTTAAGCATAAGAAAGAGACTTTTTTGAAGAATTGTAACACTGACTAGAATCCCATGTTGTGTTATTTTTTGTGCTAGTTAAAAAGGAAAAGTAAAGCGCTGAGAAGGGAGCAGGGGGCAGGGTGTGTGTTTTAATTTCCTGTTATATCTTTTAACTTTTAATTCTGTTAGTAATAAACTTTTCTCCTGGTACTGCAACCGTCTAAGTTTGAACCTGTTTTTTTGCCTCGCAGCTATCTAGTTTTCCTCAATATTTTCTTATTTTGTTTTCCTTATAAATTAACTGATATTTTAGATGCTTGACGCTTATTTGTGTCAAACCGCAACATATGGGAAGAGCAAAGAAATAATGAGTGAGTGGGACTGTTTTCAGCTGAAAACTAGAAGGTGCAGGGTTTACAGGTGGCTGTGGGATATCCTTTGTTAACTGGTCATGCAAATTGGATCAATAGGAAAGAGCTGATAGCAGGGCTCCAAAGGGCAATGTGTTTCGGTGAGTACAGGAACAGGGTTGACAATGATGCTTCCTTACACAAGGGCAGTATTTTTGCTGCGGGATTTAATCTGAGTTAGATGCATGAATACAGATGTCACTAGGAAAGAATTTGAAATGTTCAGGTTGCCAGAGGTTGTGAAAGAAATTAACAAGGGGTGATAATGTGATTGGTCACATGTTTGTTCTCAAAGTATTTTTTCCCAAGAGAGCATTAGCCTGGGTCATTCATGCTGCACAGGGTGGAGGGTGCCCATGATGATTTTGACTACCCAATGTTCAATATCATGCAGCACTCAATTCAGAGTAATAATCATAAATTATGAGGGTTTTTATCATGTATCCAATTACCATTCATTAGCTGTGGGTTTGGGAAGGGGTTTATGTGAAAATAGAAGCATATACAAGAGAATGTGTGCCTGCAGGGTGCCACAGTTTGTCTTTGCCTTTTGAAACTTCCAGAAAAAAGGTATGAAATTATCACTTTGTCCACAGAAGCTGATGCATTGCACAGACACCACTGGGTGAAGGCAGAACCAGGCTGCAGATATGGAAATGAAGGGGAGGGTTAGCTCCGAGAGTTCATTTTTAATGGTTGGATTCCAAGCTAAATTTAGAGGGCCTTCTTTATTACAGGCTCTTCTGACACTGTCAAAGGGTCAGTTAACTGCTACAGACAGCTTGGTAGCTAGGGTTTTATGTAAGCTCCTGTTTACCAAATGCTTGTATTTGTTGAATGCAATTGAGATTGAGCTTCTTTGGGATATTTGCCTAAGGAGAAGTGGATTTTGAGCACCAATTTAAATATTTAAGTTGTTTCTGTGAGCAATACCACAGAAAAAGACATAGTTCTGTTGATAGAAATTAAGTAAATTAGAGAAGATTAAGGGGACAAGAATAAAGAGGATAGCATTGGGTCTCAACAGGGATCAGAGAGGGGAGAGTATAGTAAAGAAAAGGACAAGGAGTGATGAGGATGTGGACAGACAGAAACAGAAAAGGTCTGCAGAAGTAGGATAAAAGAAAGTAGGCAGTAGGGACTGTGAGGAAATAGAAGTGATCAGATTCAACTATCTGAAAAGGTTCAGCAAAAGCCACATGTCTTTTCCAGTGATTTGCCTAAGCAGAGAGGAGCAGTCTGCTGTGATTACTGTTGCCTCAAATGATAGAGGTCTGTGCCATGATATTAAAAATCCAGCTCCGTTGATCAGCATTGCTAGAATTGTCTTTCATACGGTCTGGAAAACGGCTTGAAAATTACTGCCTGTGACATGTATTAAGACTGTAAAATCAAACTCTCGTCAACCATGCTGGAAATAGTTATCTGTACTGTTTAAGTTGATTGTCTGTAACTTGCATTATTGTACTTTCTAAATAGAGCATAGTATGACTTTTTCCCCCCTCAGAGTCTTCATGGTTTTGGCTTACATTAATTATGTCACCTTTCATGACTCTCAGGGGTTTGTTCAATATATTGAGAGTCTTAGTTACACGTTTTGGAAGCACTGAAAGTATTTTTAGAGGACTACTGATTTCTTATACTGTAACACAAATCTGAGCCAAGTTTCTTTACTGAATAATGTCTTGAATTAAACCACAAGAAGATGTTATCTGTTTGAAATAAACTGGAATTTCTGTGTTTCCTGAGAGGATTCAGCTTTTGAAAAGGAAAATCATTAATCACGAAAGTAAATGTATCTCATGAAATGACTCTTTCAAAAGTTAATTTGGTGTTTTCAAACTACCATGTTCTGCAGGCGTATCAAAAGACCTAGAGAGCTTGTAGGGATTTAGTAAAGTACTAGCTTAAAAATGAGCTAAAGAATGCTTAATGTCTCCACTTTCTCACTGATTAATGGGTATTTTTAGTGGTTCCCTGTCTTTTAACTAGTTAAAACAATGTATTAAAGCTGTGTGTGGCTGACATACACCAAATAACACATGTAACTTATTAAAATTAATAAAGGGGGAATTGTTGATTAACAGTTTATAAATGAGAAAAGGACACTGCTCTTAGTTATATAAATTATTCTTTAACTTGAAGGCTGCTAATGTTGCTAATATAGCCCAGTGTTGAATGCCTGCTACAAAGTTTTTAGTACCTCTGACTTTCATTAGTATGAAATCCTTGAGTGGTTCTTAAACACGCTGCCAATTTTTAAGCAGCTTTGAGACATCAATAGAAATTACTCCTTTTAAACGCAGTAAGTCCTTCTGTGTAGTTCTTAACCTATCCCTCATTAGACACAAACAGTGTTTAATGTTTAATGGGTGTGCATGCAAGTTCTAAATTCAGCATCCCTGAATTTATGAATTTTAACCAATTTATTAATGGTTTCACCCCCACCATCAGTCTCACCCCCCACCATCACTACCCCAGAGGTACACAACTTCAAATGGTAAATATGTGAAAATTAGGTATTTGTTAAATTGAACCTAAAGTGAGTATATCTTCGCAGGCTGTCAGAAGGTTAGTGCAGGACTGCATGCTGGAAACCCAGCAGTGCACCACCTGTTAAGAAGGCTTGAATAAGGGTGAAAAGGAAGCAAGCATGTCTAATCAAAACAATAACCAGATTATTAGAATAAGAAGATGTCTGTCAAAAAGATAGAATTGTATCCAAACAAGGAAAAGACAAAGGATTGTAAACCCTGGCAGATTAATTGTATAAATGCAATAGCGCATGTCAAAATAGAGCTCAAGGAACAATGAGCTAAAAGGATCAAATGAATATTAAATTTTCTTGCAGACATATGAAGAGCAGGAAGCACACTAGAGAGGCTGCAGAGCCAAATGATGCTCACGGAATTGAAGGAGCACTGAGAGGGCAAGAACACTGCTGAGAAGCCAAATACATTCTTTGCTTCAGTTTTCATTGTGAATTAGTTGAAGATCCATATTAGATCCCTTTGGAGAGACAAGACATTCCTCAGAGAGTATGTCTGACACTTAAGTGGCTAGAAAGGTCATGGAAACATTGACGATAGAAATACTAACTAATGATGGACAGTGGTTGTCCATGGGCTTTAGAGAAGTCAAGGATGAAATTGTTGAATTGATAATGGAAATGTGTAGCCATTTTGTTTAAAACTATTTTGGTACATGACGACTGGAACGATGGTAGATATTATACCAGTCTTTAAAACAGGTACCAGGGAGAAGGAAGGAAACTACACATCTGTAGCACAAGATTTAAACCAAACAAGCTAGTAAAACTCTGAGAGATAATTTACTAGATGGACATGTGAATATATGTGATTTGTAGGAAGATAGCTGGTTCATAATAATTAGTGAAGTCAGTTTCCTTCAAAAGCTCTTGAGAATCCAAAGAGCCATGGTGTAAGATACGGTTCAGCTATGAGATGGGATGCAAGGGATGAAGGAAAATGTTAATTACAGCCTTTCAGAAAAGTCAGCAAAGTCTGCTGGGGTCCATGCTCAGATCTCTGCTACCTAAGTAACAGGGGAGGGACAAGACAAGGAAGACATTGAGTAGGAAGTGAAAGAGGATTTGTGTTCTTTTGGATAGCAAGGATAAGGAAGAAGAATAGCAGAACTTTTTGAAACTAGTGACTGAACAATAGAATGTTAGATGGAATTCAATTCAGGTAAAGTGGAAACATTCCTTTTTGGATGGATAATGGATTCTGCATTGACCAGTGACATTCAGGAGTGAAGCCTTTGGATTATGAACAGCAATTCAATGGAAACATGTCAATTCAATGTCTATTCAATAGAGCTCAAAAAAAGGCAAAATAAAAGCTAGGCATGATTTAGAAAGGAATGAAGGGCAAACAAATAGCGTTATTTTGCATGTATAAGTGCATTGTTCACCCTCAGCATTAATACTGCATGAAGTTCTGCCTCCCTTATCATAAAAAAAAACACAACAAAACCAAAAAACAACAAACAAACAAACAAAAAAACCCCAGCATGAAATCATAGAACATGCTGAGTCGGAAGGGACCCATCAGGATAATCAAGTTCAACTCCTGTCCCTCTGCAGGACACCTCAGGAGTCATACCATGTGCCTGAGAGCATTGTCCAAACACTTCTTGAACTCTGTCAGGCTTGGTGCTGTGACCGCTTCCCTGGGGAGCTGTTCCAGGGCCTAACCACCCTCTGGGTGAAAAACTTCTTCCTGATATGTAACTTAATCCTCCCTTGACTCAGCTTCATGCTTTTTCCTCAAGTCTGTGACTAGTCGTGAGAGTGAAGAAATCAGTGCCTGCCCCTCCTCTTTTCTCAGGAAGTTGCAGACAGCAGTGAGATGCCCCCTCAGTTTCCTCCAGGTTCAACCGACCAAGTGACCGCAGCCATTCCTCATATGGCTTCCCCTTAAGGGCCTTCACCACCTCCATTGCCCTCCTTAAAATGCTCTTTTAAGAGCTCAATCTCTTTTTTTTATTGTGGTGCTCAAAACTTTATACTGTACTCAGGATAAGCTAAAAAAAAAAAAAAAAAAAAAAAATGTTGACTAAGACTGGAAAATCTTACAAAAGAAGACAAAAAAGCATGACTAAATATATGCCATAGCCAGTGTAGGGGTTCCCAATTTGAAAAACAAAGGGTTTATAAGGCAGTGTGATAGAGGTTTCCAGAATCATGCATTGTGCAGACATAATGGTAAAGATTACAAGCTCACTGTCGCTTGCAGTCTACAACAGGCTTCTAGTAGGAACTGAATCCAAAGGAAATTGAAGAAGGTGGGGTTTGGAACAGTAGGTGACAGACTTGAAGAACTCCTTTTCAAAGAATGTTGGGGATACTTAAAATTTGTGTGAGTTGAAAAGGACAACCACTTGAAAAAAAAGATCGATTTAGGATTTTTAAATGGACAAATCATGTCAGGTCTAGACTATGTTGATCTGAAAATATGTGGTGATTAGGATAATATTTGAGATAAGTCTTGTGCCCTATACTTACTCTTCATTGGCATTTATTCATTGCCATTGTTGAAGACAGGTTATGAAAAAGGAGATTTAGTCTGCATTGGATTCTCAATGAGCGTACCTCACTGTGGGCTTTCCACTGGGATTATTCTACGAGGATAAAATAAATCATTGTGATAAACCTTACTTGTTGGGAGACTTGAATGAATGATCTGTGCTGAAACAAATTTAATCTGTGATTTTTGAAGGATAGCCTTAAAATTAGAGGATCATTCAGGCAACATGCGTTACTGTGGTCAAGGCTGCCTAGGGTTTGAATGAGTTAGATGTGCTTAGTACTCCAAAACAGAAATGGAACTCATTATTTTACCCTTGCACAGTGCCTACTGTTGCCAAAACAACCATCATTCTCCAATCACAGGTGAAAATGGATCAACTACTTGGCGACAGGCAGCTTTACTTGATTCAGGATTTGATTAAGAACATAAGGAGAAACAACATTGATTCATACTAAATGTCCATCTAATATCTTGCCTATGACAGAGGCCAATAGTGAAAGAAGATAAAGCATAAGGGATACCTTCCTTAAATATCTAGCTCTGCCCTTAGGCAACTTCCTCTATGGAAACTGCTGCATGTGTTTTCCCTTTTCTACACCTCTTTCTGTTCTCCTGTATATATTTCAAATGATAATGGATCTGTATGAAGTATTTTACCTGCAGGGGTACATTTAGCAGGAGTTTTTAACAGAGGGTTTTTTATAGTGGCATTATATCTTCTGCCTTGTTCTCCATTCCTTACTTAGAATTTTCTAATATGTGGTTGGTTTTGTTCTTGCTATTGGACACAGAGTCAAAGTTTTTGGGGAAGTATAACCTCTACATCTTGTTACTGCATGGAAACATTGATTTCAGATCCTGTAGTAATAGGTATATAAATTTAGGATTGCTCTAAATTTATCAGAATTTCATCTGCGATTTTGTGACCTAGTAAACCTCACAACATCTTTCAGCTAGACATCTGTCTTCATTGTTCTCAACAAATGCCCCATAATGCAATTTTCTTGTCTTATCATTTGTGTGTCCCTTCACTGTGACCTGCAATGAAAGGTACCTCCAAAGAGAATACATGTTTAGAGTCCTGCTTTATTTAATTTACCCCTGGCTCTGCTGTTAATCCCATGCTTTCACAGTGGACTCTGTCAGAGGTATTTCCTCTTTGGACATTATGCAGTGAAACAATAAGCACACATGTAATGTAAAACAATGCCATTTATCATTGGTTTCATGCCATGCTTTTCTGCAGCAGATCAGCAAATGCTCTGAAATAGTTTATTTTTGGGAACTCAAGGGCTATATTACTTAGAGTTATTAAGATTGTGACTGCTCTGTTAAGGAAGGAAAAGCTTCAATGAAAGCCTTTGGCGTTTTTTACAAAGGTTAAATACATTTTATAACAGCATTGTTGGGCAAATCCCTTCAGGATCACAACACAATCAAAACTAACTGGGTGCTGCCCAATACTGTTTCTCACATGCCATTGTAGTGAACTGTGAGAAGAAAACAATATTTAATGTGTTTGTGACTCTCCTCCATATAAAATATCCATTTTATGATAAATGGCATTTGACACCATCAGAGGAAAGTGCTGGTGCAAAGCAGAATCAAATGGAAATCAGAAGCTAAGACTGTATACAGTCAAAACACTGTCCCATATGGTTGGCACATTAGCCACAGCCTCAAGGCAGCCCAAATTTATTGAAACAAGCACTGCTACAATCCCCTACAATCCCCTCCATCAGTAATATTGATTAGATAACTTCTTGGTGAAAGGATTCTAGGGCATGAAACACCAACCTGGTAAAAAAATTCAAAATTTATTCTCTTTTTACAATGGACTTTTTACTGTCAGACCAAACTGGAATAAGTTTGTGTAGGAAGGGTACTGGCAACATGTGGCTGGAGAAGGGGGCACCCATAACAGCTGACATGTCTAAGTTCTCTCTCTATATGTACACCTTTTCTCAGCATATTCTTGACACATACTTCATGACTGCAGTATTTTCACTTAGGTACTTTTCTTCCTTCTGCCACTAATTTGAAATCATCAGGACATAATTTCTTATTTTGTGGATAGATAACAGCTCTAAGTCTACTAAATTCATTTTTCTGGCAAAGGATTTTTTCAAATTTGCACATTAACAAGGGGAAAATACTGTACTCTTCCACTTGTAAAAATTAAAGAACTTCATTAGCCTTGATGTATTTTCCTTTTTGCTACTCACTTTTTGTAAGCAATACATAATATGAATTTTAGAGAATAGTAATTATCAGCGGCCTAGCAGTCCCATTTTGACGATTTTGCATTGCAGAGGTATCACTTGCAAGTAACAAGTAACAAGAGAGAACTTTCACTGGTGAAACTGCATTCTCAGACCAGTGATGATGTATAAGAAGGAAAAGGACAGGACTACCTTGGTTAAAAGCCCAGTTTAACTGTAGCTAGAGCTGAAACACAATGTTGTCTGTTTGTTTCACTCTTCCTGTTGTTGAACTTTTTGAATTTTTCATAAATAACTGCAAAAAGCATAGACAAAAATTAATTTAGATGATTCGTTATATGGTCACACTGTTTGGCCTCTTTTTTTCTAGGGCTATAGAACTTTGCTTCCCTGTACCTGCTGCCTGGCCTTACATCCTGAGATCACAGGCATTGTGAAACTGTAAAACAGAAGTTTTTTCATCAAAGGTGACTGTTAAACTGTTGTGTCCTGAGGATTTAAGTAACCCAGGAATAAGATTTGTGTATCAGCTGTGCTATGAGAAGTTCTGATAGCAAGCATAGTAAAGACTGGCTTCTTTCATTGATCTATGGCAGATAAATGTAATGCCTGTTAAAAAAAAATAATTATAGGATTTCCATCAAAAAGAAAAACTAAAGAAAGTATAGTTACACAATCAGTGAGGGAATTAGAATTTCTATTTATCTTCTGCCAGTGATTTTTAGTATCACACTGGATGAATGGCTGACTGTATAGAGAAGCTATACATGATAGTGGGACAATGATAGAATCATAAAATATTTTAGGTTGGACAGGACCCTAAAGATCATTTGGTTCCAACCCCAACACCTGCACATCTTCTGCTGCACCAAATTGCTCAAAGTCTCGTTCAGCCTGGATAGTCCTAGTCTCATGTGTTTCTTTATCCTCATTCTTTTCACTTGTTGCTCCGTTTTCCCTCTCCTTTAGGTTAGTCTTCTTCAGGTCTTGCTTTGAAAAGTATCTCTTGTTTCTTATCCTTGTCCTCATGGTCTCCATACCCCAAGGAACACTGCCCCAGCCTCCCAGTGTGGCTTCAGCAGCCCTCCCTCAGGACTGCCCACCATGCTTTCACCTACAGGAGGAAGTTCTTATGCTGAACTCATTTGTTAAGTACTGGAATGTACTTGATGGTCAACAAAACACACCTGAGGCAAGCTGTGTTTCACTGACCTGTCTAAAATAAGTTTTCCATAAAGAGCAGAGACATTTCTAAAGGAGCCTCATATTCCCTATATCTCACTGATTACAGTATCCTGGTTTTCTGGACAGAGATCCCTAGAGTGCACCAGGCAGGATGTGCTGTGGCCAGCCTGGAATTACGAAGCTGCTCTCCTGCTTGAAGCTGTCCAGCTGGCAGGAGGGTCAGCCTCAGCTTCTCTCCCTGGAGACACTATTTTCAATCAGTTAAAAGGCTTGAGGAAAGAAAATATTAATAGAAATCTGTCCACAGGTGCTGTTTTAAAATGTTATTTTTTAAGAGGGGTAAGTTTTCTCTCTTGAAACTCCCACCCATAGAAGTAAAATTGCTTACTAAAAAAAAATGTGTTTTAGTTCTCTTTTGCCACATGAAAGTGAATAAGTCTTGGGACTTACAACCTATATCATTCTAGAAGAAATTAAAGATTTTAATTTTCTTCCTATAAAGGATGGTTGATTTCCTACATGATAGGAATGGTGCTAATTACACGGTTTGCAGTGGGATGCCACTGTACCAGACATTTTGAACAGAGGCCCTTTACAGAACTGCTGCTCATCTGATAGGTGCAAAATGAAATGAGGGGAATTATCTCTCCCCCAAGGAGTCTGTGTAGCCTCCTGACTTGGTATCTGAAAATTTCTCATTTGCCATATGTAGTATTAAAGAGGTGAATGCAAGGAATGGGAAGGGACTCAAACAGGCCTGTATGGATTAAACCTGGTTAGCAAGACTGGACTTTGCCTAGTCAGGATTTACTGTTTTCTGTATTCTCTGCTCAGCAGAGGCCATGCAATTTCCTCACCAAGCAATTTCCATCCAGCATGGTAATTTATGTAAACTGTAACATGGTATAAAACATTGCATTCTGAAAGGAAAGCAGTGTCTCTGTGTAAACATTATGAAAAGCCAAACTTACTCTAAAGCTTGTACCTAATTTGTGGTGTGAACTTCACCCCTGTGAACTTCATCTCTGGCCACTGAATCTTGCAAATTCTTTCTTCATGAGCTCTCTATCAAATCCTCATCACAGCATTTGTGACTCTTAACCTTGCTGCAAATAAGCAAACACAGAGCTCATCATTTTCTCCCTCTGGCCTCTACTTGTTTGTTTGACCCCTCTTTTTTTCATCCTTAGCAGCTTCTTCTAGAGCTTATGACTTTTGTGTCATCAGCCTTAATTTAGCTCATAAACTCCAATCAGGAACTTTTTTTACCTGTTGCCATATATTAACACTGCTGTCTAAAGTCAAATTTTCACTATTAGAATAAGTTGTGTTGCATAACCCAACAATAATTCTAATACTAGGGTTCTGTTATTAGCCTAAATAAAAATTCTGAGTGGTTTTTCCAAGTTTGCCACAACAGTTTAGGCTTCTTTTTAGCAGTAGTCTTATCTGATTTTTAGTCCTGAAGTGCAGGTCTTTTCTAAGAACTTTCATAACGCTAAATTAAACATCTATATGAACCTTGTCTCCAAACCTGAAGTCAGTGAGGTCGAGGAAGATGTTAATTTACATAATACCCAGGAAGTAAAAGAAGAACCAATGCTTTCCTATAGTTGTGCCTCTGTATGACTTGGTCCTTTCCAAAACTGATAGGTCATATTTGCTTAAGTTTCATATTGGAACTACTGATGATGGGAAATTTTTTAGTCTTTCCAGTGAAGCCTTTTAGAGGTCAAAGATGTCACTTGAGGGAAGTGTGTTCTTAACCACCTATTTTGTAAAATGATAAAATTGTGTGAAGTTTCTCTAAACTGTAATTTGTGCTTGCATTAGGAAGTTGAGGTTAAAATTACTCATTACAACATTTGTTTTACTAAAACTGACAAGAGGTATTTTAGATATGTCATTGCTTTCTACAATGTTAACAGCACAATATAATCCAGCATTTTTTCTCACCTAGTTATTGGATACAGATCCTATGAATCATTTAGCAGCTGTTGATAGCATAGGTGAGTTCTGTTTGATAGGAAAGTTAACTCAAATGTCGTTAATATCAGAGAATTATTGAGAAGCCACTAACCTCAGATGCTGAGCATGTGCCTACATCTAGATCTATAAAAGTTTATGAGAGTTTTTCCCTCCAGTCCTGTTCGTGCAGTGTTCTTACACGAATTTTGAATGGTGGAAGGAAAAGTACACATCATTTATGCTTTCTCAGGGCTCCTTTGTGACAGGCTGTCTATGTTGAAGCCACTTCTGTGGAGACAGTATAATGTAGATCTGACTGAACCACCTATAAACTGGTTAGTATGGCATGTGAGTAGCACAGCAGTGTAAAACTGCACTAGGCAGAAAACACATTAAAGGTTCCATTACTTGGATGGCTTTACAAGTGCATGTTTCAACACAGGTCAAATCTTATAGTTCCTCTTGACCAGGCTAGCATAGAAGGTTGCAGCAGTATTTCCAGAGAAGATGGGAATCCTCTTCGATTATTGAGTTGAGCGATTCCAAGTCTAAAACTGTTGTGTTCTAAGCGCACTGGTACTGAACACAGGACCAATGTCATCATCAGGCACTGAAGTATGGAACAAGGAGCCAGAAAAAACTTGGGCAGACTGAGGTATCCACACAATGCAGTGAAGCAGCTGTGGGTGCAATGTAACTCCTCTGGAATGGCGCTGACAGGAAGCAAAGCAAACCCACCTCTTGAACATGAAGCTTCTTGGACCTCAAGTACAGAAGTGCTCTGACCCATAAGCACTGCTTCCTTTCCGGAGACTACTTCTAGGATGTGTATGCCCTACTCTGTCATGCATTTGCACGCCCCAGGAGAGCTTTTGTACAAAATTCCAGTCCCCTCAGTCCATGCCTTGTATTAGCTTAAAGGCATAAAAATCACAAATATAAATTTCTTGCAGATCCTTGTCAAGTATAATAGAAGAACATCTTGACGGAGATTTCCCATTTCCCACAGTAAAGGAAATCGGATACAATATGAACCTCTTATCTACCTTCTGTAAAACTTCATTATAAATACTTTTTGTCATGTTGCCCCAATAGTCTTAAATAGTATTAACATTCATTCCTTGAAGTGTTTTTCAGCCTTCCAGCTGTGTAGCATTCTTTTTGAGAGAGGATGACCAGGTGAGGTTTCACCCCCAGTTTAAAGGAGAGCTGTGTCTCTCTGCGTCTCTCTGCCCTGTCCCTTGTCCATCTGAGTGCTCTGCCAATATCTTTGCATCACTGGTCTGTCATCATAGACTGTCATCATGGTACCCTTGAAGTACAAGTGGCAGCCAACTCCCTTTCCTGAAATTACTTACAAAGCTGCAGGCAGGAGTCCGGCTGTAGAAGCTGCATGGGATAGGGACCAGGGCAGTCTCCTGCCCTGCAGGACAGAGATAGCTTCGTTTCAGCTTGAACATCAGAGAGGGAAAACTCTTGTTTCCCAAAACAACTCAGGCAGTGGTTTCTGGAGGAAGGGGGGCTATGGCAGCATCAGGGAGCAAAGTATGCCCTATGAAGTGCTTGAATGATTATTCTTGTGTATCTTGCCCTTGCAGAACCCATGAGGCAGGTGTGAGTAGTGTAAACTTTGCCTACCAGTCAGTACTGAAATTGATTTCTCAGAATGTTGTCCATTCACTTACTGATGCCATCCCAAATTTTCTCACATCTCTTTTCATGACTTTCACTTTACTTGAAAAATGCTGCAATCCTTTCCTTGTTTTCTCCTCTCCGCTTACACAGTGATACGAAGCACTGGAACAGACTGCTCAGGGAAATGGCGGAGTCACCATCACCGACGGCATTTAAAGAAGTGTAGATGTGGCACTTGGGCACATGGTTTAGAGATGAACTTGGCAGTGCTGGGTTAACAGTTGCACTGGCTGATCTTAAAGGTCCTTTTCAGCCTAAATGATTCTATGATTCATGACAGACATCTATTGCAAAAAGGCCACATACAGGATTTAGAAACAGGGCCAGGCTACAAAAGCGGACTTTAGAAATATTGCCCAGACATGCAGAAGTAGGGTTAAGAAAGCCAAAGCTCAGCTTGAGCTGGCAAGGCCAT
>JACBWW010000011.1:7789365-7807467 GCA_020086605.1 Lanius collurio | reverse complement strand
ATTTTTGATACTGTTCTGTTGAGAATGAGAGTAGACTTGTTTATTCAGTAAGAGATTTGATTTTCAAAATAAGACTGGAACCTTTCTTCTGACTCACCTGTTTTGTGCCATGTATCTCCTCTTAAGTGTTTCCTTTGAGCTCCCTTTACAAATACCATCTGTTCTAAATAAAAAATAAGTCAGGATGCTGTGTTTATATTCAAGTTCTTAAGTGCATGTAGATACCACCATATGGTTTTATTTAATTTATAAAAGGAAATTCCTTCAAGGTCCACCTGTGCAACAGCTGAATAGGAAACCTGCAGAGCTATTACAGTTCCCAAATAAGTTACTTCCTGCCCAGATTTCCACACAGAAGTCTTCCAATCCTGCAGAGAGGGTGTGCTTTTGACCAGTTCCTGATTTTCCACTGTCTCCCAGCTTATCCACTTAAAAAAAAAAAAAAAAAAAACCAAAAACAAACAAGCCAAAACTAAACCCCAAAACATAAGTGATGTCATAAGTGTTGGTAGATGTAGATGAGGGAGGAAGTTCTTCAGGACCTTCTTTTCATGGCATGATTGGCTGGGACAGCAGGATTGTACCTGACATCAGAACTCCTGGGCATTACTCCCATGCAAATGCAGTAGTGGGTGAAGAAAAACAGTATCAAACGTATAGTTTAAAAATTCCCTGGACGGTTTCTTCTGCAGGTGCAGAAGAGAATTTATGAAGGGTCAGAACCAATTTATAGCAATCCCAGAGCAGGAAAAGATTTTAAGCTAATTTTATGTTGTCCAGGTTCAGAGGCCTGGGAGCCAGATGAACTTTTGGTGCAACTCCAGGTAGGCGCTGGGCTAGAACTGGGTGGGAATATTTTACCTATACCACACTAATTTGTGCATTAAAAACTGTTTTAAATCCACCAAGATGATGAAGGAAGTTGTCTCGGAATAGCTAATGTGTCTGGGTGATCCTCTAGTTTCTTAGGGTAACTGCTTGCTCTGGTGTCCTCATTTATACTGAAATAAGTTACCCTTTGCAGGGTGACTGTTCTTGGAAAGAGTAGAATTGGGCAGGATGTTTCCATTTCTCTCTTTGAAGCTTTTCTGTGTTAATCATTAAATATTTTGGCAAGCCCAGCCATGAGGACTGTAACTTGTGTTAGTGGAAACTATGGTTCCTTGCTCCACAGAACATGGTGAAAGCCATGAGAAGTGGGACATTCCAACAGCAGAGACGAGGAAATCTGCTCAGCATTCACCTGTGTCTGTGTTGTAGAGCTGAATCAGAGCAAGGAGTAATTTAAACCTTAGCCTGGCTTATTGGCTATTTTAATGTATATAATTGGGATCAGAAGTCTCCCCAAATGAAATTTCCATTGATATTAACACATTCCCACCACCTTTTCTTATTCACTGTCAGTTTGGCTGGAGAATTCCCCATCATCTTTACTGGATGTTGACTATGGTGTGGTATAAAAATAGCCAAAGACTCACAGGACCAGCTGAGATTAAGAAGAGCTTGAGAGAAAGAGATGTGCTAGTCCTGGACCTGCTGACAGGGAGAACTAGCAGAGGTTCACACTGGTATCTTTCCATCTCTTAGAGTATCACTTTCCTCTAAGGTGAACTCAGCACAAGGAAACACAACAAATAGCGTAGTATAAACTTGAGAGGAGGATATGATGGTATGGAGATCAGAAAATGATAGTGTGGTAACAACTTGGTTTATGTAAAAAGAAATTGTAGGACAGCTATGTTCAGAACAATTACACTTATGCCAACAGATAATAAAATGTCTAGAAAGTCACTGCCAAAGAGAACTGATAAATAGAGAGGTTTTCCAGAGGGAGAAGTCAGAGCTAGTTTAATTGTTAATCTATTCATAAACTACTTTATGCAAGACAGAATGCCTATCAGTGACGTTTATTTACCTTACCAGAATAATAATATTTTGTGTGGCTCAGGATAGTTTTACATTATTAATAACACATTAAAAGAAGAGATGCCCTCCTAGACATTGCTAATCTGTATTTTGACCTGCTGCTGCCTTCAAATCTTCTTTGAAAAACAGATTCTGAATTTACATAAGAAAATCTTTCCTATTTTATAGAATGGTTTTGCTACTTGTTTTTTTTTAATTATGTTCTAGCTTTTGAGTGAACTTTCTGTTCACTCAATTCCTGAACTTACACATGCAGCATTGCTGTAAATCTTTACTACTATAAATCTCTCACGATACACCTTTTTTCATTATTTTTTATCTGATGTGCATATTTGAAAATTTTACTTATCTTTTAAAAAATATATTGCTATGCCAACTTAAATTTTGGGAGAGGGATTCTCACAAAATATTTGTGGTTTTTCTTTTTATTTATTGTTCATCTCTTCACTATTTACAAAAGAAAAATTTTTTTTTTGAATGGCAAAGTATTGGGGGTGATGTATATATTCTCCTTCATATGGTATCACAATCCAGACACTTTTCCAAGTATTAGAAACTATAGCCATTTTACAGGTCTTACTGGAATATTAAGTCTCTCATTTTATAATCCCATTAATTAGATAATTTTAACAGGGCAGGTTGAATACCTAATCCCAATAGAATTGTTCTCTGACTAAGGCATGGATCCAGGATGTCTGCATTATTTTGCCAAATTACTCAACCTCTTTGTGTGTCACTGTTTTCGTAAAGTGGAAATAGCACGTGGAGTATTCAAGCACATTTAATATTAGAAAGGGCCTTGAGAAGCTTGCATAAAAGATGCCATAGAAAATTATAAACATTAGACTCTGTAGGTTCTTATCCATGAGGACTTTATTTCCAAAACTGATATAAAGTTGCAGTTAACTGTGCATATGAATGGGTTTCAGTATGTTCTACAGACTGAAAATAAAAATTCTACATGTCCTCGAACACATAAGCTTTAGCCAAGATTATGCCAAACTTGGTTCTGAATTAAAAGGGTTTCGAATTAAAATTATTTTGAATTAAAGGGATTTTTTTCCCCCCAGATATATGGCTAGAGATGTAGAGATAAGTGAACTGATGTTAGGCACTGGGAAGTCCATGTAAATTAGCCCAGACAAAGAGCCCCAGGGATGAGCTCACACAGCTTCCCACAGCTCAGAGTGCATTCTTGCAGTGTGCAGGTATTTGGTGAGCTGCTCACAGACATGATCTTGCTGGGTCACCACTGGCATTTAATTCCTGTTGTTGCCAGCAGGGCTTGTGGAAATGGGGAGGAGTGCTGGCTCTTTCAGTTCCTGCCTTCAAGCCATTGTGTTACACTTAATTTAAAATTCTAGCTGATATTAGGGAGGACTCATATCAAAGCTGTTCTGAAAAATTCTGAGATATGTATATCATACCACTGAAAATCACCTTATTTTCACAAGCAGTACTCCAGTATGTTAGTTGTAAACCAATAAAAGTGCCTTATATTACCAATAAGCTTTAATTTAAATTTGGACAATTCTTTAGGAAATAGAAGAGGTATGAAAACAACAACAAGCAACTGTAACACCAAGGATAATGGAGACTGCAAAATGTTGATGACTTCAACTGCTGACCTAGAGACCTAGAGAACAAGCTCAGATCAAGAAGCTGAAAGAGCAGGGAAGATGGAAGACCTACCAAAACCATTTATCAAAATACATAAATTATATAATGCATAAAATATCTAAATTATTGCTACAGTTTTATTTCCCCAGAGGCCAAATCCCACTGCTATTTTCACAATAAAGAAAGAAAAAAATGTATTTACTTGAATGGGAATAGTAGGATTACTGCATTCTCATGGGGAAATTAGAAGAATGCAGAAATACAAATGCTGGTTATGCATATGGATGTAAATTTGATGGTGAGTGTAACTCACTTTCCCATGTTCTTCTTTGCCATTTGGTATCTGATGAACATTATTCAAGCTCTTATAGCCCTAGAAAAATGTGGTCAGAATTATTAATTGTCAGGAAATAAATTCTCATGGTTTTGAATTGATCTATTTCCAAGCAGGTCAAGTCCAAAGTTGGTTACCTAATATAAATGTAGATTATCCCCCCAAAACCAGCTTTTTTTTTTCTAGCCTTTTTTATTAACATTATGCACTATAAATAATTCAGACCATTTGCAAGAACATGAAGTGAATTTTGACTTCCCAAGAGTGAATTTAAATTTGCTCCTGGCATGAATAAGAAAACAATTAAATTAATAGCAAGAAAATCACATTCCCTAACTTCAAGTGGGATCTGGACTTTATTATCCCCACACAGCAGATGAGCTGCCTTAACCACCAAACTGTTCGTTCTTCTGGCATGTCTTTCTCATTTCCAACAATACTTTATTCTGGACTGAAAATATAATTAAACACCTTGCACTTTTTGCTTTAGTGAATATTTTAGAATAAAAGGATTTGTCCAAATGAAATTTTCAAAGCTTCTTGGGCGTTTTCTAATCTGCTGAATAGAACTATTGAAGTGAATCTCTATTTTAAACCTCTTGGTTACAACACTCCTGGGTTGTGCCTTTGTCCCAAAAGCACGTTGCCTCTCCCATTGCCATAGGAGGAACCCTGCTGCTCACCAATGCCTGGGAGAAAAGCTGGGGGAACAGAGCAGAAGATGCACAACTTCCCCTGACTTCATTCTGCTCCTGGGCATGGACTGAATCAGCTGGATCCAACCCTCTGCATCTTCCTGAGCAGACCTCAGAAGCAGAGTAGCTGAGCTTTTGGGTGACTTTGGGTACAATCTGAGGGTTGTTTGCTTTTTTATGTTTAGTGCCCATTCTTCATCACTTCTTTGCACTTAACAAGAACTGCCAGAAGTACCATCAGGGGAGCCAAGCCTGAGGAGAAAAGGTGGTCAGTGGGCATCTGCAACAGCCCCACTCCTGACACTGTAGGGCAGGGGAAACACTGCAAGCAGTGCCAGACTCACCTTCAGGAAACTTGACAAGACAAGAGGCTTTTTCTATTCCCTTCTCTTCTATGAGCCCCTTATATCAGCCCTTCAAGTCAACCCATAGCATAATAGCGAAGGAGAAAAAGTAGAAGCAGAGTGTTGAGAAAGAGCTCCATCCTCCCTGTGTTACTGGAAAACTTAGAAACCAACACCGCAAAACCAACACTGCAGCCCCAGTTCTATTGTTTTTATTACATGGATGGAATATCTTTGGACTGGACTGATGTTTTCAGCTGATTTTAAACTCCACACAGAAATTCTTATTTCAAAGCAGCAAGATTATATGTGCCCTTGGGCACCAAAGCCTTTGGATCCTGTTGAAATGGAAGAGAAACTAGGAAAAAGTGGTTGTCATAAATACTTCTCAAACTCTGATTAATAACCTGATTTTCATTTTGAGGCCAGCGTGCTAAATTTTAAGATCTGTAGCAAGGGATAAGAGACACCAGAAGAAACATGAGGGATTATTAATGGGTGCCCATGATCTACTTGCCTTGTTCTTCAGAGGAATTTTCCAGATGTCGGCAGTAGCTGCACATCAGCTTGCAAGGTTCTTAAATTAATTTCATGCTGATTTATTACTACTTCATCTTTTCATTTTTGCTTATTACTGTTGCTTGAGTACTTTTATATTTTCCTTCTACAGAGGATATTCTAGACTCATTTTTCAAAAGCAATCCTTTTGCTTGCTTCAACAGAAATAGATCACTTGCCTTTTGAGATAAACACTAAATTCTGCTTTAGAACTTTGGTCCATCTATAACTGAAAAATAGAGAATCTGACACTAGAGCCCTTGTATTCAAGAATAAATAACAGCGTTTTATTACTCAGTCAGTACGCAGTAAATGTTGCAATTTAAGCAGTATGGGTAATCTGTTTTTTAACTTTGTACCATCTTTACTTCTGTAATTTCACGTGGAAGTGTTTATAGTAGATAAATCATTAGCCAATGGGATCTTTCCTACCTAATATTTCATAAATGTTAATGCAGATATTTCTCAATTGTCCTAGAAGCTGTTCTTAGTCTGATTACTAGCTCCACTAGCTAGAGAGGAGAGGATTATTATTTATGGTTTTAGTACTGGGGGAAACCCCAGCTGCCAATCTCCTCAACACAAAATCCTAGCATATTTAATCCAGTGGGGGTGGGGATAACAATTTTACTTCATTTGCAGCTGGGGTCTCTCTATAAAATTACAAAATCAGCAACTGTGTTTGCTATAAACAGCCACTATGTAAGCAGTGTAACAGTTACTGTTCCTCTTTTGCCTTCACATTTGTGAGAATTCTAGGGAAAGCTTTGCCCAAAAGGGACTTTACAAGAAATTCGATCTTTCAAAATGCTTTCTATTGAAAAATATTTTATGATGCATTGAAAAATAAATTTTTAATATAATGATTTTTTTTCCCCCATTTATGTAAACAAACGTTTGCTTGAAAAATAAATTTGGTGGCTAGGAAACCTTAAAAAACAGAGCTTGGTAGTAATCCCAATTGAACTTCTAGCAACATATCTGCTTTCAGATGTACTGAAGAATTTGATAAACTCTCATCAATATCCTAGAAATATCATTTCTATATAAGATGGACTTTTCATGCAGTTTTTTGTACTTCCTTTTCCTCTGTTTTCCCCACTTTTCATACAAGAGAAAATGGAATACATAGGAACTACTGGGGTTTTGTCTGAGTTGAAAGATCTGCAGATTTCCATGTGGGCTTTACCACTGTTTTTTTTTTATTTTCCCAGCCCAGACCATCTAGATACTTGGTGGTTGCTGATGCTGCTCTAAACATCTGGCAGAGAAGTCTGCCGAAGGAGAATCGTTACCCTGTGATGACAAAATTAAAGACTGCACAAATGGAGAAAATTAAGGTTGCCGGGGTTACCTAAAGGCATTTCCTGTCTGCTCCGTGCTTCACCCTGCAGGATCGTTGTTTGTTCATTTTGATATGGCATCTGTATGTACGTAAGCTCCAGGACTTTAAAATTGCAAACAGAACTATGTCCTAAAGTGAAAGGTCCCAAAGATAATTCTCCTGGTCTTTTTCCATGCAACAGTTCCCCAGCTGTTCTCTGCATGGGTGAGGGGCCAGTGCTGCAGAAAACAGCTGCCTGGGGAAACTTGCTCTGTCAAGAAGATTCAATAAAGGATTAGGGCCTGTTGGTGAAAGAAGTTGCTTTTCTCTGCCTTTCATTGCTTAGGATGAGTTGAAGGAATAGAGTATCTGCTAAAATTTTAGGTCTTGCACATCTGTCAGAGGGATACCTTTGCCTATAAGGCAATCTTTCCTTTGAGGATCCAACTATGTAAATGAATGCAGGGACACAGCATTGAAGGCCTAATCCTTCCACAGGTTTACAAAGTCCCATGGGAGTCAGGTGTGCCTGGCAGTGGGCCAGTAGACCTTTTCAGTGAGTTGCCCAAGGTCAAGGGGAAAATCACTGACAAACTTGCATGCAGAATTTAGGTGTACATATCTCACATCAGGTAGGCATGTTTCATTTTACTGATGTGGATACACTGTTAGGGTTAGGCAGTTCAAAAAGCACAGCAGGTCTCTGATCTTGATAAGAATGTATGCATTATGCTCAATTAGGCACGTTGTAAATAGCGTTAGAACAATGTATAACACTGAACACAGGCATAAATCCCTACAGTGTCATAGAAAACTGAAGATTATAACTGCACACAATTAACAACTTAAATACCTTTCAATACAAATTTTTATCATGACCTGAAGATCATTTTTGCTATTCACATATATTTTTAGACATCTTTGCAATGCTTGAAGTCAGCAAGTGAGAAGGCTTAAAGATTATTTTCCCAACGTGCACATTTTAAAATGTTACATTAATTTGCATTTAGCACAGTGTCCTGGCACACTGGCCACTGAAATGGGTTATGCTTTGTCTGTGCCAGTGCATGATCCTTTTTGATAGATGCAGTTTCCACATTTTTTTCTCAATTTCCTTCTCTTGAAGAAATAGGATTAGTATTGTATTAGTATTAAAGAAAAAATAAAGCCCCTTTAACAACAACCATTCTGATAGAAGCTTTATTACTGCATTTTCTGATTTGATTTTAGGTGGTTACTACAATAACGAGTTAGTCTAGGTTTTGTATATCAAACATCAACAACATCCTTTCAAAAAATCTGAATCTTCAAAATCTCTGAATCTTTAAAAAAACCAAACATTTTTCCTCGTTGTTGCAAATGCTCAACAAAAACTGGACCAGGATTCATTTTAAAATTTTCTATTGACATGAATGGGATTGTTCATGTGTTTAACACCAAATCTGAAAAATCAAAGATTAAAAATTGATATGGCTTTTTTGTATTGATTTATTTTCCCCTAACCTATTACACTTCAAAGGAACTAATATACTGAAATTAGATTGTATGCTCCTGGCAGTTTATGTTCTTTCTCCTAAAAAGTCATCTGCAGATAAGCTGGTGGTGAAAAGGTGATCTATCAGTATGGGGAAATTATCTGAGCTTTGTTAATCCACTTTGACCAAGGCGATGCATCCAACAAGCCATTTGTTTTATGGATGTTTATAGTCTCAATTAGTGCTTACTATGAAAGGTTAAAATCAGGTCAATCTAGCTTCCATTTTAAAATGGAAGCCTGCAGGGTTTTTTAAATACTTTTCCACATCAGACTTCAAAATGGGGTCCCAGATCTTCTGGTCTGCAGAGACTGTCCCCACTGCCTAATTACTGCTAATGACACCAAAACATAGCAGTGCCATGAGCATAATTTCACTCGTGAAATCCTGGACTCACAAGCACAGACTTTAATGATGTGCAGTGTCCCTGCACTAATTGCAAGGGAATTTCAAGAACAATTTTGATTCGGTCCTTGGCTATGATCATACACAGCTGTCATATTTCTGCACCTGTACAATCTGCTTTCTAGTGCCAAATTCTGCAAGTCCTGGCTTTTTGCAGCTCTGAATTCCGGGTTTTATTTGCTTGCTATTAGGCTTCTTTAACCCTTGCTAGCTATTAGATTTATTTAACATTTTCAATATCACCTAATCTGCAATATTTTCAGAAAGCTACAATACCTTAAACTGTGAGAACTGGGTAAGACAAAGTGAGGTGTAGCTCTTACAGGTGTAAATTATGTAAACCATATCTTTTTATTTTTTAGCATTTCAATAAAGTGTGGGCAGGCGTTAGGTGACATGACTGAGTCCCAGTGACAAAGGTTTGGTGGTGCATTGTGCTTTGAAACCATTCGGTATCTGGCAGTGTGTGTCCTGGAGCCCTGCTGACTCACTGGCCCTTGGCCGCCCCTACCAGTGGACTGCCTGGGGACATGGAAGAGGTTCTTCCTCTGGTTTCCAGGTCCCCTGACTCTACATGAATAAAAAAGGTAGTATATTAAATTCATTTTCTTTCACTGTTAGAATTGGAATGAACCACATGTCTGTATCTGTCAAACACAAGCGACTGAGTTGTGTTTGTGACAGACTGGATGTGAATGTCACAGCCACAATGCAGGTAAACCTGCCAGACGGACATATCCTCAGAGACAGGTAAAATTCCTTTCTGTACTGTGCCACACAGTACAAACTGGGCAGGAAAATGCAAATTGGATCATCAAATACATTTAGGAATGATTTGTGCTTGCCTGCTCCTTTAAAGAAGGTGGAAATCCTTTCTTCCTGCATTGTGGTGATCAAAGTGGGACAGACTGACAGCGTGTTCCAGGAATCTGCATCAATAAAGTATCAGGATGGGTTGTACCACACCTCAGGTACACCACTTCTCCACCAGGAGGGTAGCACAGACACTTTCACTGATGGATTAATTAAGCCCATTCACTGGCCTGTAGACACTGGCCTGTGTGCATCATGAATTGTCCCACATTTGCTTTTGCTGACTTTTCTGCAGAGGGCAGTCCAATGTTAATGGAAAGCAGAATAGATAGAGATTAGGATTTGTGAGCCTTAAAATTGCAGCTGAGACAGTGAGTGTAGCTGCCATGCAAAGCAATATGCCCATGGATGTTAGGAGTCACAAAAACAAGGGGAAAATGAAGCATGGGGAGTTGAGAGAAGGGAATCTAGGCAAGGAGGTGTATAGGCATCAGTATCTCCTCACTTAAAGCTTGTAGGTAAAATTGCAAATAAGATGAAGTTACAGATCGGTACTTCCATTGGAATTTTAGTCAATCAGGTTTCTCTCCTGTGGTTTATAACATTACCTGAAGCTTTTGATAAAACTGCAACCTGGTAATTCACAGCTGGTTGTAATTCATGTGTTATATAAATCAGTCAAGGGCTTTCCATGATACCATAAATGATGATACTATAAATTTAAAATGCAAGGTAAAAATCTTTATATTGCTTATAATTGGACAAGGTACTGTCATCCATTAATTTTAATAATATAAGAGGAAGAAGAAAATTTGTATTTAGATGTTATATGCACATGTAAACATCCATGCTCAGTGTGTTCTTTTGATGGTATCTTTTACAAAGATCATTTGTGCTAGGAAAGACAATCTTCAACTTTTTTTTTCAGATCTATATCTCTTCATTTCATTGCACATATTGTTGCTCTTCATCTGTGCACCATGAGATACTAAACCATGACATATGTATTCCAGCAAACTAGAATATTTATATACAACAAACATAAAGCAAGCTGTCATCTAGCAATAAGGAAAAGCAGTAAATATCTGATCTGAGAATGGGCCAGTGGGTATTTCATTGTCCTCGAGACAGATCAATAATAGCTTGTTTGCTTTATCTCTTGTCATCTTCCCTGGAGTTGATGGTCTGCTCTATTGACCTTAATAACTACTATAATAAATCCAGTAGAAATGAAAAAAACCTCTTCTCTGTAATGAAAATCTGATAGCTTATCTGTCAAGCTGTCCTATGCAAAGAGCTATGTCCATTCTGCCCCATCCCCCAGGGCATCACCATTAAATAGGTAGCAAGATTATGAACTACCACGAAATTTTACATGAGGTTCACCTTGCAGCTTCTCTATACAATGGTATTTCTCCCAATCTCAGTTTTATCTTCAATAAATTGAATCCTGTTTCTTTCTATCTTTTATCTTATTACTTCTTTACATGAAGGAATTTATCATCCAGGAAAAGGAGGGTAAGTGAAAGAAAACTAGGCCCATAATGTACATCATCACCTCTCTGTTTAAATTAAAATAGACTATTATAAAAAGTTGTATTCAGAGACCAAATCCCCCACTCTCATTGCATAACTTTCAGACCAGGAAGCAGCTCTGAAGTGTAGATTTTCCATCACTGTATAACTAAGGTTCCTAAAACTATTGATTTTGAAAGATCTTTTAAAACATAGTTTACTTTCAGACTTACTCGATCTCCAAGCCATTAGGTATAAGTGTGATGGTACTAGTTTTGAGATGTGAATGTTTAAGGGCTGTTTCAGAATTTCTGTATTGGCAGTATTTTCTTCATTTCGCTCTAGTTCTGCAGAAACAGAGACTGTTTGCTGGTTTTATGTGAAGTCTTTACCTGCAGACTTTAAAGATCTGGTGTTGTTCGACTGTCACTAATTGGTGGACCTACTCATGCCTGCAGATCTTGCTGTCATTGTCATCCCTGTGGACTGTGATGTTCCTGACCAAGCATAGCTTTAGCACAGCTAAAGAGATACCAGCTATTTCAAAGGCTACCTATGTGCATTTGTGCTGCTATCAGGAATATTCAGTACTGGTGCTGACACTTCGTGGCAAGCTTACAGGCAAAACCAGGATATATTTAGAAGCTGGATTGCACCTAGTTAAGTGAAAAAGCTTCATAAATACTTTTATTTTGAAAGATTTCAGAAGCTGAAAACTGCCAGCAGTTGAGTCAAGAAAATTTTGCTGATTTTTAATTGTCCATTGCTTAGCATCCAAGTTTGAGTGAGGGTAATTTGACATAATGTGCCCTTTTTGGCTGCTGTTTTATCATGGTGAGCATAAAGACCGACCACAAAAGATGTCATGAGGTTACTGTACCAGGAGCACTAGCGCCATTCTGTCAGCATTTCAAATTTTGCTTCTGAGAAACATATAGATAAGTCTAAAGCTGAGGTCAAAGCAATTTGACAATAAACTTCTACAAAATGAAGACAATATTCTCTTTGTTGGCCTGTTTCTCAAGATGGGAATGCTTCAGTCTCCATTCTGTTCCTGCTGGCATTATTTTTTGGAATCTCAATTCTGCCTTTGTGAATTTTTTAGGAATAGTGTAAGACTGGAAGAAGAAAACCTCATGAATGGATCTGATGTATTTTGGACAAAAGATGCTGGGGGAGGACTACAGAGAAAGAAGTGGTCACTGTGAGTGTCCTGATCATGCCACCCATTTTATAGTCTGGGTAATTTAAGGTCACTCAGAAAAAAAAAATCTCCCACTCCACCAACACTAAAAAGAAATACATTTTGACTGACATTTTTAAAGTAGTAGAGACATCTTAATTAGAAAACACTCTTGATCTGTATGAACAGTGAAGCCTCATATGAAATCTGTGCTCTTACAGACTGACCCAATCCCTTGATGTGCCAACACTGCATCATTCTTTGCAGTGGCACTGCACTGCCACATGGCACAGGTGAGGGGCAGCTCTCAGAGCTCAGACAAGTGCAGAAGAACATCAGAATACCACAGGACCCCAGGGTGCAGCACAAAGCCTTCCTCTTCAAGGGTTACAGTCTGCAGCACAGAGGTCTGGCATGGCTTAGTCACAGGTGGAACACTTACAGATTTGCCCTGTCCATGCAGCAGCATGATGTGCCAACTGCAGCTGCAGATTGAGGCCTGAGCAGCATTTACCCAATTGAAACTGGAGCTGCCTTCTCGCTGCATCACTGTTCAGAGTGCAGTTCAACTACTTGAAGGTTATTTGTCTGTAAATCCCAGCACATTTCCAACAGACCATGGGAGTAACTTGCAATTAGATAAAAATAACATTGGGTGTGTTTCATAAACATTGTTATCGACTGTAAATGTTTAAAACAGGAAGGATTTGAAAAGTACCATTTAAAACAGCTCACACATCACTTCAGGTTCACAGGTTTTGTTGCTGAACAGTATTTGGGTGTTTTAAGGACCACCTTACAAAGAGTACTGTCCCTTGGTGCAGTTCAGTGATGAGTGAAGCACAAGCTCATCTTCACACAGCTGAGACACCACGGCAAACCTGACATAGTGTGAAAGGAGTCTGTGAACTGCTGACTGCTGCCACTTAAGCACAGGACTCCCTGCCTTAGCCAGAGTTCCAGGCAATTCCAAAAGCCCACTCACACGGCAATAATTTGGAAACAAAAGGTACCTGGTAGCAACAGAAACAAACAGGCAGAGGTGAATAAGTGAGGAATGAGAACAATACCCTAGGAGTGCTTCAGCAGGTTCCTAGCTTTGTGAGCATCTTGAGGGCATCTTTTCACTGCATGAATAACTAACTTGCTCAACAGAACTCTGCCCAGATTTTTCAAACTGCTTTAGCATTTTACATCTAAGTATAGAAATCTTATTGGTTTTAAAGTTTCCTCAGCTGGGGTGCTTCTATAAAACACATAGAATACTAAAAATAATTAACTGTAAAATCATAAATATATTTTCTGTAGGAATCATTATGAATTGCTATCTTGCTGCAGTTAGGTCAAGTGTTGGGAAAATATACAATGACAACTCTGCAATTCTGACTGAAATACACTGACAATGAGAATCCTTTATCATCTTACCACTGGTAAGGTCCATTTCTTACATACCATGTGTTTAGTGAAGCATGACAGCAAAAGAAGCCTTACAATTGCTACTCCCTTCAACAGTGCCAGGATCAGAGAGTAGAGGCATTACAATGATTATGACTGCTGGAAGGTCCTGGTAAACAGCTAGTACAGTGGGAGAAGAGGGTGACTTTCTGTATGATGTTTGACTCTTTTCCCTAAAAGCAGATGTTTTCCACAGCAGTAATCCTGACACCTGAGTAATAGGAAGAGTTGAATTTCTAATCAGGCTGAAACACCCAAGTATAAACAGAGAGCTGAGTCAGAGATGTGCAGCCCTTTAAACTATCGCTTCATCAGAACAACAGAAAAAGAATTGGATGTGTGTTAGAGTTGTTCAAAGAGCAGTCACAGGAATTTTCATCAGAGAGAGGCTCTGAAGGCAGACTAAATGGATGAGAAGAAATCCTGTTGGTTGGCTCCTTAGGTGTCTTCCTCAGATTACAGTTGTGGTCTGTCTGTGTCCATAGCTGGCAAAGCCCTCCTTGCCAGGATATGGTGAATGGATGACTTGCAAAACCAATCCCTGGTCTGACTGAATGGAAAAAGAACAGTACTCAAAGGCTGATGAAATCCTGATTGTTCCCTGTTAGAAAACCTCACTAGTTGCTGGATAACATCACAAGACGGTAACTTGCTCCCTTTTAGAGAGTCGAGTGCTTTGCTGCCCATATTTCTTGATATTGAAGCACATGACAATTGTACCTGGAAGCTTCCTTACAGTAAGAAAAGGGAAGAACTTCCCTAGTTTTAGGATGAGTGGCTCAGGATGAGTCCCAAGCCACAAGCACTTCTGTCATCCAGTGAGTCAATATCCTCTGAGGATGCCATTAATAAAAAGCAAAACATACAACCCTAATTTAGCACACATTTTATTCCTAATAAAACTCATCTCCATCTTTGATATTTGTTTTGTAATGTTGACTTTTTCCCTAAGAAGGAATTCACCTATTCTTCTGAAGATAAGGGGAAACCTTCTCCCAATGCTTCTAGGCAAAAGTTGATTCACTAAATGTACCTACAAAGTTGATCTACTTGCCTCTTTCAACTAGTAAAGCTTATTTAGGTCACTCAGTAGCAAAGGCTACTGAATTTAAACAGGCATTTTTATTTTTAGTCAGGACAAAATATCCTTCAGATTTATTGCCACCAAGAAATTTAGTCTAGATCAGAATTTAAAGATTCTCTCTCCAGCCTAGGCAGAGTCCTGCTTCCAGATTAGTCTTCAGTAGGTGAACATCGGCTGCAGAATTTTACCGGTGCACAGAGCAAAGGCAAGATTTCCCGCAGTTTTTACACTGATAACTGTGACTGGGAGGAATGGCATTACTCTGCTCATCCTCCAGATGATTTCCCTTCATCTGACTTGATTCTGCTAGGATTGTCCCACAAATACATCAGTCTTGGCTTCCTCCCTGAAGAGACTTACACTTGCTTTTGAAGTCTTTAAACTTGAAGGCAAATTTGTGCTCAATGTAGAAGGGATTAGCTGTGTTGTAGGGGTTCTGAAAGGTTTTAGAATGCTTTTGAGAAAAAAAAAAAAAAAACCTCTAGCAAAGATTCAGTAGTTTTCCAATGGAAAAAACTACAAACATAACTGAAGGGCAGGATACCACACACACCACACTGTTGTACTCAAACTTCTGTTCACAAACACAAAGAAAAGAAACCTTTCCAGTTATGGAATTCTGAACCAAATAGAGGGGGGAAGAAAAGGGTTCATTGGTCAATATATTCTGCTGTAACCTATTTGCAGCAACTGGGCAAAAAAGCCAAAAAGGAATCAAGTTCCGGTAGTGCACACACACAGGTGTTTGCTGTTTCAAGAAAGAATTTGCAAAGATCCAAATGCAAGGTATTTCCCAGTTTCCAGTTGAAAGCCCATTGGTATTAGAAGGCTTGCTACTGTCAGTTTGTTGAAAAATACCATGTTTGCTACCGTGTTTATTACTCAAATGTTAACGACGGTATTTATGGAATTGTTTTCTACTTCATTTTCTGTTTACAGCTTGCTGCTGCATCCTGTGCAAATCCTGTAATTCATTGACTAAGAATTGCTACAGTTTTATGGGTGTTAGGGGACTGGTATATGGTAAAACAGTTGGGATAAGAATCAAGGGAAACAGAAGATGAAGTCTCACATATCCTTTGACGAGCCTGGTACTAAACATCACTACCATGTCTTTCCAGTCTACTAATTGTCATATGTAGCAAGTAAACAAAAACACCAAGTACTGCTACAGGCAGACTGCATGCCAAGAATGTAGCTAGTACTGGGCTTGCTCCCCCCCAACTTCCTCTAACATCTCATTCTGGAGTGCTTAGTGTCTGTGTACACAAAACAAAGGTTTTCCTATTTCTAAATAGGGACCTAAACTACCTCAGCAGCCTTTGATTCTATTCTTGGACAACAAACTGATGTAAGCCAGGAGCTTTGCTTTTGCTTATAACAATGAAATGGCATGTTTATTCACTTGAATGCATCCAGTAAATAAGCAAAGCTATAAAGTCATAGTTTGACTGAGACCTAAACACATCCTAAAATTAGGCACAATAATATACTAAAGCAAAACAAGTGTATTTGGGCAACAATGTAAGCTGCCAAAATTGAACTTACCATATTAGTGCAATACCAGAGAAGGTTTTGAGATAATTTCAGATTCATTAAGTTGTAAATATGATTATGAAAAGATACAATCATCACATTTCATTTTTGTATTACTAAATACTGTTTTTAACAAACTTCTAAAGAAAATTCTCCTCTATAATGTGTAGGTTCTCAGTATTCTGTCTCACTAAGAGTGCATGGTTGTCATTTAAGCCCTCACAGACTTTGTGGGAAACTCTGTCTCCTTTGAAATGAATATTTAGCTCTCCTGGGCTATGATGGGATTTCTTGATTTCAAACACAGGAAGGAATCTAGGGGCAAAGGGGAAGAATATTTCTTACCACAGCAGATGCATGGAAAGAAACTTCTAACAGAGGAGCACTGACAGAAAGTATCAGTTATCCCTCAGGTTGATAAAGCCTTAAATATGCAAAACAGATAAACTTTCTCTGAAGCACAAGAGACTGTGAAGGTTGTTCCTTCTGGCTCTTTGAAGCAGTGACCCGGTCCGAGAAACAAATGCTAGCAGCAATGCAAAGCACCCTTGTTCTTGTACTTCTCCATGCTGCAACAATATTTTTTTGCAAGGTATTTATATGAACCTGCTCAGGTAATTGATCAGAATCAAAACTTCTTTCTGGAAAGTTTTGGTTTTCAGAAAGCAGACACAAAACCAGAACTCAAGCCAAAAGAAAAGTTTGGATCAGTTGTTCCATCCCCCATTTGCTGCACTGACCCATAGAGATAAAACAGCTATGCTACACAAGCAAGAAGTGCAGGAAAATAAGAGCACATCTGTAGAGGGGAAATACCACACTGGGGGCCCATTGTCCATCCTAGGTGCACTTCAGAGGCTGCATTTCAGACAAGCACTAATCTGCTCCTATATCCTGATCCTTATTTACCAAGATTGTTTCCAGAGCATATCTTTTAGCTTGATTTTCCACAGAGGGAAGGCAGTTTGCATACTCTGAGACTGTTCGCTAACACAAATCCAAGCAGGAGAAGTAGGAGATACCTGGAAAATAATTTGTAAGGTGCCAAGCTACAGCACTGAGGTAGGCTTACCCATCACATGTCACAGCTGAGGAAGTAATAAATGGTGAGGAGAGAGCATGGGCATGGTTTAAAGTGGCCTGACATCACAAGTGAGAAGGCAGCTTTTGATTTATATTTGCTGGCTGAACAGTGGCAATTGCTTAAGGTGTGACTGGCCCTTACTGGGCTTGGATGCCCTTTAACAGAAAATTTTTCCTCCCATAGCATTGCCAGTGGTAAGAAAAGTGTGGATGTTGCTTGTTTGCCTCAGCCGAACAAAGATGACCTGGTTTAAACTGCTAGGGGAAGTGTTTTGAACTAACCTGGCTTACACGGCACTGAGGCAGCAAAAGGTGCCTTCGTGGGTTCCCCTCTGGGCCCAGCTCCGTGCATAGTGACCTTCTGAGAGGTGCTGAGATGTTTTGCACAGGTCTGACTACCTGATAAATGAACATGCCATAAACTGTGACTTCAGGGTGTGCAACAACAAGTTGACTTCACACACTTGTCTTCATACAGTCTTCCTGGGTAAAGGCAAGGAAAATGTGTTCACAACCTGATTCAGAAGAAGATGAGAAAAGCTTTCATTTATTTTTATGTTTTTTCTTATGTTTTACTACTGCCTGTATCCCTTGACTAATTCTAAGCTTTTTGATAGCTTTTGTCTGTCACTTCACTGTTTTTCTTCCAGTAGGTATCTTCATGTGATAAACCAATGCTCTTGTACTATACA